>CM033119.1:12609024-13177318 GCA_019321725.1 Paulownia fortunei | reverse complement strand
AGTAGTTGAACGAAAGAATTCAGAGATCGCATAGTAAAACATTCTCACATATTCGCTTATTACTTGGTTCTTATTGTTTGTTTAGTTGATTTAATATTTCGTATTTTTTTTGTTTTGCACTTCAAATTATCGCATGAACTTGTTTTTTTTTTAGTTTAGCTATAACAACTTGTTTAAAATGTTATTGATTTTAATCCAGTTTCTTGTAGTTGAACGAAAAAATTAGAGATCGTATAGTAAAACATTCACACATCTTCGCTTACTACTTGGTCCTTATTGTTTGCGTAGTTGATTTAATAGTTTCGCATTTTTTTGTTTTGAACATTAAATTATCGGTATTAACTTGTTTTTTTTTAGTTTAGTTATAAGAATTTGTTTAAAATATTATTAATTTTAATCCAGTTTCAAGTAGTTGAACGAAAGATTTAGAGATCGCATAGTAAAACATTCTCACATATTCGCTTACTACTTGTTCTTATTGTTTGTTAGTTGATTTAATAGTTTCGTATTTTTTTGTTTTGCACTTCAAATTATCGGCATGAACTTGGTTTTTTTTTAGTTTAGCTATAAGAACTTGTTTAAAATGTTATTGATTTTAATCTAGTTTCTTGTAGTTGAACGAAAGAATTTAGATCGTATAGTAAAACATTCACACATCTTCGCTTACTACTTGGTCCTTATTGTTTGCGTAGTGGATTTAATAGTTTCGCATTTTTTTGTTTTGCACTTTAAATTATCGGTATTAACTTGGTTTTTTTTTAGTTTAGTTATAAGAACTTGTCTAAAATATTATTAATTTTAATCAATTCAAGTAGTTGAACGAAAGAATTTAGAGATCGCATAGTAAAACATTCTCACATATTCGCTTACTACTTGGTTCTTATTGTTTGTTTAGTTGATTTAATAGTTTCGTATTTTTTTGTTTTGCACTTCAAATTATCGCATGAACTTGGTTTTTTTTTTAGTTTAGCTATAAGAACTTGTTTAAAATGTTATTGATTTTAATCTAGTTTCTTGTAGTTGAACGAAAGAATTTAGAGATCGTATAGTAAAACATTCACACATGTTCGCTTACTTATATTGTCCTTATTGTTTGCGTAGTTGATTTAATAGTTTCGCTTTTTTTGTTTTGCACATTAAATTATCGGTATTAACTTGATTTTTTTTTAGTTTAGTTATAAGAACTTGTCTAAAATATTATTGATTTTAATCCAGTTTGAAGTAGTTGAACGAAAGAATTCACAGATCGCATGGTAAAACATTCACACATATTCGCTTACTGCTTGATTCTTATTGTTTTTTAGTTGATTTAATAGTTTCGTATTTTTTTGTTTTGCACTTGAAATTATCGCATGAACTTGGTTTTTTTTTAGTTTAGTTATAAGAACTTGTCGAAAATATTATTGATTTTAATCCTTTCAAGTAGTTGAACGAAAGAATTCAGAGATCGTATAGTAAAACATTCTCACATATTCGCTTACTACTTGGTTCATATTGTTTGTTAGTTGATTTAATAGTTTCGTATTTTTTTGTTTTGCACTTGAAATTATCGCATGAACTTGTTTTTTCTTTTAGTTTAGTTATAAGAACTTGTCAAAAATATTATTGATTTTAATCCAGTTTCAAGTAGTTGAACGAAAGAATTCATAGATCGCATAGTAAAACATTCTCACATATTCGCTTACTACTTGGTCTTATTGTTTGTTTAGTTGATTTAATAGTTTCGTATTTTTTTGTTTTGCACTTGAAATTACCGGTATGAACTTTTTTTTTTTAGTCTAGTTATAAGAATTTGTTAAAATGTTATTGATATTAATCCAGTTTCTTATAGTTGAACGAAAGAATTCAGAGATCGTATAGTAAAATATTCACACGTCTTCGCTTCCTACTTGGTCCTTATTGTTTGCATAGTTGATTTAATAGTTTCGAATTATTTATTTTGCACATTAAATTATCAGTATTAACTTGTTTTTTTTTTAGTTTAGTTATAAGAACTTGATTTTAATCTAGTTTCAAGTAGTTGAACGAAAGAATTCAATGATAGCATTGTAAAACATTCACACATATTCGGTTACTGCTTGATTCTTATTGTTTGTTTAGTTGATTAATAGTTTCGTATTTTTTTGTTTTGCACTTCAAATTGTCGGCATGAACTTGGTTTTTTTTTAGTTTAGCTATAAGAACTTGTTTAAAATGTTATTGATTTTAATCCAGTTTCTTGTAGTTGAACGAAAGAATTTAGAGATCGTATAGTAAAACATTCACACATCTTTGCTTACTACTTGGTCCTTATTGTTTGCGTAGTGGATTTAATAGTTTTGCATTTTTTTTGTTTTGCACATTAAATTATCGGTATTAACTTGATTTTTTTTTAGTTTAGTTATAAGAATCTTGTCTAAAATATTATTGATTTTAATCCAGTTTGAAGTAGTTGAACGAAAGAATTCAAAGATCGCATAGTAAAACATTCTCACATATTCGCTTACTGCTTGATTCTTATTGTTTGTTTAGTTGATTTAATAATTTCGTATTTTTTGTTTTGCACTTCAAATTGTCGGCATGAACTTGTTTTTTTTTTAGTTTAGCTATAAGAACTTGTTTAAAATGTTATTGATGATTTAATCCTGTTTCTTGTTGTTGAACGAAAGAATTCAGAGATCGTATAGTAAAACATTCACACATCTTCGCTTACTACTTGGTTCTTATTGTTTGCGTAGTTGATTTAATAGTTTCGTATTTTTTTGTTTTGCACATTAAATTATCGGTATTGACTTGGTTTTTTTTTAGTTTAGTTATTAGAACTTGTCTAAAATATTATTGATTTTAATCCAGTTTGAAGTAGTTGAACGAAAGAATTCAAAGATCGCATAGTAAAACATTCACACATATTCGCTTACTGCTTGATTCTTATTGTTTGTTTAGTTGATTTAATAGTTTCGTATTTTTTTGTTTTGCACTTCAAATTATCGGCATGAACTTGGTTTTTTTTTTAGTTTAGCTATAAGAACTTGTTTAAAATGTTATTGATTTTAATCCAGTTTCTTGTAGTTGAACGAAAGAATTTAGAGATCGTATAGTAAAACATTCACATATCTTCGCTTACTACTTGGTCCTTATTGTTTGCGTAGTTGATTTAATAGTCCGCATTTTTTTATTTTGCACTTGAAATTATCGGTATTAACTTGGTTTTTTTTTAGTTTAGTTATAAGAACTTGTCTAAAATATATTAATTTTAATCCAGTTTCAAGTAGTTGAACGAAAGAATTCAGAGATCGAATAGTAAAACATTCTCACATATTCGCTTATTACTTGGTTCTTATTGTTTGTTTAGTTGATTTAATAGTTTCGTATTTTTTTGTTTTGCACTTCAAATTGTCGGCATGAACTTAGTTTTTTTTTTAGTTTAGCTATAAGAACTTGTTTAAAATGTTACTGATTTTAATCCGGTTTCTTGTAGTTGAACGAAAGAATTTAGAGATCGTATAGTAAAACATTCACACATCTTCGCTTACTACTTGGTCTTATTGTTTGCGTAATTGATTTAATAGTTTCGCTTTTTTTTGTTTTGCACATTAAATTATCGGTATTAACTTGTTTTTTTTTTAGTTTAGTTATAAGAACTTGTCGAAAATATTATTGATTTTAATCCAATTTCAAGTAATTGAACGAAAGAATTCAGAGATCGCATAGTAAAACATTCTCACATATTCGCTTATTACTTGGTTCTTATTGTTTGTTTAGTTGATTTAATAGTTTCGTATTTTTTTGTTTTGCACTTCAAATTATCGGCATGAACTTGGTTTTTTTTTTAGTTTAGTTATAAGAACTTGTTTAAAATGTTATTGATTTTAATCCAGTTTCTTGTAGTTGAACGAAAGAATTCATAGATCGTATAGTAAAACATTCACACGTCTTCGCTTACTACTTGGTTCTTGTTGTTTGCTTAGTTGATTTAATAGTTTCGCATTTTTTTGTTTTCCACATTAAATTATCGATATTAACTTGGTTTTTTTTTAGTTTAGTTATACGAACTTGTCTAAAATGTTATTGATTTTAATCCAGTTTCTTGTAGTTGAACGAAAGAATTTAGAGATCGTATAGTAAAACATTCACACATCTTCGCTTACTACTTGGTCCTTATTGTTTGCGTAGTTGATTTAATAGTTTCGCATTTTTTTGTTTTGCACATTAAATTATCGATATTAACTTGATTTTTTTTTTTAGTTTAGTTATACGAATTTGTCTAAAATATTATTAATTTTAATCTAGTTTGAAGTAGTTGAACGAATGAATTCTGAGATCGCATAGTAAAACATTCTCACATATTCGTTTATTACTTGGTTCTTATTGTTTGTTTAGTTGATTTAATAGTTTCGTATTTTTTTGTTTTGCACGGCATGAACTTGTTTTTTTTTTAGTTTAGCTACAAGAACTTGTTTAAAATTTTATTGATTTTAATCCAGTTTCTTGTAGTTGAACGAAAGAATTCATAGATCGTATAGTAAAACATTCACACATCTTCGCTTACTACTTGGTTCTTATTGTTTGCGTAGTTGATTTAATAGTTTTGCATTTTTTTGTTTTGCACTTGAAATTATCAGTATGAACTTGTTTTTTTTTAAGTTTAGCTACAAGAACTTGTTTAAAATGTTATTGATTTTAATCCAGTTTCTTGTAGTTGAACGAAAGAATTCAGAGATCATATAGTAAAACATTCACATATCTTCGCTTTCTACTTGGTTCTTATTGATTGCTTAGTTGATTTAATAGTTTCACATTTTTTTGTTTTGCACATTAAATTATCGGTATTAACTTGATTTTTTTTTAGTTTTGTTATCAGAACTTGTCTAAAATATTATTGATTTTAATCCAGTTTGAAGTAGTTGAACGAAAGAATTCAAAGATCGCATAATAAAACATTCACATATTCGCTTACTGCTTGATTCTTATTGTTTGTTTAGTTGATTTAATAGTTTCCTATTTTTCTGTTTTGCACTTCAAATTATCGGCATGATCGCTGTTCGTTACATTTAAACTTTCAAAAACCTCACTATATTTTCCCCAACCCACTGTCCGTGCAACCTCATAGTCATCTTGATCACTGAATAGACTAGGAAACGAAAGTGTCATACTACTGAACCAACAAAACCATTGTTATAAAACAAGTAAAGCAAAAAGAAAAGTTTTCTACTCTAAAAGACGTGGCAGTAACAACCAAGATGTGCTAAACATATTCATTAGATTAGTCTAGATTCATTATATTTGCTCCCTCCACAAATACAATTAGAGTACCCAAAACCAGCCAAGTGATGAAATCAGCCAGAAATTACGAGTATAGCAACCAAAGATCCTAATACCATCAGCAATTCATTTCATCTCCCTCTTTCCCATGGGTACGCTATTGTCAAAACTTCCACTAGATCACTTAAAAACCTCGCCTTAAAAATATTTTAATTTTCCTTTTTAGGATTATCTTACTTCAAAAAACTCATTAAACTCTAGATATAATGAATAAGATTTACTCACTCAATTTGTCAACTTGACATAGCTACTAATTTCAGAGACGAAGACAAGAATGTAAGAGCAGTAATAAAAGCACAGGTTCAATGACTCCTCAGTAACACAAACATATGGCATTGTGAAGTCACTCTTCAGCAATGCATTAAAATGTTCCTTCAATTAGCCAACTGAGAAGTGGCGAGTTAATCAAAATAATCATGAGGACAATTATCTTAAACAGCCCAAGATATTAATTTGACTTTTTACCCAAACCATTTAGCTATTGATGCTTGAATTCTAGTGTGTTGTTCTCATGTATTTTAACGGTCTAGCATAGGTCCCATTTTGATACATCAAAAACCGCTATCTTGTATCAGCCCAATAGCTATCTTGTATCAGCCCAATAACATGTTAAAAGGACTCGTTTCTGGCAGGCCAAGCTTGAAAGAGACAAAACCAAGCCAACACCATAGTCTGTTCATTTCAAAAGCTAAATTTATACCTTGTAGAACTTTTATCTTGTCACATAATTTTCTTATCAACTTTATTAGGGTAAACCACATTCTATCAAAACAATTAGGTTTCCCAGCAGATACTTGAAGCCATTACCCAGCAAGACTATATTCTATGCTCAACCAAATATAGCTAAGTATGCAACATGGAATCACATAATTTTATATCAATAAAATCATCACGTTTAAATCATTTCAAAGATAACTCTGAATACAATTACAGTTAAAAAAAAAAAAAAAAAACACATATGCAGAAAAAATCCATCAACGCAAAAATAAAAACAAAATAAAGAAGAAAAATTGGGGGATAATGTTTACAGCATTTATATGTATTTATACCCCATTGAACGGTGAGAGATTCCTAGTCCCAGTACTCTCGAGGGCGATGACGTTGTAAACTTGAGCTTGTGACATCACAAGCTTCGACTCTTCCTCTGCAGAGGAATTTTTCAGGTGGAGATTTTGATTTTCGCTCGATTTTTTGCTTTGTTTACGATGATTTCATTTTAATAATAGGTAATTGTACAAATCGCAGCAACGATTCAAGATGGTGAAATTAGAATGTGGGTTTTCGGCTTTTGGTCTAAGGATATTAGTACCAATTATATTGGGCTTTGGGCGTAGGCCTTTTGTCGTGGCCCATTTATATTTGCATTGGTCTTTGTTTTAAGTTTAATTCAATCACTCTTTTTAATTTATTTAAATATAATTTCTCCCTTTGAGTAAATATTTATATAAAAGTTATAAATAAAGCTCGAAAATTAAGGGTTTCAATTTTTCAAACAAACAAATAAACACAGCACTTTACTCCTGAAAATTTCTATATTAAGATTTTCAATTGTCACAAACCAATAAACGATTTGAAATAACTACTTAATGTTTGTTTACTATATGTTTCTATTCACATCGATTGTTGTACAATTATAACTTGACAATGACAAAACATATATACTATATTTATATAGAAAAAAGATGCTATAACATAGGTAATCACAAATTATTACCAATTTTCTGTTGTAGGCTTCCATTTTTCGCTCATATTCCTCCTTTCGCTTCTCTGTCTTTGCCACAAGAGGGAGCTTTTTCCTAATATTTGCATCTTTTCATTTCATAAGAAAATTCACATCAAGAAGAATGAACACGAGAAACTAAAATAGAAAGAGGTCAACATAGAAGCCTCGTATATTTGGAATCTGGAATTCTATTACCTCTTCACTCATTGACTTCCACTTATCACCACCAGCTTTACCAACCTAAAATTGCCCCATTAATTGTGCAGGCATCATAAACAAAACCAAAAATAACAACCAAAAAGTGAAATATGAAAGGAAACTCACAACAACAACAGATTTGTTTGTTGGGGTGCTTTTCCTTATATTGCTACCTAGAGTCTTCCCTACAATCATCAACAAAACCACAACAGGTTAGAAGCCTTAATTATGGAAAGACGGCACTGAGTAACAACAAGGTAATATAAAACAACATTTCTGGGAGACAACATATGAAAATGTGATATGCATACATGAAAACAAAGAAAGCACTTAGAGGCCTCATTGGCTTGATTGGGTCCTTTGTAGCTTTCTTCTCCTTCTTAGTCTTATTCTTCACATCAAACCTGATATTCTCATCACAAATTTAGTCCAAATTGATCAACTATAGCAAACAAAAAACTAAAAGAATGAATTACAGGCAATTGGAATAGAAATATAAAATACACAGAACTAACAGATATGCATGATTCCTATGTTTTTTTCTCTGTTTTTGAAAGGAAAAAATGATAAAAAGTTAACTAACTATAGCAAACAAAAAACTAAAAGAATGAATTACAGGCAAATGAAAAAAAAAATACACAGGATTAACAGATCTCCATGATTCCTATGTTATCTCCCTATTTTTGAAAGAGGAATAAAAATGGATAAATAAAATGCAAGATAAAAATAATAATAGTAAAAGGAAAAAACCAAAAAAAAAAAATGATGAGACAACAACATCAATGTTTAAAAATTTAATAAATAGTTATCATGAAAAAAGAAATAGATAAAACTGGATTATTCATCTCAATAACTCTAAAAATAGCTTAGGTCATATTTGATATGAAGTAAATTATTTTAAAAAATGAAGAAAATTATAAGTGCTTTATTTTCTGTCAATCCTTTTAATTAAAAAGCGTCACAAAAAAGCACATGAACACAAAACATAATTTAAACAATCATTGAAACAATAAACATCACATTTCCATTAAATTTATCAAATGAATCACTAAAAACATTTTCAAAAACAAAATAAAAAAATACAGAGAATGCAATAAACTAAGCACAATAGATTAGTCTGAGTCAATCAGGTGCTTGCACACTAAATTAATTGAAAACTCGCTACTAAACATATCTTTCAAAACTAGCACAGAAAAAAAATCCAAATAAAATAAGGAAAGGAAAAAGATGACTAAAACACAATCATCTTAAACTTGTACGCCTACAAAAATATTCAAATAATAAACATCGCTCACTTGTCGTCACCTTTCCTTGAATCAACCTTCAATTTTCCTTGTTTCATCTGAAAAATAAAATACACAGATCTGCTAACAAAAAAAAAGACCGAAAAAAGAGCCAAAAAAAAAGCAGAAAACGATAGTGAATCCACTGAAATTCACGTCAAATAAGAAGGTAGTGTTCAGTTTAAGGGCTCTTTCTTCCATGTTCTGCTTTCGCGAGAGTGTGATAGAAGAAGAGAAATTGAGAATAATGAGTGATTATTATATTTGCTGCGAAATGGGAATTGGGCATTGGGATTGAGCATTGAGGGTTTGGGCGGGACCTCTAATTTTTGCCACCTCATCGATCTGAGGGAGTATATTTGTTTTCCATCTTTTCTAGAGAGTGAGGATCAATGATCATTTTCATTACTTTCAATTTAATTTTCTTATTTTAATATGATATTTATGTCTTATATTTTATAGTATGTATATTATATGTATAAAGCATTTTTAAATATATTATTGATATTAATTATACATTTATGGTGTGAATATATGATGAAATAAATATTTCATAAAATATAAAATTAGAATAAAAAATTAAAATATTATCTATTTTTTTCTAGAAAGTGGATCAATGATCAATTTGATTAGCTCTTTATGTCAATTCATTTTTCCGTTGTGGCCCAAATTAATGTTTGGGTTAGGGATGTTGGTCTTCTTTTTTTTTAATTAATGTTAGAGCTGTTAGTTTGATTCATGTTATTTTTCGATTTATGTATGATTATAATTTGAAATATTTGAATAAACTTGAGATCCTACTAATCTTTATATATAAAATTAAATCCCACATTCGAGTAAAAATCAAAACTTGAATTGAATAGTTGATGTAAAATAATTATAATTTGAATAGTTAATGTTTAATTAATTTACAAACTCTAAGTTGATTGAACGAAGCAAATTCAAATTGTGATTACAAGTCATTTGATTTAAGTGATTGCCACATTTTGCTTTGCATGTGTCTTTGATATTATGAGCTTATATCTGTTGTGTGTTTGTCAATTTAATTTACATATTTTTTGCATACTGATTTGATAATTTTACTCACAACTCAGTAACTCAGGGGAGTTGATTGAAGCTTTACTCTTTAATTTTGTGCAGGATGTTAACAAGCAACTATATGTAATTGTGTATATTGCATTCTTATTGCTGCAAGCAGCCTATATTGTCCATGGTGCTCAAGGAAAGTACTCACGTTTTTACTTTAAAACAATGTTTAGGTTTTTATTGTAGCTTCAAAATTATATATTTTCCTCGGTTAAATTGGTTGTAGAGAAATAGCTATAAGATGATATAGTTACAACATGGTTTGGAACAAGATCTCCTTTAGACCAAGTGATGTCGACGTTGGTTTTTATATTTAATTTCATGTTGAGATTTGTTATTCCTTCTGTTGACTATTAATTTTTTTTATTGTTATGATTTGATTCAAGTTGGAATCATAAGTTTCAAAATCCATAATACGGGAGCTGTTAAAGAAAAATGAGAGAGAAAGAGAGAGTTAGAGAACCAAGAATAAGGTGGCATAAATTTTTCCGTCCTTAGCAATTACACAATTGCTAACAAACTAAGACAATAGGCAAAACTAACATGCCTTGAGAATGCAATCCTAATATTTTATTCTACTTTGGTAATTCTACAATTATAATTTTTAATCACATTCTTATGATAAAAAGAGTAGCAAATGCTCTGACGATGTAATTAATTGTTTTTCACCCTCTATATATTTCATTTGGTAAATTACATAACAATCCCTTATATTTTGACGAAAATATTGAAAACCCTTTGAATTGAGAAAATTGCCTATGATCCTCACCTCTTAATGTAAAATTCTTCACACTCAACAATTAGATTGTGTTTGAGATCATAATTAATGGTTCATTTTATCAGTCAATTATTTTAAAAAAAAAAAAAACAAAAAGTTTAACCCATTAATTACATTTGAAATTAAAATCAATGACATATATTTTTTCTCTCCCATTTTTTTCTCTTTTTCAAATATTATCTTCTTATATTCATTCAAATAAATATACACATATATGCTTTGTATATGTATATGGTCTTGTAAATCCATCTATCATCACTATTCCTATAGCTACCATCACCACTCTCTCTCTCTCTCTCTCTATATATATATATATATATATATATATGTGTGTGTGTGTGTGTGTGTGTGGCTCAATTAATAGAAGTATGACTAATGGATTAGGGGTAGGGTTTGGTCATGGAGATAAAGGGTGGGTCTGACGGCGATAGGGCTATGGTGACAGTGTAGGGTTTGGATGGCGGGGTTTGGGGTGGGTGTGATGGGTCTGGGGGGCTAGGTCGGCCCAATGGGGTGGATTTGGGGCAGAGGTTTGGTCCATAGGGTGGAGATGGGTATTGGCGGCGATTGGAGGTTCTAGCGGTGGGGCGGTGGTGGTTATGTGAGTAAGCTGGAGAACGGAGGTTGTGGTGGCAATGGTCTAATAGTGGTAGATCTGTTCAAGCGGCGGGCTGGTGTTAGCTGGCAGTGGGTGATAGTGGCTAAGGAAGAAGAGGAAGAAGACGATAGAGGAGAAAAGAAAAAATAAAATAATAAATAATTTGTAATTAAAATAAATATATAAAGTTTTCTTTGGTAATTAATTAAAAAAAATTATATCAAAAATTTTTAATCATTAAAACAATTCTAAAGGTATTTAAGAAATAATATAGATTTATAATTTTTTCTAAGTAGTTGAAAATATATATTATTAGAAATATAAAAAAGCAAAACATATGACAAAAATTATATGATGATGGATGTTATATGTGAAGGAAAAATTATTAAAAATATAACATATTTAATAATCTTTATTTTTTGTGGGTTTCTTTTTGTAAGTAATGGTTTTCTTTTATATAGATTATTGATATTTAGATTTTTTATATGTTATTACTTAATATTTATTATTACTTAGTTTAACAAAATATTTATTTTGTGTGTTTATTTTTAAAAAGGAGTTAAAATATTTTTTAAGTGAAATATAAAACTCAAATGAAGTAAAAAATAATAAATAATATGTATTTTGCTTTTCTACTTTTACAAATAAGGCAAAGTTTTATAACTATAAATATTAATTTTGATGTAGATTTAAAAACTGGTTTTAATTCAAAGTGATGGGGCTGATAGCCCATAGTTTTCATGACTTCACTTTGGATCAAGAGCCACATAGCTCATTATGTTCAAATCAAGTGCAGAAAGCAAATTTACGGAGTCTAGTTTTAGGACTAGTTTGCACAATGCATGCTCAATAACCACAGTTAATAACGATTTTAAGTCTGGCAACCAGGATTAGTAAATGTGAATATATAAATATATATATGCCCCTCTCCTCTAGCGCATTCATTTTCCTCATGATTCGAATTTCTTTAACAAACTCACAGATTATTCATTTGATTTAACTGAACCTTAAACTAAAACTTTTTCGTTAATTCTTATATGAAATCACAGCTTTCACAATCAATCATTTCAAACTTTCTTGTTGATTCTTCTCAAAGATCACAACACTCGCACTCAATCATTTGAAACTTTCTCATTGATTATTCTCAAAGATCACAACACTAGCACTCAATCATTTCACTTTTGATTTCTTAATCTGTGTTCTTCTGTTTATTTATTTTTGTTTTTCACAATAACTTGTCTAAATTTAGTTATTTTTTTCTTCGAATTTAGGTTGTTGCGTGAGCGTGAAGGAATTTGAAGATTGTTGAGTAATCATCTACTACTTAATATTTATTGTTTGTTTAAGTGATTTTATAATTTCATGTTTTTCTATTTTTCAGATGAAATTATCTATATTAATTTATTTATTTTTGTTTTGTCTCAATTTTTTCTCTCCAGGTAGTTACGTGAAACAAATTCGGAGATCACAGAGTAATCACTAAATATTTTGTGTCTACTTCATATTTTTTATTATTTGCTTCATTAATTTCATAATTTTGTGGTTTTCTGCTCGTTTTACATGAAACCACCACCTATTATTAACTCTTACATTTCATGAAATCTAAATTAATTTTTGGTGTTTCTATTGATTTGAGGTCTGTTTATTTCTACAACTATAGTATTTATGTTGTATATCAATGGTTTTTTTTCAAACTATTTCTTGGCAAGTGACTTTTTTTTTGTAGTGATTTGAATTTGGTTAGTAAATAACTTCTTATTATATTTTGTTCTCAGCAACATTTTGCATTTCGTATTTGTAAGAAATAATAATAATATAATATGAATCAATTATTCATATACTTAATTTGGATTGGGTATACCTATACGTAGTGGATTATCGATCCACGAATCCCAAATCAAGCTTATCTACCAACCTCCTTTTGATCGAACCACGAACAGACCTTTCTCGTTGGTAGTGAATAACTACTATAGTTATTCACTCAATTACATACCTCAAATTCTTGGAGTCCATAGTGATGCTTCAAGGAATAACATAGAGAAAATTTTTAGAAAAGATATGGTGAGAGTTTTTTGGAGAATTACGTTCATTCTCACACACTTTGTTGAATGAGAATTAGAGATATATATTCCTACTCAAGGAAGAATCTCAATCCAATTATAAAACTCAATCTTACTCAAATTATAGAGACATCCAACTAAATATGGATTCTAATTTGGTCAAGGGTCCTAAACTCGATCCAATTTCCAACATCTCCCACTCATATATAATTTGACTCAATCTCCTTGAATCTCATTATTGTATAATTTCTCAATCTCACATCATTCCCTTCATATAGGAAATGAGGTGTGTGACCAAGTGAAAAAGCATAGGTGAGGAGAATTACATTGAGTCATCAGCAAACTAACATAACCCTACAACTCAATAACTTGTTGTGTACCCCAAACCAAGTGGTCGCACTCACACTCAATCAAGTATCTCTAGATCCCTCAATGAAAATAAGTAAAGCATGCTCGACCCATTTAAATATGTATCTACATTCATGACTAGTCAAACACATTTCAACATAATCATTCGAGCTATGAATCATAGAACATAAGTGCACTACCAACCTAGTCCTTCCTCGGCCTCTCATGCTAATCACCTTGGTCTTGACAACTTTCCTAGACATGCTCCGACAGACCGAATCATGCATAATCATTGGAAACATACTAAAGTGGCGTCATTAAGCTTACACCTCATGATAAAGTTTAGAATCCCAAAGGGTACAAGAAACAATATGGGCTCACACAGTGATGAAGCAGAGACCCATTTAGTCATTTTCCCACAAGAGGTTGTCTCAAAACACATGTAGTATGAATACATATTATGATAGAACTCCTACTCAATTTGGGCATGTTACGCTCTAACATCATATGAACCTAAGTCCAGTCACTCTCCAAGCTTCTAACATACACACCACCAGAAGTCACTCTCCAAAATGCCTTCTTGCAGTTCGCATGTTTAGCTAAGAACAGGCTTATTATGAAAGTTTGGATATAATTCTTCATAATCAATCAACTCTGATCTCATCTTAGTCTCCAAACTAAGGTGACTCTTAGTTATGTATATTAACATTCCTCGTTGCTTTAAGCGCAAAGACGATCATTCTCAAACCTCAATTATATGACATAATCTTTAAGTCTTATCCTGCTCGCTATCATAGTGCTAGGGTGATTATCCATGTGAGAGGGTTAATTAAAGTCTGGTGATAACTAATAAATTCAGTACCAAACTCATAATAAGAATATAAATATAACTCATTAATCATAATATGTTCTCACCGGCCACAAAAATTAAATTCTACATAATTTCATACTACTCACATGCCTTTTGAGCATATATCTATACAAAGGCAAGGGATAAGCAAACAAACCGCTCATAGAAATATATCTGAGAATAATTTAATTATGCGCAATACTCTCTTAAGTGACGGAATGACTGGTATAAGTATGTTTAGTCCTCCGACAATACTTGGTGATCAAAGCATACATCAAAGTGACTTTATTATCACAAAGACAACAATAGTCTTACAAATGTGCGCACAATGGGCGTCATTTCAAAATACCAAATTGCCTCCAATAAATCTCAAACCACTCTATTGAGATATCTAAATATCCTTCTGACAACATCACATTATTTACTTCAATGATCACTTTGATATCCACTCACCAATAATCTAATTATCAAGCACAGTATTAGTCGAGTACACACCAGTGCACATCAAACCTTCTACATCTCTTGCATAGTACTAGCTCGCATTTGTTTTCTTCTTCTAACTTAACGCATTTCAACGTAACTAAGAACATAATCTTTGACCATGAAATGTCAAGAAGATTGGTGAGATGCACACAAAAACTCAATATCATAATACCAAGTATATATCTATTTTTTATATGTCCATTCAAATATGAAAGACAACCACTACTACGTGGAGATACCTTCATGTCCCTTTTAGCCATCACATTATTGCCCAAATACATGAAAATTAAATTCTCTTATTTATGTTGACATATATTTAGTGATTTTAATTGACCATCATAAGCCTATCAAAGTGATAGCTCGATGAAATCAATAGCACCACTATTTGGATGATAATTTAAGTTACTAATGAAGCTCCTTGATCAGCAATCTTTGCGCTCTTGCCCTACTTCTTGAATTCATTAGGGGATCCACATAAATCTCATCGTCTATTCCTTGTTTATATATGTCAATCTCAATCATCCAGAATAAACACAGACAAAAGTGACAATAGTTAATAGCATCTTGGTGAATTGAGGTAATCTCATTACTTAGGAAAAACATCTCAAAAAATTTACACTCCACAATTAGGCATAAATGGGCTATACAGATGTCAATCAACTCATCTACTTTGCACTTGACCTTTAGAAACCACATGTTTCTAATGGTCTTGCACCTAGACAGAAGATCAACCAGCTCTACAATTTGTTCTTAGTCATTAGGCTCATCTTTTCTTTCACTTCATATATGACAGAGACATTCAGAAATAAACTTTAAGTTACCATACAATCATCGCGGAGGTTCAAAGTCATTTCTGCAATATAGTTACAATGATGTAAGTATAAACTATTTAGTTTTAATGAAATAATTATTTGATACTTTAATCTAATGAAATGTTATTTTCAAAGCGACGGATCTAGCAGAAATTATCGAATCACTGTCTTTAATGAAACACACTACAACCCTACGAAAGGGTGGATAGGAGAGAGAGCTGAGAGCGCATATATAAATATTGAAATTAATTGTTTCTTTTCAATTTTTTTTAAATTATATATTTTAGTTTTTAACATATTTATCAATTTTAGAATGAGATGGTACGATTTTGAGAGGAGTACCGAAAGACACAAACTTAGACAAATACGGTGGATGACGCTCACAATTTAGATGACATACATATTGCAGATAAAGTGTGTGATCAAGTCCTCGATTCGAGTATATAAGTGGATTTGGAAATGGGCCTAAACTTTTTAGGTCCACTTGTTTCGATGTATCATCGTACAGATCGATCAATGCTCAACTTAGGGAGAAGTTAGAGTCCACACAGAATGAGTTGCAGAGCATCATGAATGAATTACAAGCGACGAAGGCTGACCATTCTGCAATGATGCAAAGCCGCGAGCCATTCGCCGTAACTCCCACCATCGCCTACTGTCAGGCGCCGGTTATAAATCGGGCAGCTTCACTATCTCAGCTGGAAAACCAAACTGGAAAACCAAACGCACATGCCCTACACTCCTGACGGCGCCGCCGGGTACAGGCAAGGGGGTTCGTCGCCGCCGTACCAATCTATCCCCACCGGCGCCACCGAGATCAGTCACGTGATCAACTTGAGTTCCGTTGATCAGAGGCGGAAGAGGGGGCCGCCCAAGAGTACGGGCCAGATGGCAGCATGACCATCTCCATGCCTTCGCCGCAACAGCCCATCAGCGTTGGTATGCCTCAACAGCCGCACACTTTGTCCCCGCTGGCGCCATCCATTGGTGGATAGAGGCAGAACCCGCGGTTCAAGCAAAAAGAAGCTTTAGGTAATTTGGGCTCTGAGTTTCTGTTATTTATTAAAGGGTCTTCGAATGGAAATATCATTTTTACAATAGAATATTGTTTTCTTACACAGAATTTCTGGTATGACCGACACCATGTGTTAGCATGTTTTGCTATGTATGCATGATGCAGTTGGATTCTAATTGCTATACGTTGCTTGACCACATCCTTTTTTGTTTTCTGAGTGTGATATTTACTAAGGCGTTTCTGTTTTCTGGGTTTAGTTTTATGTTTGTTAATACAGGAAATGAACTCTAAATGGATCTTGGCGTTTGATTTTGACGCTTAGAATATATAGCAATGCAAATGGGTTTTATGACAATCTATTTTATGATGGATGACTTATATTGCCAATGGAATGCTATATAAGTATGCTGGAACCTTGGATCTGCTGGATCTAAATTCCGACCAAGTCCACATCTAATGCAAGGAATTTTACCAGCATGCCCTTGTGTGTTCAGCTAGATTCTTGCTTTCTCTAAAACATATAATAATCTGCTTATTGTTGTCGTATGTGTCAAATTAACGACAAAATTGTTCATATTATTTCACTTTTTCACTATTGTATTTTTCTGGGTTTTTTAATTGTTGTAGAAATCTTTTATGTTTTAATTTTTTCGACCACGCTTGGTCAAGATCTTAGTTTAGATGTATGTTTCTTTTGCAATTTATACCTAAATCCTGAGAACATATATTCTATTTCTACTGTATTTTTTCATGATAGTCATGTTTTCTTTTCTATTATTGTTTTCATTTGGTAAGTTGAACTGTTTGTTTATTCGTTTTGTAATTGCATTGTCGCCATTCAGTAGTAACATGCCAGAGTTATAAAATGCTGACTTAAAACTATGCTTGCTGGTTCAAATGGTATTGGATTCATACCGCACGTTCTTAATGTTAAAGCAGGAGAGGTCAAATATTTAAACTTTTGTTCTTTTCTATTAAGTCAATGGAACGTTCCTTATTTGGTTATGATCGGCGATATCTATCTCTCTTATGTTACTGAAATCTGAAAGTTAAACTTAAATTAGAACTACCAAATGCCCTGTTACGCGTCTAGAAATGTTCTTCCAAGTCTGTTACAACTATTCTTTAATTCTAAATCATGCACTGAATTCGGTTAAGGTCATTGACTCCCACCAAATTTGTTGGAGGTCTCTTTGCATTGGTAAATAAGATTTTATCTGGCAGTGACTGGTTTTTTTCTTAACCAAAAACTTAAAAGGGGCAAGGGACTCTTTGGGGAAAGTCTTTTGTTGCCACTTGGGGCGAAGCCACGTGATACTCAAGCTTTGTGTGCAAGTCGGATATAATAAAATCCTGAATCAGTTGCTAAAAAAATTAAAAACCTTACTGTTAGTATTTGAAACATAATTGATATTGAATTTGAATGGAATAAATATGTTGCAGCAAGGACTGTTCATTATAGAAGGCACCGTCAGTTCTAGTCAGTAGTACTAGGAATAACCCTAAGAAGGCACATATGCAAAAGCTGGGGTGTTTTGGCGGGGGGCGGGGGCGTGGGGTTGGGGGTGGAGGTGTTGGGGCAGGGAAGAGAGAGAAATTAGAGTACATTGCTTGACAAATGGAATTTCTAGGGCTGAAAAAAATTTCCAAGAGTGTCATAAGAACTAACATCCCACTCATCTGGAATTTCTAGGATTACATGCTAACTTAAAGGTCACAATGACTAATGCTTTGGCTTATGTGAATAACATTGAAGGCAATCAAGAAGTAATTTGAAGGCTTAGTGCCAACTGTTAAGCAGCAAAAATTGGAGGAGTAAGCTTTCCATGCAACACCACTTAAGGGCAGTTGGCCTAACATCAAGGCTTCAAGTGTTGTATGACCAAAAAAACTGTATCAGTGTTGTAATGATCCAAAAAACTGTATCTTGATGTCTAGAATTAACAAAATACTAACAACAACAACAACAATAATAGGAAGGCTTAGCTGAAAAGCCTCACCATTCCACAATTGAAGAGACGGAGCCAGGGGCCAGCTCCCTCAAATTTTTATAATTCTGTTTTTAATATCTAAATTTAGTAGTTTTTAGATTTTGCCCCCTTTTGAATAATAAATTGTCTTTTTTTTGAGCCAGCCGTCCCCACAAATTTTTATAATTCTATCTTTAATATGTAAATTTAATAAATTTAAATTTTTTAATCTCTTGAATAATTAAATTCTTTTTTTATGGGGATAAAATATCTATTGTGTTGCATCTTAAAGTTTCAATAAAAAAAATTCTCGTTCAAACTCATCTAGCAATCTTTGTTCTTTCTCCTTCGAATAAAAAAGTTCTAAAATTACTTCAAACTTCATTTTTTTAAAAATATTTAGGTGGTGGGATTTATTATTAATAAAAACTGTAGAAGGTACTTGTACTAATCGTTAAGATTTTATTATGATTTCATATATATGAACATAACTTATTTTAGTCAAAAAATATTCATTACTTGTTATTTTTTATTTTTATTTTTTAATTGTTAACTAATTTTTCAACTTTCTTTACTTATCATTTGAGATTATCTTAATATTTATTTTGCTAGAAATTGTGTGTAGGTTTTCATGATGTAAATATGATTCCATTTGGTGTAGGTTATGAAATAACGGTTAGATTTCTGCACTAATTTGTGGAAGCAAGCTTGATGGGCAAAATCTATTTTTCACATGTTACTATCAATTTTTGTTAATGTCAAGAATTGTTTTCTTGAATAATGTGTCTCTTTTACAATAAATCTAGTTATAAGTCGTTATTTATTTGAATACTTATGCAAATATGATAAATATTATAATTTATGTGTAAATATCAAACACTATATTTATATTTACATTTATTTTTAATAATTAACTAAGAAAACAAATTGCAACAAAAAAAAGTTTTCATGTGTGAAAAATAAATAGTAAATATTTTAATATTTATAACAATCTAATCTTTTCTTGTTTTACTTGGGCTGGTCTAATCCATTGTGTCGGCGCCGTAGGGCTCCACAAATGTCCTGAAGCATAGTCTAGGGTCAGCCTGTTTTTGATGATTTTGACGAGTAAATTTGTAGAGTGGAAAATTGGAGTAGTTAATAGTGACCAATGCTGTACATCTAATAAGTGTAAATACTTTGAACTTTGCTTTATAGGTACATGAATGAAACACTATAATTGGTTCAATCCATTTTGAATACATCCATTTGAAAAAAAAGTGTCTCCCTATAATCATCATTCTTTTTGCACTGGTTGTGCAATCCATAGGTATCATGTCTTTCTCGTCTATTAATTCATTATCTCTAGGTCTGCTTTTGCTTTTCTTTTTTTCCTCTTTCTCGCTCTAGTGAATTCTATTTTAATTAGTCTTTATTAAACGACAAAAAACAGCGCAGGAAAGACTAAGTCAAGGCATCTTCATGGTCAATGGAAGGATATTCTAAGGAAAGTGCGCTATAGTCAGTCATTCCCCTTTGCCCATGCCTTTTAGTAGTTAGCCTGGTGCTAGGAGAATATGTTGTTCTCTTTTGTCGTTTCTATAGCTTGAGAGATTTCATGCCTATTGCCTTCTTTCAAATTATGATGTAGCACATTAAATCTTACATGATAACATCTGATTCTAATCATTGAATGCTAGCATGCATATCATAGTTCACCTTATTTCATTGATGGGAGCTTGTGCTACACTGTTCCTCCACTCCCTCCAAAGACTGGTTCTATTGGTTTTTTGGTCTTTCTTTGCTATAATCATTTAAGTTAGGTTTCTTGTAGAGGGAGATTCTGACATGCTTGTGGCACTGAACTCATACAGGAAAATGAGTGCGGGATGATTACCTAAAGATGTTAGTAAATTAGCAACTTTTTTTTTTCCAGGGCTTCTCTTAGCATATTATGGCCATTTGTGAGATTAGACCAAGAGCTGTTTGCATCCTATCTGCCAATGGTGGACCATATCAACTGCGTGTTAATTTTAATTACTTCTGAAAAATTATTTTTCAAAAGAAAAATTATTTTTCAAGCAACTAAAAATTATACCAAGTTAAAAGAAAAATTGTGTTTAACAATTTGGTAAATTTACATATTTTGATAAGTACATATGATGTTAATTATGAGCTTGTATGGGATGATTATGAGCCAATGGACCAATGTGATTGATTTTATTTAATATTTTTGGGTTTTAAAATGAGCCTGTGAGCCTCTTATTTTATTTATGTAAGTTATTTTATTTTCTATAAAAGAGAGTAGAATAGAAGGTAAGGTTTTTCTTTTTCTTTGGAAGACGAAGGAGAATAAAAAAGAAGGCCCATGTTTGTATGGGATACAATTATGTAATATAATAAGTTCTATTCTATTTTATTACCTTTAGACTGACCTTAGGTTCATTTTTGGCTCAAATGGACCGCATAGGAGTGGTTCATGATCATCCATTTATTTAAGTATGTATTAGATGCATGCTTAGAATTTTATTTAATGCTTTTATACTTGCGGAATAATATTGTGATGTCATGCATTAAATAACCAACCTAATTTAAATTATGATGAGGTTTTGGATAAAATTAAACCTCACTTAATTTATTAAAATTAAGTAAAAGAATTTTTTAAAAATTTAATTTCAAATAAAAACGGACAAGTTAGGTAGGACCTATCGATCCATCCTACCATTAAAGATAGAGACATGACGACCGCTACCGCACTTGATCACTGACCATGAGTCGTGGGGTGGTCTTGTGTTGGAAAGCTGTGATCTCTACCAAGCATTGAGATGCTCGTGGGATGGAATCGTCATTATGTTGGCCATGAGTCGTGAGACATCTTGATGCTCTATCTACATGAATATTTGATGGGTATTGTTTCACACTTAGTACCATATGGACTATAAAATTGGGGTATATGAGAAGAGGTGAGGTAAAACAAACTTGAGGGTTGTATAGTGATATAATCGTCAAAGAGTTGACTATCGATAAAAATATTTCATGGGCTCATAAAATTGGGATGTGAAATATTTCCATTGGACCTTAAGCTCACTAGGAAATTTGATTTCCCGAAATTCCATTAGGGGTGATGGAATTCAAAAAAATAAATAGTGGGAGACATTTAGTATTAAAAATCTTATGTTAAATGAATATGTTTTTCCATAGTTTACTCATTTTCTGCTTTGTGCATATTTTGTATATTATACTACTAAAATGGCAAAGAATCTACTTGTAATAATCCTTGAACAAAATAAATTAACTGAATCTAATTTTATCGATTGGCTAAGAAACCTGAAGATAATTCTTCAGTCAGAGAAGAGGGCATATGTCCTCGACACTGCGCCTCCTTCGGTACCACTGGAGGATATTACTTCAGAGGATTATGCAGTTATTTACGTCATGTTGATGACAATCTGCAGGCTCGATGCTACATGCTGCCATCGATGTCAAATGAGCTGCAAAGGCAGAATGAGGATCAAAATACTGCTTATGGGATCCTCATTCACCTACAAGAGTTGTATGGTGAAAGAACTTGGCAGACGAGATATTAGATCTCAAAAGAGCTTTTCAAATGTTGTATGACTGAGGGCTCTTTAGTCCATGATCATGGATTGAAGATGATAGCCCTTATTAAAAGGCTGGCATCCCTTGGAGTCGTTATGGAAAACGAACTGTATTACGGACCTTCTGCTGCAGTCTCTGCCTCCATCATTTGACACATTTGTTGTCAATTTTAACATGCACAACATGGAGACTAGTCTCGCTGAGCTTGTTAACATATTAAAGACAACTGAGTTCACTATGAAAAAGGACAAGTCGATTCTGCTTGTTGGATCTTTTTCCGGATCAAAAGCTAAAAAGCCCAAGAAGGGAAATAAGAAAGGAAAGGGTTCCTCTAAACCTAACAAGCTGAAAGCTAAGGGCGGTGTCAAAAAGTTTTCTTCTCAAGCCAATGACAAATGCTATTACTGCGGCAAACCAGGGCACTGGAAGAGGAATTGCAAGGAGTATCTTGCAAACCGGAAGAGTTCAGGTATTTATTTTGTTAAAGTTAACTTGTCGGTTAACAATACTTCTTGGGTATTAGATATCGGTTGTGGCTCACATATTTGCAATGATTTGTAGATAATAGCAAGAAGTAGGAAGCTGGATGGAGGAGAGACGGTCCTTAGGATGGGAAATGGAGTAAGAGTTGCTGCATTAGCTATAGGGACCGTTAATCTGGCTTTAGAGAATGGTTATGTAATAGTTTTAAATAATTATCTTTTTGTTCCAGATATTATTAAGAACATTATCTCTATTCCAGTTTTGGATAGAGAAGGTTTTAGATTTACCATTAGAATGGAAATTATTCCATTTTCAAACGTTCTGATTTTATATATTCTGGTTCTTTGATGAATTGTTTATATACTATTACTCCCTATAACCCCATTTTCACAATTCAACAAAATAAAAAAAAATTAGATAATCATAGTTCAATGAGCCTGTGGCACGCAAGATTAGGACATATTTCTGAGAAAAAGGATTAACAAATTGGCACAATTGCTTGATCTAATGAAAGAGCAAGAACTATCAACTTGTGAATCCTACCTCAAAGGAAAGATGACCAAATCTCCATTTGTTGGATAAGTGGAGCGAGCCAAGCATCTATTGGATTTGATCTATACAGGTGTATGTAGGCCACTAAATGTTAGTGCCCGTGGGAACTATAACTACTTCTTAACCTTTACCGATGACTTCTCTAGGTATGGTTATGTGTATCTTTTAAAGTACAAGTCTGAAGTATTTGAAAAGTTCAAAGAATTCAGAACTGAAGTAGAGAAACAAACTGGATTAAGTATAAAAACTCTTCAATTTGATCGAGGAGGTGAATACTTAAGCACATAATTTTTAGATTATCTAAAAAAGAATGGGATTCTCTCCCAGTGGACTTCTCCTGCTACTCCCCAACTCAACAGATTCGCGGAACATAGGAATCGAACCTTGTTAGACATGGTTCGATCTATGATAAGCTTCACTTCATTACCTTTTTCATTCTGAGGCTATGCCTTAGAAACGGCGGCATACCTATTAAATAGGGTGCCATCCAAAGCCGTGCCCAAAATACCATATGAGATATAGTATGGAAAGACACCTTCCTATAAATACCTTAGGGTATGGGGGTGTGCTGCTTATGTGAAGCAGCTAGTGGGAAATAAATTGGATATGAGATCTACCTTATGCAAGTTTTTGGGGTATCCAAAGGACTCTATTGGATACTATTTCTATGATGCCAAGGAAAAAGGGTGTTTGTTTCGAGGAATGCTACCTTCCTTGAAGAAGAATTTATTTCAGATGGAAGTGGCAATGTCGTAGAACTTGAAGAGGTTCAAGAACCACAGAACACCCTGACTGACACAGTAAATGGTACACCAACTGATGCTGGACCCTCTAAGGCACAATCTCTTCAAAGATCCGAAAGGGTCTCAAGGGTACCTAAGAGGTAAAACTTGTTGTTACAGAACAAAGAAGATGGACTTCCTTTGGATAATGATCCAAGAAGTTATGGAGAGGCGATGTCTGACATTGACTTGAAGAAGTGGCAAGAAGTTATGCAGTCCGAAATGGACTCTATGTACTCCAACAAGGTATGGACTTTGGTGGACCCAACACAGGGAATTATTCCCATTGGTTGCAAATGGGTCTACAAGCGAAAGCTTGGAGTAGATGGACAGGTAGCGACCTATAAGGCACGATTGGTAGCAAAAGGTTATACTCAAAAGCAAGGAATTGATTATGAGGAAACTTTTTCACCAGTAGCGATGCTTAAATCCATACGGATACTGTTAGCTACACTGCATATTATGACTATGAGATATGGCAAATGGATGTGAAGACCGCTTTTTTCCATTAAGGAAGAGATCTATATAGAGCATCCAGAAGACTTCATATCCAGCGGGAGCGAGCAAAAGGTTTGCAAGCTCCAGAGATCCATTTATGGACTCAAACAAGCTTCGAGGAGTTGGAACATCCGGTTTGATGAAACAATCAAAACATTTGACTTTCATAAGAACCCGGATGAACCATGTGTCTACAAGAAGGTTAGTGGGAGTGCAGTTACATTTGTTGTACTCTACGTTGATGACATCCTACTCATTGGGAATGATGTAGGGATGTTGCAATCAACGAGGACTTGATTATCTAATCAGTTTTTCATGAAAGACTTGGGAGATGCATCTTTTATCCTAGGGATAAAGATCTATAGAGATAGATCCAGAAGGATGATCGGACTATCCAGTCCATGTACATAGACAAAGTGCTAAAAAGGTTTAGCATGGAGGAATCCAAGAGAGGATTCCTGCCTATGAGTCATGGGGTTTCACTCTCTAAAGTTATATCTCCTAAGACACCTGAAGAGAGAGAAATGATGGCTCGCATACCTTATGCTTCTGCAATAGGGAGCATAATGTATGCAATGTTATGTACAAGGCCTGATATAGCACATGCTCTGAGTGTCACAAGCAGATATCAGTCCAATCCAGGGGAAGAACACTGGAAAGCCGTTAAGATGATCTTCAAGTACTTGAGAAGGACTAAGGATATCTTTCTAATATATGGCAATACAGACTCTAGTTTTCAATCCGATATAAATGACTCAAAGTTCATGTCTAGATACATATTCACGTTGAATGGTGGTGCGGTCAGTTGGAAGAGTTCCAAGCAAGAGACGACTGCAGACTCTACCACCGAAGCTGAATACATTGCTGCATCAGATGCAGCAAAAGAAGCTGTTTGGATTAGAAATTTCATTCAAGGGTTGGGTGTAATTCCATCCATTGTTGATCTAGTTATGATTTACTGTGATAATAATGGAGCCATTGCACAAGCAAAAGAGCCAAGATCTCATCAAAGATCCAAGCACATAATGAGATGATATCACTTGATCAGAGAGATCATTAGTAGAGGCGAAATTATTATGGATCGAGTTGCCTCAACAGAAAATGTAGCAGACCCACTTACTAAGCCCTTAGCACAGAAGATATTCGATGGACATCTTGAGAAGATGGGCCTTAGATACACGGGCAATTGGAGCTAGGGCAAGTGGGAGATTGTTATAGTAGGATGCCCAACGTCCTAATTAGATTGGGTGTATTATACTCTTTTGCTTTTGTAAGGACAATCTTATTGGAAATCATATTAATAAAAAAAGGCATTTTCTTTATCTTATGTCTTGCATTTTTTAATTCTGCACATTAGATAAAGTCCTTAGACCAAATTTAGCTACGGGGCATGGTCGCGCATATGATGGCGATCATGGAACATGCCTCTAAGGCTTTGGTCTTAAATAAATTCTGAGTCGAGAGCTTTTTGAGATGGGACATCAAATAGCTCAATAAGACTCGTACATATAATGCATGCTTGTGAGACGAGGATGTCACATTCTATTGGCATTAGCGTAGAGACGTAAGTACATGTATGTGGGTGCTTGTTAGGGAACAAGTACACCAAATATGGCCCACAAGAAATTCTTAGTTGGAGGCTTTGCCTGTCGAAATAAGAATTTCTGTGTTGCGATAGTATATGACTAGTCCTCAGACTTGAGGCACGATGGTAGCCTTGTGTGCATCCTGCAGCACTTTGATATATCTTCTGATTGCTTGACAATCACAAAAGGGGTATGTTGGGTGTTGCACTGGTGTGCATGGAGGTTTGTCAGTGGCCAACATAGAATTTGACACTTGTCTTTTTAAACACAAGAATCTCCTGTGTTTTCATAATTCATGATTCAAAGACCTTAGTCAAGGCAGTATGAATTGTGATTCATCAAGAATAATTGGAACTTGAAATGGAATCACACTTATTAAATCATTTAGAGTTTCGACTTATAATCCATGCTTTAGATTCAATCAGGAGATTAGCTGTCGAAAGGACCGTACGTGTATGGTACTTGCAACTGAAATAGGTTTACTCGCTATTTCACCTAAGACTACTTTGTCATGATTATTTGTTAGGTGTTTTCATGGATAGTGAGGTTCTTAGAATTAAGGAGTTGATTCCAAGTGGATTAATTAATTGAAATAATTTTTATTCATAAGTTGCAAATGTTGCAAACCCACTACTAGCTTAGTAGTGAACCTAAGAGGGTCACACATCTTTATGGAAAGTAATATTTCTAATTTTAGATTTTATCCAATGATTGGAAATTAATTAATTAATATTGATTAATTAATTAAGGGTTCTATTTAATTTTATAGTTAAATTAAATTATTCAATTAAGTAATTGGATTATTTAATTGGACCTAATTTGATTAGGAAGCCCAATTAGAGTAAATTAAATTAATCAATTGAATTGATTAAATTGGGATTGAATCAATTGAATTGATTTGGGGATTTTTTAGTCCAAACTCAAAATAAATGTGGATCACTTAAGAAGCCCACTAAAGTATGAAGAGAATAAATTAAATAAATATGATTTATTTAATTAACATATTTATAGATAAATAAATATAGTGACCAATTTTATATGATAAAATAGGCCACTAAAATTTAATTTATGTATAAATATAATTATAGTATATATATATGATATATATATCTATCTTGATATTATTTGAAGAGTTCAAATTAATATCAACAATGTATGTAGACAATTTTGATGATTAATGTAGTCTCAAATTAGTCAACATACAATAGAAGAGTGAAAAGATAAGAGTTTTTGGAAGATTTGGAATCCATCAAAGATAAGGTTTTGAAGTAGTTTAAAATAGAAAAACTTTCCAAAAGTTGGAAAAATATTAAAATTTTCAACCCTATATATATGAGGGATAAAAATTACATATTTCAAAATTCAAAAATTTGAACAAAAATATTTTGTTTAAAGTCTTCTATTTTTACTTTTCAAGAAAAGAAAAGAAAGAAAAAGAAAATCAGTTTCTTGTTATTTTCTTCATATTATTGTTTCAAAAACTTAAAGAATCAATCTTTATTGTTCTTGAAAATATACTCCGGTTCTAGATTAGTAAACAATTAAAAGGATACTAGCGAATCCTTTTGATTGGTGTTGCTTTTTATATCGTGGACCTGATAGAGGAAAGACACTTGGATCCCTGCAAGTTCTGATAGTGCAGGATAAGTAATTGATTGTTTCATTCCCTACAACAACCAGAGTGCACGAAAGGTATAATTCAATTTTATATTTATTTATATATTCACTTGAATAAGCGCGATCATTAAAATCACTTTCGAATCAAAGGGGTTAAATTTATATTTGATAAAAATTTTAATTTTCGCTGCGTATACCCTGCGATTATAGCGAACTAATGCCGGTGAAATATTTTTTTTTTCATATTTAAACAATTTAAATAAGCAATTAAAATTATTTCAATTAAAAATTTCTAAAATATGCAAAATCAAATTTTACACAATTAACATGAATTTAAACAATTTAAAAACATGTATTCATAAATCTGAAATTCACTAAATAAGCGAAATCGTGGCTCTGATACCAGTGTTGGGTTTGCTATAATCGCAGGGGTATACGCAGTGAAAATTAAAATTTTTATCAAACATAAATTTAACTCCTTTGATTCGAAAGCGATTTTAACGATCGCGCTTATTCAAGTGAATATATAAATAAATATAAAATTGGATTATACCTTCAGTGCACTTCGGTTGTTATAGGGAATGAAGCAATCAATTGCTTATCCTAGACTATCAGAACTCGCGGGGATCCAAGTGTCTCCCCTCTATCAGGTCCACGATATAAAAAGCAACACCAATCAAAAGGATTCGCTAGTATCCTTTTAATTGTTTACTAATCTAGAACCGGAGTATATTGTCAAGAACAATAAAGATTGATTCTTTAAATTCTTGAAATAATAATATGAAGAAAATAACAAGAAACTGATTTTCTTTTTCTTTCTTTTCTTTTCTTGAAGAGTAAAAATAGAAGACTTTAAACAAAATATTTTTGCTCAAATTTTTGAATTATGTAATTTTCATTCCTCATATATATAGGGCTGAAAATTTTAATCATTTTCTAACTTTTGGAAAGTTTTTCTATTTTGAACTACTTCAAAACCTTATCTTGGAAGAATTCCAAATCTTCCAAGAACTCTTCTCTTTTCACTCTTCTATTGTATGTGGACTAATTTGAGACTACATTAATCATCAAAATTATCTACATATATTGTTGATATTAATTTAAACTCTTCAAATAATATCAAGATAGATATATATCATATATATATACTATAATTATATTTATACATAAATTAAATTTTAGTGGCCTATTTTATCCTATAAAATTGGTCACTATATTTATTTATCTATAAATATGTTAATTAAATAAATCATATTTATTTAATTTATTCTCTTCATACTTTAGTGAGATTCTTAAGTGATCCACATTTATTTTGGGTTTGGACTAAAAAAATCCCAAATCAATTCAATTGATTCAATCTCAATTTAATCAATCTAATTGATTAATTTAATTTACTCCAATTGGGCTTCTTAATCAAATTAGGTCCAATTAAATAATCTAATTAGTTAATTGAATAATTTAATTTAACTACAAAATTAAATAGAACCCTTAATTAATTGATCAGTATTAATTAATTAATATCCAACCATGGGATAAAATCTAAAATTAGAAATATTACTTTCCATAAAGATGTGTGACCCTCTTAGGTTCACTACTAAGCTAGTAGTGGGTTTGCAACATTTGCAACTTATGAATAAAAATTATTTCAATTAATTAATCCAATTAATTAATCCGCTTGGAATCAACTCCTTAATTCTAAAAACCTCACTATCCATGAAAATACCTAACAAGTAATCATGGCAAACTAGTTTTAGGTGAAATAGCGAGTAAACCTATTTCAGTTGCAAGTACCATACACGTACGGTCCTTTCGACAGCTAATTTCCTGATTGAATCGAAGGCATAGATTATAAGTCAAAACCCTAAATGATTCAATAACTGTGATCCCATTTCAAGTTCTAATGATTCTTGATGAATCACAATTCATACTGCCTTGGCTAAGGTTTTTGAATCATAAACTATGAGAACACAAGAGATTCCCTTATTTAAAAAGATAAGTGTCGAATTCTATGTTGGCCACTGACAAACCTCCATGCCCACCAGTGCAACACCCAACATACCCCCTTTGTGATTGTCAAACAATCAAAAGATATATCAAAGTGCTGCAGGATGCACACAAGGCTACCATTGTGCCTCAAGCTTGAGGACTAGTCATGTACTATCACAATACAGAAATTCTTATTTTGACGGGCAAAGCCTCCAACTAAGAATTTCTTGTAGGCCATATTCAGTGTACTTGTTCCTTAACAAGCACCCACATACATGCACTTACGTCTCTATGCTAATGCCAATGGAATGTGACATCCTCGTCTCACGAGTATGCATTATATGTACAAGTCTTACTGAGCTATTTGATATCCCATCTCAAAAAGCTCTCGACTCAGAATTTATTTAAGACCAAAACTTTAGAGGCATGTTCCATGATCGCCATCATATATGCGACCATGCCCCGTAGCTAAATTTGGTTTAAGGACTTTATCTAATATGCAGAATTAAAAAATGCCAGACATAAGATAAAGAAAATGCCTTTTTTTATTAACATGATTCCCAATAAGATTGTATTTACAAAAACAAAAAAGTATAATACACCCAATTTAATTGAGGCGTTGGGCATCCTACTCTAACAGTGCGACACTCCGCCAAGCTGCAACATGTGGTGGAATGGCAACCTATGAGGTATTTATTTATTTATGTTAGATCTATATTCTGTTTTGCTTTCTTGTTTCATTTAAGGATATCTACTCTCTATTTGTTTTTTATATTCCATAAAGTCCATCTGATTTCTAAAGATAGCACGAATACTGGGGTGTGTTTGCTTGTTAATCTATTCTTATGTGCCCATAATCAATTTACGAATATCATTGTCTGAATATGTGATGTTTAACTCAGATGTCCAAATCTGGACTAGGCTATCTTACCTCAGTACTTGTTTCTTCTTAAGCTTTTTAAATAAATGTTCTATTGGCGTTGCCATGGACTATCAGGAGTTTCTTCGAATGAAACAATGCACTTATCAACTTGGTGTCTAGCTTCCTTGTTATAATTTTTGTTTGCACCTGTAATCATTTTAGGGAAATAACACTGATGTCTGAATTAGGTGATGTTTCACTAAGATGTCCAAATTCAGACTATGCTATGAGAACCATTTTTCTTCACAAGCTTTCCATAAATGTTTCATTTGCATTGCCCTGGATTATCAGGAATCTTGTTGTTGGGAATATGCATTTATCAAATTGATCTCTCTTTTTCTTTGGCTATATAGGGTCGGTTCAATAACTTGTTGCTCTCCGACTCATTTATGCTATCTGACGTTGCCGGTCAGAAAAGCAGAACCGTTTGTTTAGGTGTTACTTTAGCTGGACCCAATGAAAGCGTATTGAGTGGTTCTGTGGCTGGTTTACTGGTTGCAGCATCCCCTGCACAGGTTAGTTTGCACGCTCAAAAGAAGGGTGTCCAGTAGTATCATAAAAATGTTAGCAAAATGATTTATTGATTCTGAACTCGTGCAGTAGAAGCATTAGAATGTCCAATGTTTGGTTACTAGTGTTGTTATGTAATATTACACCTAATAATTCTGTAAAGAAGAATGGCAGATCAAGCAATGCCACTTAGATTGTTTAATGCATCAAGAGCATAATTTGGTTGCATCTGTCTATGCTCACGTCTATTTGCTTCTATTCTCAACTAGAGTTTGTCTGACTATATTGTGAGTAGATCTTTGCATCTCTCTCTGTCTGTCTCTCTTTTGTGTGTTACTTGTGAGTGCACATTCACTATACTTCCATATTTCATGTGTGCATGTGGACATACACATCTCAATTGGTTTTATCCCGTATTGTAAGTGACTTTTTCCCTTATTGCAGGTAATAGTTGGAAGCATTCTGCCAGATGGTCACAAGGAAGCTAAAGCAAATTATGTGGAGCCGTCATCAGCTCCACTACAATTGAACCCGGGTGGTGCTGCTGGTGCCAGCAGCTCATCATCAAGAGGGACTCTCAGTGAGTCCTCTGGTGGGCCTGCAAGTCCGCTGAATTTGAGCTCTGGTGCTTGCAACAACATCTCGCAAGGCATGTTGGGCATGCCGTGCCCTCCAATTAAGGAGTTTATGTAACATAAGTACTTGTAGTCCACAGGCCGCATTCCATCTTGAGTCTTTTGGGAATGAACCTTGTAGAGTTAGGTTCTTAGTCAACTGATCCTTTTGGTTTTTATTCAGGCTGTTGTAATTGTTGTTTGTATAAAGTTGTTATCAGTCCTTTCTTAATTTCTACTTCCTTTAACTTAGTTGTTGTGCTTTTTGATTCTTATACCATCCACTATTTGTTAATAATACTGGTTGGCCTCTACTGTTTCGCTGAGGTTGCAGCTGATCATAGTCGTTATAGATTCCTGACTAAAGCCCACGAGTCTTGAAACTGTTGTCTATGTGCGCCACTTGACAAGTTCCTGGATTACTAAACTCTGTTCGGTTTGCTCGTGGTGGACCTCTTGATGTGGTAGTACGTCCAACACCCTACTTGATGCCTGCCAAGATTACAAATTACTTTTAACATTTGGATGACTGCTCAATTTGCAGATGTCCAAATTGAAGCAATTGAGAAGAGTTTTCTACTCTAAGCCGCGCAAGGTTCTATTATCTTTGTTTCTTTCTCATAATGATCAATGCTCTATTTCTTATGATCCTCTAACATTAGCTACTTTCACTTTTTTCTCAAAAAAAATGAGCATGCTTTAGTAATGCAACTTGGAGAGTGGTCCATTGGGATGTTGATGTATTTACCTTTCGAAAATTTTCAGTTTGAGGTTTGGCATTGAATTCTTATGGACAGAAAGCATAACCAACGTGTGGTTCACAGAATATGTAGGTGACCCCAAAAGAGAGCCAATGTTGACTACAGGAGGCAACTTGACTTTGAGGGATTTATTGCTGTTTTGGATAACTTAGGTGAAAACAAGAGTGACCGACAAAGCCGGGTGGTTATTGCATCATAGATGCTTAAGCAAGTGAACAAGTTTTGCCAATTATCTTCATTTGTTTTACAGGTATTCTTTTATGACCAGACTCAAGTTTTATAAGTGCAATCGGATTGTCATAATATTTGGACCCAGATGTTTTTGGACCCCGAAACGTTTTCGGGATGCCGCTAATAACCAAACGAATGTCAAATGCATGAGATGTTCTCCATTTTTATAGGATTGAAATGGGGTTTTGACAAGTTAGATTACATGTTATGAGATTAACATTTCATTTTATTATATTATCATAATTACATTCAATGACAGGCAAATCCGTTAGAATAAATTTCTTCAATTTTTGTAATTAGAGACTTCGGCAAACTATTATTGGAGTATATAAATTCTATTGGGCCCTGTAATAATTCTTCTAATAATTGTTTAGACAGAATGCAATGACCATGATGGTAAGTAAATCCAAAGGTGTACTGTTCTTTTCCTTTTTGTTTCTTTGTCTTTATTTGTTTGTTTGTCTTCCAAGGTTACGAAGGGAAAATCTTAATTAATCTGCTGGGTTAATGCATTTGTAATCATAACTATAAAAGCTGATGGTAAATGCTGCAAAAGACGATCTCAATTATATCTTATTAGCAGAAACCTTCACTTTGCAAACATATTTCAATTCGAATCATTATTTGAATCCAAACAAAAGACGTTTCTAAACAATATTATGAAATCATGTGAAGGTACTGCTCTTATTAACTGGATGATCAAAATTTACTATGTGCTTACCAATCTTTAAAGTACGAACGATCAGTAAACTGCGGATAATATATTCATCAGACCCAATAATCATCAGAAAACTAGAAATATTTCTATTTGTAAAAACTCAAAATTCTGGGCTCTAATTCCGTTTCCCTCTATCCATAAAAATGTGACAATTCCTTTGCCAACAACCAAAAATATGAAGGAAACAATACAATCAAGAAGCAAAATATCATGAGAGCTAATTCATTGGTGTATCAGTAGATAACTAGAAAAAATTTAAGAAAAGAGTAGGAGAGAGACGGGGGGAAAATAAATGAGACTTGGACAAATTTTGGGGTAGAATTAGAAGAAGTTGAAATTGTTGAATCTCAAGTTTTTGAAGCTAGAACTGGCATATGCATTGAGAAGCTCATTTTGAGCAGACCAGAAAATCTGCTTTAAGACCAGCCCTCCTCACTGGCTTGAGTATCTTTTTTCTGTGTGCATAACCTGTCACCATCACTTTCTGCTGCATGATTTTTTGAAAACCAAATGAGTTGTTTCTAAGTTATTCATTATCACAGATATGGAGAAATACTGGCAGGTATAGAGAAAGCAAAAATCTGATCTACTATTACCATTGCTATATCTGTTCTTGCAATCATAAGTTTATAGTAAACATTCTTCTGTTTATCCTTTTTCCTTTTTTTATTTTGTTTTGCTAGAGAGAGACTTTTAAACTTGGATAGGCATTTCCATTGTGTTTTCTCCTGCATGCCGACCATCTCTACCTTCAATTCAGTTGTCTGCACAACAACATTCCCAACAGGTTTGTATTTTTGTTGAATGATAATCAATTGACTACGAATGACAAGTATAGAACTCTGGGTTATTGTTGAAGTATAAGCGCAAAGTATAAGGGTGGAATGAAAAAGGCTAATGAATTCTTGTACCTCCATCAAGAATGAGATGAACTTGATGACAAAAAAATGCAGGAAAAAAAAAACAAGACAAGAAATCGCATATTCGCGATTGGGGAATGAGAGGGAATCTGTGTGTGTGTGTATTTTTACTTGAGAAATGGGAATGAACATTAAAGTGAATCTTGATCATTGGTTCTGCTGATAAAAAATCTGGTGAATACTGATCTACTCTAGTTCTCTTGCTTTGCTTTTTCTCAAAGAAATCTTAAAAAAACTGAGAAGAAGAAACAGTTATGTTTGTTGAAATCAGGGATCTATGACTCAAAAGCTCGAGCGTCTAAGGTTGCCCCATTCGCACAAACGAATGTTAGTTTCAAGTATTTTTCAAATGATTTGATTTGATGGGTCCCAATGTAGTATTGGGCATTTTAATTGGATTCCGACGCAACTTGATTCAGTAGGATTTTTTTTTTATTTTATAAATTCGAGTATCGAGTACAATCCTGATGGGTATTTCGAGTGTTGGGTACATAATACCTGATTAAGAATAAACGTATTGGTTATTAGGTAATAAAAATACCATCGAACTGTTAGAGTAGTACCCGACGTACCAATTAAATTGGATGTCCTTTATACTCTTATATTTATAAAAACAATCTTTTTCAAATCATATTAATAAAATAGATAATTTTTTTTTTATCTTTAATTATATTTTGTAATTAGATAAAATCCCTAAACCAAACTTAGTTACGGAGCATGGTCACACATTTGAAGGTGATCATGGAATACGCCTCTATAGCTTTGGTTTTAAATTAGTTCCGAATCAAGGGCTTTTGGAGATGGGACATCGAATAGACCAATTAAGATGCATATTCGCATGAGGAGAATGTCTCACTTCATGGATATTGGCGTAGTGATGCTAGTACATGTATGCGTGTTTTTGTTAGGGAATGAGTACATTGAACAAACCATCTGGAATTTCTTAATTGAAAACTTATTTGTCGAAATAAGAAATTTCATATTACGATAGTACATAATTAGTCTTTTAACTTGAGGCACCATAGTAGCCTTGTGCATGTTGTGTTTTATTTTGATGTATCTTCTGATTGCCTGAGAATCACAAAGGGGATATATTGGATATTGCATTGATATGTATGGAGGTTAATAAGTGGCCAACGAAGGATCCATCACTTATCTGGCAGAACAAGTGAATCTCCTATATTTTCATAGTTCATGACTCAAAAGTCCTTGGCCAAGGTATGATGAATGTTAGACGGGGGTTTTCTAACAATTCGTCATAAGTCATTAAAACTTGAAATGGAATTATAGTTATTGAGCAATTAGAATTTCGACTATTAATCCATACCTTAGACTCAATCGGAAGATTAGTTGATGGAAGGACCTTACGTGTATGATACTCGTAATTGAAATAGATTCACTCATTAGTTCACCTAAGCTTAGGTAGTTATGATACACTTGTTAGGTGTTTCCCATGAGTTGTGAGGTTCTTGAAATTAAGGACTCAATTTCAAGCGAATTAATTAATTAGATTAATTAATCAAAATAATTATTATTTATAAGTTGTCGGTGTTGCAAACCCACTACTAGTTTAGTTATGAACTTAAAGAGTCATACACAATTTGAGATGAAACATTTCTAATTTAGGAATTGATTCAAGGGGTTGGATCCAATTAATTAATAGAGATTAATTAATTAGGTTTGAATTAATTCAAGGAGTTGAATTAATTATTTAATTAAATAATTAATTATTTAATTGGACCTAATAAGATTAATGAGCCAAATTGAAGCGAAATAATTATTTGATTAGATCAAATTAATTGTGCAGTCCATAAATTAATTGTTAAATTAATTTACTCAATTAAATAATTGAATTATTTAATTGGACCTAATTTGATTAGGTGGGCTAAATGGAATTAATTAATTGAGTTTGAGTTAAGACAATTAATTGAATTAATTGTGGGATTTATTTTTGAGTCCATACCCAATCCACAAATGCCCATTATGAGAGGAGGCCCATGAAAGTGATTGAAAAATGATAGAAAGTTAAGAGTTTGGAATTCTTAAAAAACGCTAAATATCTTTGGAAGATATGCAAAGGATAAAATTGGAAGATGTTTAGATCAACCAAAATATTTTTCAATCAATCAAAAAGAGACACAAAATACCAAGAGTAGGACTCTTGAAATTTTGAGCTTCCTATATATACATCATGGCTAAAAATTGTAAAAAAAAAAAAATCAGAAACATCCTTTAATTTTCAGCCATTCAAAAGAGAAAAGAAAAATTATTTTCTTCAACCATCCTTTTCCTACATAAATTTTATTTTTTAAATATTAATTCTTTTATCACTAGTATGATGGAATTTGATTAGATAAGAAGGAGAAATCATACATGACACGGCATCGAGTGCCTATACGTGTGCTTTACGAAATGGGGCCTGTGAGTCTTTTATTCTTTTCTTGTATGTACTTTACAATTTGAATGAGAGTAGAATAGGGTGAGGTTTTTGTTTTTGCTTTTTGGTGGACAAAAAGATGGATCAAGATGAAAAATAAAGAGAAGACCTATAAATGTATGTGATATATTCATGTAATAGAGATACAATGGTTAAAAGTTAACTACCTTTCAATATGTTTTAAGGGTTCATAAAATTGGGCTATATGACATACTGATTGGGCCTCAAGCCCACTAGAAAATAAGATTTTCCAAATTACCATTAAGGGGTGATGGAATTTGAATTAAATAGTGGGAGACATTTATTACTAAAGACCTTGTTATAAATGAATATAATTTTGAAAATATGCTAATTTTCTGCCTCATTTATATATTTGTAGATTGTCTATAAATGGCTAAAAATTCACTTGCATCAATTCTAAAAGCTAATAAATTAGCTGGTCTATGTCGATTAGTTGAGGAACTTTTGAATTGTTCTACAGTCCGAAAAGAGGGATTGCATACTTGATGTGATCCCACCGCCAGCCGTGCTGGAAGACACTAGTGAAGAGGAGCTTGTGGATTATCACAAGCTAGTTGATGATGATCTGCAAGCGCGATGCTATATGATGGCATCGATGTCAAACGAATTGCAGAGGCAACATGAGGTACATGCGCATGCGCATGATATCTATCTTTACGTACAAGAGTTGTATGGTGAACATACTAGGCAGGCAAGATATCAGATCTCGAAAGAGCTTTTCAGGACCAGTATAATAGAGGGCTTTTCAGTCCATGATCATGGATTGAAGATGACAGGCCTGATTGAAAGGCTTGAGTCATTAGAAGTCATTATGGATAACGAGCTCTATTTGGATCTCATCTTGCAGTATTTGCCTCTATTATTTGACACCTTTGTTGTCAACTTCAACATGCATAAAATGAAAACTAGCCTTGCTGAGTTGGTTAACATGTTGAAGACAGCTGAGTCCACTATGAAGAAGGACAAGCCGGTCATGCTTGTTTGATCTTCATCCAACCCAAAAGCTACAAAGTTCAAGAGAAAGAAGGGAAGAGGAAAGCATTCCTCAAAATTTAAAGACATGAAGACAATATGTGGCCAAGAGTTCCAACAAGACCAATGACAAGTACCACTACTGCGCCAAACCTGGTTATTGGAAGAAGAACTGCAAGGAGTACCTTACGAGCCTGAAGAGTTCAAGCATTTATTTTATTGAAGTTAACTTATCAGTTAACAATGATTCTTGCGTATTAGATACCAACTGTGGGTCTCATCTTTGCAGTGATTTGTAGGTGATGGCAAGAAGCAGGAAGTTAAGTAGAGAAGAGATAATCCTGCGGCTGGGAAATGAGCAAAGATTGCTACATTAGCTATAAGAAGTGTCAACTTAGCTTTAGGAAATGGAGTAGTTTTAGTTTTAAATAATTATCTTTATGTTCCAGAGATAGTCAAGAACATTATCTCCGTTCCTATTTTGGATGGAGAAGGTTTACTTTTTCAATAAAATATAGAAGAAGTTCCATTTTTAAAGATTCAGTTCTGATTGCCTCTAGGATATTGATGAATGACTTATATTCTATTACTCCTCATAACTCTTTTTTCCATGTTCAACAAAATAAAAGAAAAATAGATAATCATAGTTTCCAATTTTTATGGCATGTTAGATTAGGTCATATCTATGAGAAGATAATTCATAAGTTGGCTCAATTGCTCAATCTTTTGAGAGATCAAGGAATGCAAACATGTGAGTCATGTCTCAAAGGGAAGATGACCAAATCACCATTTGTTGGACAAGTGGAGCGAGCTAAAAATCTATTGGATTTGATCTATTATGGTGTATGTGGGCCACTAAGTGTTCGTGGAAACTATCATTACTTTATAGCTTTTACCGACAATTATTCTAGGCATGGTTATGTCTACCTTATGAGGTACAAATTTGAAGCTTTTGAAAAGTTTAAATTATTCATATGTGACGTGGAGAAACAAACTGGGCTAAGTATCAAGGCTCTTCGATCAAGTCAAGGAGGTGAGTACTTGAGCACATAGTTTCTTGATTATCTAAAAGAGAGTGAGATTCTCTCTCAGTGGACCCCTCCTGCTACTCCTCAACTTAATGGAGTTACGGAGTATGAGAGTCGAACCTTGTTGGACATGGTTCGATTGATGATGAGTTTCACTAGGCTTCATCTTTCATTTTGGGGCTACGCTCTAGAAATAGTGGCATATCTATTAAATAAAGTGCCATCAAAGTTGGTGCCTAAAACACCAGAGCCTCCTAATAGATGCAGAAATGGGACAACCAGCTAAGGCTAGGCCTTTAGACATATAATCTCCTAGGAAATCCCATAGGATCTCAAACCTACCTGAGAGGTATGGCTTTTTATTAGAGAATAATGAGGAGAATCTCCCCTTGGACAGTGATCCAAAGACTTATAGAGAGGCGATGTCGGATATTGATTTGGGAAGATGGCAAGAAGCCATGCAATCCGAGATGGACTCCATATACTCCAACAAGGTATGGACCTTGGTGGACCCACCATAATAAATAGTTCTTATTGGCTACAAATGGGTCTACAAGTAGAAGCTTGGAGTAAATGGAGGGGTAGCGACCTACAAAGCACGACTGGTTGTGAAAGGTTATACTCAGAAGCAAGAAATTAATTATGAGAAAACTTTTTCACCAGTAGCGATGCTTCCATTCGGATACTGCTAGCCATATCAGCATATTATGACTACGAAATATAGCAGATGGATGTGAAGATTGCTTTTCTTAATGGAAATATTAAGGAAGAGATCTATATGAGACAGCTAGAAGGCTTCATATCTAGAGGAAGTAAGCAAAAGATTTTTAAACTCCAGAGATCTATTTATGGACTCAAGCAGGCTTCCCGAAACTGGAACATCTGGTTTAACCAGGTAATCAAATTATTTGATTTCCACAAGAACCTTGATGAACCCTGTATCTATAAGAAGTTTAGTAGGAGCGCAGTGACATATGTTGTGCTATATGTTGACGATATCCTACTTATTGAGAATAATGTAGGGATGATACAGTCAACTAAAACTTGGTTGTCTAACCAATTCTCCATGAAGGATTTGGGAGAAGCATCCTTTATTCTTGGAATAAAGATCTATAGAGATAGGTCAAGAAGGATGATCGAACTATCCCCATCTACGTACATAGACAAAATGCTAAAGAGGTTTAACATGGAGGAATCTAAGTGAGGATTCTTGCTAATGAGTCATGACATTTCTCTCTCAAAGGCTATATCTCCTATGACTCCTGAGGAGAGTGGAATGATGACTCGTATACCTTATGCATCTATCATAGGAAGCATAATATATGGTATGCTATGTATAAGGCCCGATATCGTATATGCTCTGAGTGTCACGAGCAGATATCAGTCTAATCTAAGTGAGAAACACTGGAAAGCCGTAAAGATAATCCTAAAGTACTTGAGAAGGACTAAATATATCTTTCTTGTATACGACTCTGAAGAACTGAAACTAGAAGGCTATACTAATTCTAGTTTTCAGTCCGATATAGATAATTGAAAGGAAATGTCCGGATACATATTCACCTTAAATGGTAGTGCGGTCAGTTGAAAGAGTTCCAAGTAGGAGATGATCGTGGATTGTACCACCAAAGCTGAATATATTACTGCATGTGATGCGGCAAAAGAAGCTATTTGGATAAGGAACTTTGTCCAAGAGTTGGGTGTGGTTCTATCCGTTGTTGATCCTGTATTGATATACTGTTATAACAACATAGCTATCGCGCAAGCAAAAGAGCCAAGATCTCATCAAAGATCCAAGCACATCATGAGGAAATACCATCTGATCAGAGAGATCATTGGTAGAGGTGATGTTATAGTTGATAAAGTCACTTCGGCAGAAAACATAACAGACCCACTGACCAAACCTCTAGTGCAGAAAGTATTCGACAGACATCTTGAGAAGATAGGCCTAAAGTATATGGACAATTGGTGTTTGGGCAAGTAGGAGATTGTTAGAGTAGTGTCTGACGTGCCAATTAGATTGGGCGTTCTTTATATTCTTGTATTTGTAAAAATATTTTTTTTCAAATCATATTAATAAAATAGGCAAATTTCTTTATCTTTAATTATACTTTGTAATTAGATAAAGTCCTTTGGCCAAACTTAGCTATGAGGCATGATCATGCATTTGATGGTGATCATGGAACATGCTTCTATAGCTTTAATCTTAAATTAGTTCCGAGTCAAGGGCTTTTTGAGATGGGACATCGAATAGCCTAATAGACTCGCGCATATAATGTATGCTCACATGTGAATAATGTCTCACTCCATGGACATTGGCGTGGTAACACTACTGCATGTATGCAAGTGCTCGTTAAGGAACGAGTACATTGAATAGGCCAACAATTATAAAGGAGATATATTAGATGTTGCATTGATATGTATGGAGGTTAATGAGTGGCCAACAAAGAATCCATCACTTGTCTAGTAAAATAAGTGAATTTTCTATATTTTTATAGTTCATGACTCAAAAGTCCTTGACTAAGGCAGGATGAATGTTAGACGAGAGTTTTCTAATGATTTGTCATGAGTCATTGAAACTTGAAATAAAATCATAGTTATTGAATGATTAGGATTTCGACTTTAATGCATGCCCTAAACTCAATCATGAGATTAGTTAACTGAAGGATCTTACGTGTATGATACTCGTAATTGAAATAAATTCACTCATTATTTCACCTAAGTCTAGATAGTCACGATATACTTGTTAGGTATTTTTCATGACTTGTGAGGTTCTTAAAATTAAAGAGTTAATTTGAAGCAGATTAATTAATTGGATTAACTAATCAAAATAATTATTATTCATAAATTACAAGTATTGCAAGCCCACTACTAGATTAGTTGTGAACCTAAAAGTCACACACAATTTGAGATGGAACATTTCTAATTTAGAAATTGATCCAAAGGGTTAGATCCAATTGATTAATAAGAATTAATTAATTGAGGCTTAAATTAATTCAAAGAGTTGAATTAATTATTTAATTAAATAATTGAATTATTTAATTAGACCTAATAAGATTAAGAGTCCAATTGGAGTGAAATAATTATTTGATTAGATCAAATTACTTATGTAGTCTATAAATTAATTATTAAATTAATATAATTAGACCTAATTTGATTAGGTGGGCTAGATGAAATTAATCAATTGAGTTTGAGCTAAGATAATAAATTGGATTATTGTGGGATTTATTTTTGAGTCCAATCCCAATTCACAAAGGCCCATTAGGAGAGGCCCATGAAAGTGGTTGAAAAATGATGAAAAGTCAAGAGTTTGAAATTTTTGGGAAACCTTAATTATCTTTGGAAGATATGAAAGGCAAAAAGTTGGAAGAAGTTTGAATCAACCAAAATATCTTCAAACCAATCAAAATAAGACATAAAATACCAAGAGTAGGACTCTTTAAATTTTGAGCTTCCTATATATACCTCATGGCCAAAAATTGTAAAAAAAAATAAATAGAAATATCCTTTAATTTTCGGCCATCCAAAAAAGAGAAGAAAAATTATTTTTTTCAACCATCCTTTTCCTCCATAAATATATTTTCATCTATATTTTCTTCTTCACATTACATGGTAGCTCACGGCAACACCCCAACTTGGCAACTTTTATCATTCCCTAACTCAAGCCATTTTTCATTTTTCTATATCTTCTTCTTCACATCACGTCGCAGCTCATTGCAACACCCCAATTTGGCAACTTTCATGCCTCCCTAACTCTCTAATTTCGCATTCTGCCAGTGACGGCATATAGTAAAGGTAAGTTCCCATAAAAGTTTTTTGTGATTATTTTGTGACTGATTTGGGATGTTCTTTCAAGTTGGGTTAGAAGAATTTCTCATGGTCTGAATATCCATGATAAATGCATTTAGTATTGTATGTTGACGTAGGTTATGTTCATGTGGAGTTTTTAATATAAGACAAAAAGAATTATGATTCTCGTTGCTAATTTTTTATTATTTTTTTCTTATTTTGTATTTTATTTTATAATTTTTTATTTTGATTCTTCATTCTTGAGTTCTTTTTCCTGCATTTATGTATTTTGTTAAATTGTTTTTCATGCATTTAGCTGCTTCACGAGTTATTAAAAGTGGGAAAGCTTAGTTTTAAAGAGGCAATGGAGGGTTCATTTGATATGGAATATAAGAGAATGAGAGAATGATGGTGATGATTTTTATTGTAGTTCATTGATTTATAATTTCTATGCTTCCATATTTTCCCTGAAATTGAAACATGTATGATTCAGAGCAAAATGCAAACTACATCTTTTTTGATTCCATAATATAATTTAGAATGTAATTACAATATGCAAACTTTGCATTTGATTTTGTAATTAAGAATGCAAACTTTGCAATCTGTTCTATTTGAAATGTTTTTTTTTTTGAAAGTTCATTTTGTCGTATTTTTTTCTAATAATTTTCTTATTCTTGCATCTTGTAGATGTCAGGTTCACAATATATATCCAATTATATTTTAGGGGAAGGTAACCCAAGACAAGAGGTTACTAATTGTAATAGCCAAACCTCACACTACTCACTTGATCAATATGATTCATTTATTTTATGCTACTTATATGCTAATTTGTATTAAGATTTACATGGTATCTTATATAGTATTTTTAATCGTTAGACCTCTAAGGCTATCACATGATATTAGTGGTTGAGATCTTATAATCTAAATAAAAAATTAAATATTTAGATAAGAGAAAGAATAGATTAGTCAATCTATTAGATATACATAGGTTATATGTTAGAATTTTAGAAGTGTTAAAGGTGTCAGTAGTAAGCTTATATGATTCGATTCAAATTGATTGTGGTGTTTTAAAGGTATATATTCATAGATTAACATACTTAGAATATCAGACATGATATAGTGTGATTTAAGTGTCATAATACAAGGTCCATATGTGCATGTGATTTTAGAAATGAAAACTAGATAATCTATTTAAGAATCGGATGTCAATCGATTTAAAGATCGAATCAATGGTTAAGAAATTAGGGTAGAATTTATAATTCGATCGTACAGAAATTAAAATAAGTTGTAAATAAAGAAATAAATTATGAGAAACACTAGATTAGAGCTGTGTAAGTTGTGTATAATATCATATTTAAACCACTATTTGACACCTCAAACTTTGTCACCTCATGTTTTCTTATTAAACTTAAGCTAATATCTCAAGCTAACACCTAAAACCCTTCACCGTTAAGCCATGACCACACCATCATTTTAGCCATTTTCAGCTTCCAAACGCATACCTTAAGGTCTCCAAGTGCTCCAATTTGATTCCAAGTTGAAATAAAATCAAGAAAAGCAAAGGAAAATTGATTACCATCAAGTTTAACCAGAAAATCTACATAGGTAACACTTTTTTATGGTTTTGCCTTTAGCTTTTAGATTATTATGAATGGGTTTCTTGTTTATTAAGCTTTCAATATATCTTATAAAAGTGTTAAGAAGCTTTTAGTTAGACTTTGGTGTACAAAGAAAGGGTTTTTGATGACAAACACTTAATAGAAAATACTTGTGGCAGAAACTGTCACCTTACAGTTTTCTTGTGTTTTGGGCTTCAAATGTCTATGGTATGCTGAATAAAATCTAACATTATTACCATTTACATGTCCATATATGATTTAAGAGTATTTGAATGAATTTGGATTGGTTAGAAATTGAAATAGAGCATGATATTGGAGAAACACTCAAATTGCCAAAGTAGCAAAATCTGTTTTGGTGTGCTGTGAAATAGACTGAATTAGGGGAGATAAATCCATGAGTTTTGGAAATAATATGACCTGATTGTCTCTTTTTATATGTTATCTAAGTGTACTGAAAATTCGGGAGTGATTGAATATACTTAAGGGTGCCAAAACCATTAATGTCATGAAGTGCACAAAACTGTCATGGTAGGAAAAATCTGTTTCAATATGTTGTGAAGGGAGCTGAACTTGGGAAGCTATATCCATGTGTTTTAGCCATTATATGAATTTTTTACATTATTTTTTATGTTAGCTAGATTTGAAAAAAATTGGGGTGTGAATGAATATATCTAAAGGTGTCAAAATCATCATGTAAATTAATGTGGTAGCAAGAAAATGTAAAGTTGTGAATCTGTCCCATTTGGTTCATTAACATGTTCCAACATAGATGTGGTGCATTTGATTCCTAACATTTAAGGAGATGTTATAAGATTATAATACATCAATTAAGTAAGATTAGTATACATTTAAGATGTGGAACAAAATTTTGCAAAAGGTTGTATTCGATTATAGTTTCTAAGTGGTAAGGTTGTTTAGTTAAATTGAGATTCAAGAGCTTTATACTACATTAGGTTTAATGAACTTGTTAATTGAGGATGATGATTGATATCTTATATTTTTATAGATTATTTCACATCTAGGGTTGGGGAGTAATACTTAAGAAACTCAGAAGTAACACACAACCGATCAAAGGTAAGTAAAAATCCATTTGCAACTACAATGCATGGGCATAGTATTTCTTGTCTTATTTATATTAAATGTGATCCTTGTGTCTTGATGAGTGTCTTGATGAGTATTATAAATATCTTATAGTGCATACATTGCTTGGATGATGGGACATGGGATCCGTTGTGTTATTGAACATGTCATTCATCAACATTTACACGTGCATGCATAACACGTGCTCATAGTTGAGGTTTTGCATGTATGACATTATTTTTAGAAAAAAAAAGTATTTTAGTTGGCCACTATTAGTGTACCGAGGCCTGTGTGGCTTATTTATATAATATTTTAGGGCGCTGCGAGTATTACTTTTCGGAAGATCATAGGGGTGGACATGGGGTATGCTTCTAGTGATCACGAGAGTGTGGACTACTTAACTGTGCCCTTATTGATGTCGCTGATGGGAAGACTTCTGAAGAATCATAGGAGAAGACAGGGGGTGGACCTCTGGTGATCGCAAGAGATGACCCCTGAACTGTGTCGATCTGTTTAGGGCCATGTGATTATTGGTATTGTTAAGAGCTCTATCCGTTACATAGTAGGTGGGCCAAGGGCCTAATGATGGAAAATGACTTTGAATGAACTATTTTTTATGCATGAGTTTTCTTTTTTGTCATGATCTCCTAGAAATACATCACATATATGTTGGATTATCTATTCAGCATGCATGATTTTCACTTATTGAGCATTAGCATTATAGGTAAGTATGGTGATACTTGAGACTTTGAGGCTTACTGGGTTGGTTGTTGGAGCTTCTACAAGCTTCTAAGGATCACTGTACATGGATGATGATCTGCTTGGTTATGTCATGGGCATATTCTAATTATTACAATTATTATTATTGTGTAAATTATTGTGTATATATAAAAGGGTTGCAAGATGCAAAATGTCCTTACTTCTTCCGAAAGTATATGCTATTATTTTGATTTTTGAGTCTATTACATTGTAACTTTGAGATATCGTGTCCTATATACTCTTGAAATTTTATAGTAAATAAGTTTGAAAATAGTGTGATTGTGATTGTGATTGGTGTTGTGTTTTTATATAAACGGTGATTTTTCTATATACAAGGTTATATGTGAGAAAATACTTTTACTATTTTTCAAAGTGCTACAGTTGACAAAAATATATATATATATATACACATGCACACACATGTGCTACCTTATAAAATTTATTGTTATTTTAATATCTATATTCAGTGTTGGGGAAGTGTTACACTAATGTTGCTAGTGTAAAGGATTCTAGACATTTTGATTCTATGGAGGGTTTTGATATTGATAGAGAGGTAGGGGTTGGCTATGATAAGAAAGAGAATGTCGCATCTCAATCTAAAAAAGAACTAAAATAAAAGTTTCATGTAGGTCATAATACTTGGATTAGTTTGAAAATTTTCAATTTGTATGTCATGTTGAGAAGGTGTAGAAGGGTCGATGTAAATATTGTGGTATAGAGAATAAGGCCGATCCAAAAGTACAGAGGACTAGATATCTTAAAAACTAATTTAAATCTTGCAAGATAAAACCTGTAACTAGTCAAATATGAATTCCATTTCAACTATTATTGGTTGATTATTGATGAGCTTCCTTTTAAAACAATTGATATCTTGGGTTTAGGTACTTTATGTTGGTTGCATGTCCTATGTTTATGATTCCATCATAAAGAATTATAACAAGATACATCTATATTTTGTACATAGATGAAAAAAAGAGGTTAAAGGCTTTTATAACTCTCAAAAGAGTTTGCATCACCATAGACACATGGGCATCAATTCAAAAAGTGAACTATATAGGTCTTACTGCACATTTCATTGATTATGATTGGAATTTGCAAAGGAAAATCTTGAACTTTTATCCAATTTTTGGATGTAAGAGTGAGGAAGTGGGTATTTGGGTGGAAAAAGTTTTTGCTTAATTGCGGTTTGATAGAGTTTTCATTGTCATAATAGATAATGCTTCTTCAAATGATGGTACAATTACATACATGCTTAAATCTTTTAGGTGAGAGCGTATATTGTTAATCTCATTATGCATGATGGTTTGAAGAGCAAGGATGAGCATTTGACTATCTCTCGTATTAAAGGAGTTGTAATGTATGTTAGGAGCTCTCTAGCTAGGTATAAAGTTTTTAGAATGTGTTGGGATTGAAAAATTAGAATCATATAAATTGTTAAGTTTGGATGTACCTATTAGGTGGAATTCCACCTACTTGATGTTAGAGTAGGCAACATGCCTTAGAAAAGTATTTGATGCATATCAAGATGAAGATCTTGGCTATGTAAATTATCTTTCAAAGGCACTTATGATAGGATTCTGACAGAGTATGATTGGGAGAGGGCTAACTTGTTTTTGACATTTTTGTTCATTATATGTTACATCGAACACTGTATCTCATGAAATAAGTAGAGCTAAAATGCTTCTTAGGCAATGGTTGGAGAGTGATGGCCTTGAATTGAGTAAGATGTCAAGAAAGATGAAAGAAAGATTTGATATATATTGGGGATCAATTGAAAAAATGAACATGATTTCATATTATGCAGTGATCCTTGAACGGCACTGTAAATTATTATTCCTTGATTTTTCATTTAAATTGTTGTATGATGATATTGCAAAGAGTATGATGATATAAGACAATGATGAATAACATTTAAGAGTTGTTTGATGAATATAAATTGAGACATGAAACTTTGGGAAGCGCAAGCCCCTCATCAGTTCCTTATCTTCTTCTGCACGTGGTTCTAAGAAAAATGTGAGTAGCTCAAATAAAACTTTTTTGATAAATCAATTTAATAAGTACAACAGTGGAGGAAAAAATAGAGTTGTAGAAATATTTGAGTAAGGATTTTGAGGAGAATAATTAAGAGTTTGACATACTAAAATAGTGGACAGTAAATTCTCACAAATTTTCTATTCTCTCCAAGATTACTTGCAATATATTGGCAGTTCTAGTCTTTGCAGTTGCTTCAAATGCCGCATTTAGGATTGATGGGCATGTACTTAATGCATTTAGGAGTTCTTTGTCTTCTAAAGTAGTTCAAGCTTTTATTTATGCTCAAAATTGGTTTTGTTTGGATTCCAAGCCAATGAGTGTAGAGAAGGATATGAGTGAAGTTGAATTGCTTGGTCAAGGTATTTATCATTTTTACTTTTTAGTTTTTTATTGTTGTTTTTTGTTCAATTTCATTTATGACCATATATTGAGTTGGGGGTAGAATCAACAATTCATTGATGTTTGATTGAGCTGCATTGCCATCATCTCCAACTATAAGTTAACTAAATTCCATTCACTTGTCAATTAAGTATTGTAGATTTCACCTTGGAAATTGGAAGGACTTCTTTTGAGAGAGTTCCATTTTCTTGGAACAAGGCTAACCATTCTTCGAAAATGCATTTTTGCTACAACTTTTGTGTAACTCTCATGTCATCTTTTGAACGTTGTCATGCTTGATATAGTTGTGGCGTATTCAATTATCAATTTGAGCAGTTCTTATTTTGCAAATTCTTATTTTATATTGCAGGCCAAGCATGAATAAGTGCCTGTGATTTTTATTGTGTTCACATGATCTCGAGGTATGCGCAACGAAAAATTAAAAATTTTAAAATATTATACCATAACAATTATAGCAATACCCCAAATTCGATGCGATTTCTAAGAATCTTGCAATTTTTTAGTAAAATAATTAAAGTATTAATTTATACCTTTCTATGCACTCTAGTTGTCGTAGGGTATGAAACAATCAATTACTAGCCCATTTTCTGAATTTGGTTTACAAGGATTCAAATGTCTCATCTCTAAAGTAGTCCATACTTTGAGCAAGAATATAGAATCAGAATTCTGCTAGCAATTCTAATTTCTTTTCTAATCTAGTTGGAGTGTGTATAGAAATTATTAATTTCTACTATCAACTTGCGATAAAAGAATTAACACTTAAAAATGAAATTTTTGGAAAAAAAATGACGGAGGAAAAAAATAATTTTCTTCTATTTATTTCTATATGGCCGAAAATTATAGGGATGATTATTTTCCCTAAAATTTTTGGCCTGATGTATTTATAGGGGATAATTTTTTTTAAGAGTTCTACTCTTGGTATTTTGTGTCTCATTTTGATTGGTTGGAAGAAATTTTAGTTCATCCAAACTTCTTTCAATTTTCTCTCTATCACATCTTCAAAAAATATTCAAGATTACCCAAGAATACAAAACTCTTGACTTTCCATCCTTTTTCAATTACTTTCATGGGTCTTTCCTAATAGGCCTTTGCGAATTGGGCTTGGACTTAAAAAATAAATTCCACAATTAATCCTATTAATTGTCTTACCCAAATTAATTAATTCTATCTAACCCATCTAATCAAATTAGACCCAATTAAATAATCCAATCATATAATCAAGTAAATTAATTTAATAATTAAATTAATTTATGAACTATACAATTAATTTGATTCAATCAAATAATTATTTCACTCCAATTGAGCTCCTTAATCTTATTAGGTCCAATTAAATAATTAAATTATTTAATTGAATAATTAATTCAACTCCTTGAATTAATTTAAATCCTAATTAATTAATCTCTATTAATTAATTGAATCCAACCATTTGGATCAATTCCTAAATTAGAAATATTCCATCTCAAATTATGTGTGATCCTTTAGGTTCACAACTAAACTAGCATTAGTTGTGAATAACTTATGAATAATAATAATTATTCTAATTAATTAATCTAATATATTAGTCTATTTGAAATTAACTCCTTAATTTCAGGAACCTCACAAGTCATGAGAAACACGGGCAAGTGTATCATGACTGCCTAGACTTAGGTGAAATAGTGAGTGAACCTATTTTAATTAAAAGTATCATGCACGTAAGGTCCTTATGTAAACTAATCTTCCAATTAAGTCTAGGTTATGGATTAATAGTCGAACCCTAATTGCTCAATAACTATGATTCCATTTCAAATTTCAATGGCTTATGACGAAATGTTAGAAAATCCCATTTAATATTCATCCTACCTTGACCAAGGACTTTTGAGTCATGAACTATGAAAACATAGAAGATTCACTTGTTCTGCCAAATAAGTGACAGATCATTTGTTGACCACTCATTAACCTCCATACATATCAATGCAACATCCAACATATCCGCTTTGTGGTTGTCAAACAATTAGAAGATACATTAAAATGAAACACGATATGGAAAAGGATACCATGATACTTCAAGTCAAAGGACTAGTCGTGTACTAACATAACATGAAAATTCTTATTTCGACAAATAAGTTTCCAATTAAGAATTTCTAGTAGGCCTGTTCAGTGTACTTGTTCCCTAACTAGTATCCGCATACATGTACTAGCGTCACCACGCCAATGTCTATGGAGCGAGATATCCTCATCATGCGAGAATGCATCATATGCGTAGGTTTATTAGGCTATTCGATATCCCATCTAAAAAAGCCCTTAACTCGAAACTAATTTAAGACCAAAATTATAGAAGCATATTCCACGATCACTATCAAATGCGTGATCATGCCCTATAGCTAAGTTTGATCTAGGGACTTTATCTAATTACAAGAAGCAGTTAAAGATAAAGAAATTTATCTTTTTATTAATATGATTTGAAAAAAATTATTTTCACAAAGATAAGAGTGTAAAGGATGCACAATCTAATTGGCACACCGGACACTACTCTAACAATCTCCCACTTGCCTTAGCGGCTAATTTTTCCATGTACTTTAGGCCCATTTTCTCAAGATGTTCGTCAAATTCTTTCTGCGCTAGAGGTTTGATCAGTGGGTCTGCTATATTTTCTTTCGAAGCGACTCTATCCACTACAGTGTCACTTCTACCAATGATCTCTCTGATCAGATGGTATCTCCTCATAATATGCTTGGATTTAGGATAAGATCTTGGCTTTTAAGTTGGTAAGGTGATCACTTATGGAGTTGGAAAGCAGTTAAAACACTCAAGGAAGTGACTTAAATGATTTAGAACAAACATTCAAACTAAAATTGAGCATAAGATACGTAGTCACAAAATTTGAGATACCTAGTTTATCTTACCAGAATATGCCTCGAAATTTCATGGTTAACCATGTTGTAGATTTTGTGAACGTAAGTGCATATTATCGTAGATAAATAATAAAATGATAAGTAAGTATTGTTCCCATGAGGATTGTTGAATTATTAAGTACTAAAATTATGTTAACTCTAATTTTATTTGAATAAATGAAAGTGAATGTTTATGACTATAAACTAAATCTAAATATAATTAGTCTGAATTAAATAATTCATCTTATCAATCTCAATTTATTTCCCAAGTGATAGTCTAAAATCCTTAAATTATCCACTAGCTTCTCCCAAGGTTTAATAAAAATATCATTAATTGCTAATTTATTATATTCCTATGTGAATTACAATAATCAATAATTTATTAGGTTATGTAGACCTCAAACAAGACTACACAAGCTATGTAGGTATATTCCTATCTCACATGTAATTTATGATTTTCTACATATAGAACTAGACACATATATTACCTCTCAGGTCAATATGATTAGTAAATCATTCAATTAGTGACCAAGTAATTGAAAGCATTAACAACTATATTGAAAAACTTGAAAAATAAATCAAGAATTGAATTGATACAAATATTCCAAACATGTTAATTAGATTACATCACAACTCTAACAACATAACAATATTCATAAACTTAATCAAAGAGAGAAAGAGGAAAATAAAATAAAACTTGGAAGTAGGATGAGTTTCTTCCCTTGTAGATGTCTTCTTCTCAAATATTGAAAAAAATCTCTCATCTTATTCTTCTCTTATTCCTTCGTTCTTGGCTTGTTTCTCTTTTCTCCCCCTCTCTTCAATTGATTTGGAGGCTCTTGGGATGTTAAAAATCTTATAGGAGATGCCCTAAAGAGGGAAAAATACCTATTTTGCCCTTCCTTGTTGGCTGGTAGCACCTATGGGTGGATTGGCAGTGCCTAGGCACTACACATTCTGTACAAAATAGTCTCTATAGCACCTAGGCACTGTGTACTTGTTGTCTAAGATTATTTTCTACAATGCATATAGCCTCTTTCAACCAATGTTTCACCACTTTCTTAGTGTAATTGGCTTTTGGTATCTTCATATAAATTGTATTCTATCTCTTATCTTTCTATATTGTCATGAATCAGCTTAATATGATATATGTGGAGAGCATTATACCCAAAATACCAAGATGTGTCATACTAGAAAGTTTTAGTCCAGTGTTGAATTTTGAACCCAATTTTTGTAATTGAAATAAAGGAACTGGATTTTGTGGTAACATAAAAGTTGTAGATATATATCTTATATTTCCAATGGATTAAGAATCAAGTTATTATGACATTGGAGCAAAAACTTATGATTGAAATACAAATATTGCCATCAGTAGCAGCATAATGCGGGTTCTTTCAAAATTTAAACCAAGTTTTGATTTCTTTCCATTTTCTTCTTATTTTGCCATTATCTACAAGATTTAAAAATAAATCCATAAAACATAACATAAACACTTAAAAACTAATCAAAATTTTTAATAAATGGTACTCAATTAATGGGTATAAAATCCACTTATCAAACCTAAAAAATGAAATGGTGATTTTTTTTTTGTTTTTGTTCTCTCCTTTTTTCATTTTTTTTCATTTTTTTGTTATGACTCGCATGATGACAGAAGATCAAAAGAATAATTTATAATTATACTCACATCACTAGCTATAAAGTGAAATATTTCAATAGAAATAGATAACTATACAGGTTTACCTAATTTATTTCTCCACATGCAAGGTAGACATAATTAAGCATCTCAAATTGCAATAAAACTAATACAAATGATCAATTAAAGTTCAAAATGCTTGTTTTCTCAAACTCTCCCCTTAATAAAAAATGATGTGTGAATATTAAAAAGTAAACACTTTAATATGGACAAATTTTTTAGTTATATATATCGCAACCAATCTTTCCACAAAGCTTAGGATCTGCACAAAACTAATTTCATTTCTTTCTTTTTTTCAAGATATTACCCTTGTACTCTATCAAAAAGAAGATTGCAATAATATTTTGACAATTCACAAAATTTTGGTTAAAAACTTCACAAACATGCCATGTTATGCAAAAACAAAAATAAAAATGAGGGTACATCTTAAGATTATAAAAAAATTACCCTTTACTTTGGCCACCCTTACTCATGGTTTCAATAGAGCCAAAAGAAAATCCCCTTTAATTTTTTTTTATTTAAAAAAAACTAGAAATGCATATATTGAATACACAAGTCATGATATCAACTATCCCCTCCCCCAACCTAATCAAGATATTATCTGTAATGTCGAAAATAGATAAGAAAGTAGAGTTTAAAAGATATCACATAAAATGTGGCGTATTGAAAAAGTAAAGCCAAAACAACACAAAACACACTCTATTAGTTGAAACCATTAAGGATAAATTTCACGGGTTGAGAGTTAAATTCATTTTACATTTTTTGACCATATCCCTATTTGAACCAATCTACATAGGCTAAGGCTATATTAGGTTGTGTCATATATGCTAGAAGTTGATTAATCAGTTGGTCAGGTGTTGGAGTAGAAATGAGGATTCGTCTCGCAGATGGTCAAATAAAACCTTTTTCCACAGTATGATCTATAGAAGATAGTAAACCATCATAAAAATCATTAATATTAAGAATACCTATAGGTTTCTGGTGAATGTTGAGTTGTTCCCAAGAGACAACTTGGAATAATTTCTTTAGTGTACCAAAACCACCAGGTACAGTGATGAATGCATTTACATTATTTAACATGTTAGGCATTCTGTTTTGAATATGTGACACTTTTAGCTCATCTCTTATGGTCATACTTATGATATTCTGTATTGTTAAAGATTTTAGGATAACTTCTAAAACTTTGACTCCCCCTACATGAGCAAAAGTAGCAACACTTCCCATCAACCCTAGACTGCCTCCCCATATACTAAATGAATTTTTTTCGCTACTAGCAATTACCAAGTTATGGAATGCCCTTATAAACTCACCATTTTTTCTTGGATTGGATCCATAAAAGATACAAATACAGTTGAACTTGCAAGTGGAAGAGACTTCCATTTTTTTTATTTTTTTTTGAAAGTGAGCTGTGCAAAAATAGAGTGAGTATGGTGCTATTTATTGAGGTGTGAATAGGGAATGCATTTATTTTAGGTCTTTTTCTTTTGTCAAAAAGTTTGAAAATAAGAACCCACAAAATAAAAAAATTACCTACTTACACGTGAATATACATATAGCTGTGATTGTGACTAACATCTTCCTTTGGTTTTGCATCTAGTAATGACATAAACGTCCTATATGGGTCAATGATATGCTTCCCATCCAATTTTCTTATAAACTGGCAAACAGGGTCTTTTAATGTCAGATTCCCAAAACTATAACACTTATATTCATCCCGCAAATTATTTCATAAATCAAGAATTACATGATACACTAATCCAAATGAATATGTCTCAAGAGTTAATATAATATCATCTAAAGACTCCTTATTTAATTCATCCATAATTAATTAAATTTTATCTTCTCGATTTTTAGAAATCGTTCGTAAGGAATGACACTTTGTGTTGCAAGTTTATCGAGGACATTTGTGACAAACTTGTATTTTTTCACCCTTCATTTTTTTTAATACGTGCTTTTATCAAAATCAGGCATGTATCTAGTAAGCAAGTTTGAAGACTACTCTTTCCTTTACTTCAATTATCCATCATATGTCGCCTAGGATGCCTTTGTGCATAAGCATCCTTAATCTTTCAATCCTGGTATTATAAATTTTTAAAATTGCATTTTTAGGAAGAAAAGGAAATTTCTTATTGAGAGTTAGAAAAATGTCATCCATTTTGAAAAGAACAAAAAAAAAAAAAAGAGAAAGAGAGAAATTTTGTACAGAGATTTTAGTTGTTTGGGAAACTGATAAGTCCAACTTTAATAGCCATGGAGTACCGTTATCCATCACTTAATTGGGAAAAGAAAAAAAAGAAAGAAAGCCTACAAAATAAATAAAGTTAGACAAAATAAGTATACACACACACACACATTAATTATAACAAGGGTTAGAAAGAAAAAGAATTTCTTCTTGTGAAAATTGATTCTCTAAAAATGGTTTGAGTCTTTGTCCATTTACTTTGAATATATTACCATTTCTAGGATACTTAATGTCAATCGCCCCATAAAGATATACCTCTTTTACAACAAAAGGACCACTCCACTTTGATTTTAATTTTATAGAATTGAAATGCAATCAAGAATTATAAAGCAAAACCTTTAGACCAACTTTAAATATTTTTCTTGAAATATTATTATCATTAAAATATATAATTCTTACTTTATGAATTTTAGAATTCTCATATGCATCATTTCTCAATTCTTAAGTTTTATTGATTTACAATTTGTGTAATTTTGAATCTTAATTAAGGTTGAAGTTAAATATTTTAATTGCACAATAGGCTTTATGTTTAAGTTCAATAGGTAAATGATAAGGTTTTCCATAAACCATCCTATAAGAAGACATGCCTAATAACATTTTGAAAGTAGTTCTATATACCCAAAGTGTATCGATAAGTCAAAGAGACCAATCTTTATGATTTGGGTTAACTGTTTTTTCCAAAATTTATTTTCTCTCTATTTGTAAGTTCAACTTGTTCATTTGTCTGAGGGTGATAAGGGGTTGTAACTTTATGTATGATTCCATATTTCCTCATTAAAGTTCCAAAAGCTTTGTTACAAAAATATTTTCCCCATCACTAATAATGGATCGTGGAATTCCAAATAAACTTAAAATATTTTCTTTCAAAAATTTTATCACTATTTTGTGATCATGTTTCAATAGGAATTTCCTCAATCCATTTTGAGACATAATCTTCGGCGACCAATATGCAAATAAAACCAAATGGTAATTAAAATGATCTCATTAAGTCAATACCCCAACAATCAAATATTTCAATCACTAGGATAGGGTGTACAAGCATCATGTTTCGCTTTGAAATGGACCCTAACTTTTGACAATTTTCACAATCTTTGCAAAAAGTGTAAGTGTCTTTGGAAGAGTTGGTTAATAAAATCCACATTAGAAGATCTTTGTAGCAGTTTTCTTTGCCAAAAAAGTGACCACCACATGCTTCTAAATGATAAAATTTAATAATATTATATATCTCATTGTCTGGCATGCATGTTCAAAATATTTGATGAGGACAATATTGAATAGGTATGGATCATCCCTAGAAAAGTTTTTCACCTCGGTCAAAAACTTATTTTTTTCTTGGGAGTTCTAATATGATGGTATCTTTTCTGTCACAAGAAAATTAACAATGTTAGCAAACTAAGATAAAATAAAAATATTAAATAGTTGTTCATCAGGAAAAGTTTCATTAATGGGTATGGTTTGAAATGAATCATTACAAACAAGACTTAACAAATGATCAGCCACCACATTCTCTACTCATTTCTTATCTCAAATCATAATGTTGAATTCCCAGAGTAAGAGAATCTACCTAGTCAGTCTAGGTTTGACATCCTTTTGTGACAAAAGATATTTTAAAGCTGCATGATCACTGAAAACAACAACTGGTGAGCCAACAAGATAAGATATAAATTTGTCCAATGCAAAAACTACAACAAGTAATTCTTTATCAGTTGTTGAATAATTCAATTGAATACTATTTAATGTTTTACTTGCATAGTAAATAATATATAATTTCTTATATTTTCTTTATCTTAAGACAACTCCAACAACATAGTAACTGACATCACACATTATTTCAAAAGGTAAAGTTCAATCTAGAGGTTACATGATTGAAGCAGACGTAAACATGCTTTTAAGCTTAACAAAAATATTTTCACAATTTTCAGTCCATTCACATATTTAATCTTTTGTTGGAAGATTACATAAAGGTTTAGATATTATACTAAAATCTTTGATAAATCTTCTATAAAAATCAACATATCCTTAAAAATGATCTTACCTCCTTAGCAGATTTTAGTATTGGCAAAATAGCAATTATCTCAATTTTAGATTTGTCTACTTCAATACTTTTTGATGAAATAATGTATCCAAGAACAATACCAGTTGTTATTATCAAATGACATTTCTCCCAATTGAGTACAAGATTCTTTTCTTTGCACCTGATTAAAACCTTTTCTAAATTAGACAAACAATAGTCAAATGAATTATCAAAAATAGAAAAATCATCCATGAAAACTTCAAGAAAACGTTCAACCATATCACTAAAAATTCTAAGCATGCATCGTTGAAATGTAGCTAGTGTATTACATAATTCAAAAGGCATCATTCGATATGCAAAAGTACTAAAAGGACATGTAAAAGTTATTTTCTCTTGATCTTCAATTGCAATTGCAATTTGATTATACCTAAAATATCCATCTAAGAAGAAATAAAATTCATGTCCTGCAACTTTTTCTAAGATTTAATCCATGAAGGGTAATGGAAAATGATCTTGTCTAGTAACCGAGTTGAGTTTCCTATAGTCAATGCACATTCGCCAACCAGTAACACTCATAGTTGGGATTAATTCATCATTCTCATTCTTGACTATAGTAACTCAAGATTTCTTAGATACAACTTGAGTAGGGCTTACCCATTTGCTATCAGAAATATGATAAATGATTTCATTATCAAACAGTTTAATAACTTCATTTCTCATTACTTCTTTCATATTAGTATTTAGCCTTCATTGCATCTCTCTAGAAGGTTTAACATTTTTCCCTAAATAGATGTTATGTGTGTAAATTAAAGGACTAGTACCTTTAATGTCAGCAATGGTCCAACCTAAAGCATTCTTATGCATTTTTAGAGTTTTGATCAACTTACCTTCTTGTGATGCATCAGGCTTGGAAAAAATTATTACTGAAAAAGTCTCATTTTCACCCAAGAAAGATGCTTCAAATCAAATTCAAAGGTTTCAAATCAATCACGGGAGTTTTAATACTTGATGGAACAAGTTGTACTATTGATGATGAAAGTTCTTCAAACATTGACTTCCCAAAATATTTTTCTTGTACCTGTAAAAATTTAGAGAGACTATTAGAGTGTGTCTTTTTACAATTACATTCACTTTCAAAACAAGCCTTCAAAGAATCTGAAGAATTAGCAGTAGTAAAATATTCATGAACAAGTTCCTCTCCACTTCTTGTACTTCGATATCTTCGACGGGTTGCTTACAAACATTAAACACATTTAGTTTCAAAGTTATATTTCCAAATGATAACTTCAAAACACCATTCTTACAATTGATCAAAGCATTTGAAGTTGCAAGAAAAGGATAATTTAAAATGATAAGAATTTGTGTACGTGTATATATAATAGGCTATGTGTCTAAAATAATGAAAACGACTAGAAAGTAAAACTTATCAATTTGTACCAACACATCTTTTACTACTCCCTTTGAAATTAAGTTCTCCCAAACCTAACTGTTCATAAATTGAGAAAGATAGAAAATTTACAGTAGCACTAAGATTAAGCAAAGCACGCTCTATTATAGTGTTTCCCATGATACATGAAATGGTTGGACAAACTGGATCTTTGTACTTGGATGGAGTGAATTATTGAATGATTGAACTAACACTTTTAGTTAAAAACACTTTCTTTTGTACATGATGTTTTCTGTTGATTGTATACAAATCTTTCAAAAATTTAGCATAAGATGGAACTTTCTTGATTACATTCAAGAATAGAAAATTAATCTTAACTTGTTTAAAAACTTTAAAGATTTTAGCATTTGAGTTTAATTTCTTAGTTGGTTGCAATCTTTGAAAAAAAGGTGCTGGATGTAAATATTTTTGTTTTTCATCATTTTCAAACTTACCTTCTTCAAACTTAGCTTCATCATCAAGACTATTTCTATTCTTTATTTTTTAAGATGGATTAGAAACTTTCTCCTTGGGATGAATAGTCTAATCAATAAGCCTCCTTGATTAAATTTTCACCTGAAGAGAAACATGACACTGAGAGGAAGGATTAGGTTGAGGTTGAGTTGGAAACTTACATTTTTCTTGAGTGCGCAAAGAGGTGGTTAATATTGAAAGTGTGTTTTTGATCTCATTAATGACTTGTGAAGTTTGATTATTGATGTTTATTTGTTCATGCATAAATGCTTGCAAAATCTCCTCAAGGGATTTTGTATGTGGAGCAGGATAAGAAGGAAAGTTTGGCGGCTTTTGTGAATGTAGTGGTTGGATACGGTTATCATCTAGCCAACTAAATGGATTGTAAGTTTTAAAATATGGAGAATGAAAAAGCTTTTTGAATGTATTCATGAAATTTGCTTGTAGTAGAATATTTGGACATTCATTGGTAGAGTGCCCTATAAGTTCATAATTGCTACAAACTTCTTCCTCTTGCACATATTTGATTTTCTTTACCTTTTTAAGTTCAATTGCTTCAACTTTTCTTATTAAACTAGCAATCCTAGCATTTAGATCATCTTCTTGACTAAGATAATATTTTTCTTTATTACTAATACCAAGATTAAACCTAATAGAACCTTTGGACGAATTAGCACTATGCCATGATTGAGAATTTTCTATTAAATGGTCTAGATATTCTTGGGCTTCATCATGTTCTTTGTCAAGAAATTAACCATTACACATTATTTCAACAAATTATTTTGTTTAAGGAGTTAAACCTTCATAAAGAAACTAATTAAGCGCCATTTTTCAAAATCATGATATGGGCATGAATTCAACAAATATTTAAATCTTTTCCAACATTGAAAGAAAGCCTCATTAGAAGAAAAAATTGGATTTGTCTTTTCAAAGCATTAGTGTTATGAGTTGGAAAGAACTTTTCCAAAATTTCAGCTTACATTACTTGCCAAGTGCAAATTGACCTATATTTTAAAGAATAAATCCAAGTTTTTGCTTTATCTTTTAAAGAAAAAGGAAATAATTTGGTTTTAACAATTTCATTTGTACAAGTTTGATCATCAAAAGTATCACATACTTCATCAAATTCTTTCAGATGCAAATAAGGACTTTTAGAGTCTAAACTATGGAAATTAGGAAGTTAAGGGATCATACCTATCTTGAATCGAAACTTATTAGCATTGAGAAGAAAAATAAAACAAGAAGGAGAAGAATTTTGTGGAGGTTAAAAGTAATAATGCATGGCATGCACCCGCTGATTCTCATTTGCATCATCGACACTTTCATTTTCAGCCATGGTGGAAGTGTGTGGAGGTAACTTAAACAAATTTTCAAATAAAACTTTAGAATTATTTCTAACTAAACACCGATAATTATAACTACGATACCATATAACAATATAATTATAAAGAAAATAAACACACAATATTTACAAAGAAAAAATATTTACAAACTTGAATACTTACCTTGCTTTCCCTGGCAACAGTGCCAAAAACTTGCTACAACTTTAAGGTTGCAAACCCAAGTGCAGGTTATGTCAAGTAATAAACTTCTCATGAGTCCGAGGTCGATCCATAGGGAAGTTATTTGAAAAATTTAGGACTATATTTCTAAAAAGACAAAGATGGGCTTAATGTGATTTAGAATATCCAAAAAAATAATATATGTTATAACTAAAAAAACTAAAGTAATGAAAGTAGTGAGGATTAAGGATCCACTTTTGAGTTTCGGATAGAAGAACAATTATTTATTCTTTTTTTTTTACCTCTTTTAATTGCCACTATTAGAATCCATACATACTAAAGGTTCCAATAGAAAGATGTTATCAAATAACTTATGCAATAAGAAAATCATGATATTGTCTTACTATTTATAAATTACCTCTTATCGCCAGTACTTGTTTATGGAATCAAGTATTTATGCACACTTTTATCTACAACAAATCAATGTTTCACATTAGAGGTTGGTGTAGTAAAATCAAACGTCTAGCTAAATGAACCCAAGTATTTGTTGTGCCACTAGTGATACATAAATCAAGAATCACTACAAAATAAATAGGGTTTAGATCAAAAATTAAAATAATAATACAACACACTTAAATATTTTCTACCTTTATAACTATTCCTCTTTCTCCATCAAGAGGTTCACCCTTTTTTCTCAACAAAATAAAATTTAGAAAGATATAATAAAAGTAGCAAAGAATAAAAATAGAAGATAAACTAGAGAATACATTTATATTACAACTATAAAAACTTACACTACTATTAAAAAACTTACATTACTACTAGACATATTAGTCTAAAGAAACCTTCTACCACCCTACTCTTACAAGCTTAATACATAGCCTATTTATAGTTCTTGAAGTATGCTAGAGGCCAAACATATAATGGAGGAGTTAAGTAATTAAGTGGTATGTTAGTTGTCAAGAGCTGATAAGTTGTTCCACCAAATCTTTTAAATTTTCAACTACCCAATTGAATTGCAATTTCCAGCTAAATATAATCATATTTTGATGATGGGTAAAGAATACAAGTTGTAGCTCTTTGTCTATTGATAAATTAGCATATATAATTTGTCAAAGCTGGTAGTCGGATAAGGGAAACATTGTCAAATTACCGAATCATATTCAAGAGCCATCATTCAACATCAGCAACGAATTGCAGTATGTTTATTGACCATTGTCATATATTTTCTCACATCTTATCTTTAACAAACTTGTTTATCTACCTTTTATGTATAACATTTCCACATTTAAATCCAAAAATATTTTTGGTTTAAGAGATATCACCCAATTTATAAAATAGGTCAGAACTAGCTTTAACTCTGATTCGAATTTTTGGTGATCTATTTTGTACAACCACTTATAATCTAGCTTCTTTAATCTTTACACATTTATTATGGGATCCAAAGTCTTCATGAACTTGTAATGAATGACTCAACAATCCATAGATTCAATAATTAACTCAAAACTAATTTGGAATCAAAAGTTATGCTAGTTTTTTTAAAACCTGCACAAAAAATGATAAAACTTTTTAATCTCATTTCTTATGTTGATTTTCCATTTTATTCCTAAAACTCAAAAATGCTTTATTTGGGAGTTCTAATGACAATTTTAAAGTGAAAATAATTATATAAATCCTAATTAATTATATACTTTTAAATGTTCATCAACCAAGACCTCATTAATTTTAATCTTAGTTTATTTAATGTGTTTATATTCAATTGATGGCAAGTACATCATTTGAAAATATTAAATAAACCCTACGCATACATCTAATACATACATAACTTGGATGATCATAGGCCAATCCTATGCGATCTATTTGAGCCAAAAATGATCTAGGTTAGTCTAATGGTAATTGTTCGTAAAATATTTTGTAAACTGCAAGTGCATAGTGTCAAGTTTTAATACAATGGTGAGTTGAGTTGAGTATCCACAAGGATTGTAATAAAAAATTACAGCAAGTATTGTAGTTCAAATAGTCATAATTTTATCTAGAAAATCAAGTGATGATTGGTAAACAAAGTAGAATAAGATAAAAATTGCAAAGATAAAACTAGAGTTCTTAGAAGTAATACAACAAAGAACAAGAAATTATAGAAGAATGACTCACCTAATTATCACATATATTCTTCCTTCCAAAATATACTAATTCAAGTCAACAATACATGTAAGTCAAGAATTCCTAAGCTCATCAATTCTCTCTCTCGAGTGCCGACTTGATTATGAGTTCTAATATAAATTTCAATATCTTTATAAAATCTCAAGAATAAAACTCTACAAAGGTTCAATGAATTTTTCTTCAAAATTTCAAAGGTTTCAAAAGCTTCTCAACTCTATGATTCTTAGGTTTTGTTATCTTTATGATCATATATAATATTCCCTCTCTCGAGTATCGAATCTCATACATCAAACACTCTCAATTAATGGCCAAATAATCAAGATGCAATACTAAACAAGATGAATAACTTGAACTAATAATATTTGAAATTCAAAATATAGGATCAAATAAGGTTACATTATCCTCTAAAAAGAAATATTTAGTTAATCATGTATGAATATAAATTCAAGAAATACATAAGAAAGAGCATGAAAATTGTTCACCAATTTGTAAAGTGGAAGAAATGGTTGAAGCTCTCCTTATCTCCAAGAATAACTTTCTCCAAAGAATGACTCCTCCTTTTGTCCAACAACACTTCTTCAATCTAAGAACAACTCCTCACATCCAGAATGCCTTTGGAGGCTCTTTGGGGTCCTTAAAATCAGATGGGAGAATCCCTAAAGAGGGTAAAAATTCCATTTTGCCCTTTTTATCCGCGAGACAACACATAGGCGTTGACTGTACAGCTAAGCATAGCTTGGTGCTGAACATTCTATCTCCAGCATCTGCAGCTTTTATAAACCTATTTTTGACCACTTTCTAATTTAAACTGGCTTTTGGTGTCTTCATACAAATTGTATCTCTATGTCTTAGATTTACATAGGAACTTGAATCAACTACATATGACATCTTTGGATATATTTATGCCTATAATACCAAGATGTATTATAATAGAAAATTTCACACCAGTGCTGACTCTTGAACTCAGTTTTTCTCATTGAGATCAATAGAATTGGATTTTGTAGTAAATATAGAAGTTATAGATATATCTCTTGGATTTCTAGTGGTTTAACAATCAAGTCAAAATCATATTTTCACAATGAGGTATGATTGAAATACAAAAACTGCCATCAGTAGCACCACAATTCAGATTTTTCAACATTTCAACCAAGTTTTTGGTTTCTGTCTATTTTCTTTCCTTGTCATTACTGCTACAACTTTAAGGTTGCAAACCCAAGTATAGGTTGTATTAAGTAATAAATTTCTCATGAGTCCGAGGTCAATCCACAGGGAAGTTGTTTCAAGAATTCAAGTTTATATTTCTAAAATGATGGTTTATGTGAATCAAAATATATGAACAATTAATGTATGTTGTAACTAAAGAAAAACTGAAGCAATAAAAGTACTGAGGATTAGAAATCCACTCTTGAGTTTTGGATTGAGAAATGGTTATTTATTCTTTTTACCTCTATTAATTGTCACAGTTGGAATCCATACATAATGAAGGTTCCAATGGGAAGAAATTATCAAAAAACTCATGCAATAAGGTAATCATGATATTGTTTTACTATTGCAAATTATCTCTTAATGCCAACACTTATTTATGGGATCAAGCATTTATGCACACGCTCGTCAACAACAAATCAAGGTTTCACATTAGCAGTCCGAGGTCAATCCACAGAGAAGTTGTTTCAAGAATTCAAGTTTATATTTCTAAAATGATGGTTTATATGAATCAAAATATATGAACAATTAATATATGTTGTAACTAAAGAAAAACTGAAGCAATAAAAGTACTGAGGATTAGAAATCCACTCTTGAGTTTTGGATTGAGAAATGGTTATTTATTCTTTTTACCTCTATTAATTGCCACAATTGGAATCCATACATAATGAAGGTTCCAATGGGAAGAAATTATCAAAAAACTCATGCAATAAGGTAATCATGGGAAGAAATTATCAAAAAACTCATGCAATAAGGTAATCATGATATTATTTTACTATTGCAAATTATCTCTTAACGCCAATACTTATTTATGGGATCAAGCATTTATGCACACGCTCGTCAACAACAAATCAAGGTTTCATATTAGCAGTCGGTGGGGTAAAACCGTACAATAAGCTAAATGAACCAAGTATTTGTTGTGTCATTACATAAATCAAGAAACACCACAAAACAAGTAGGGTTTAGATCAAAAATAAAAATAATAATATAACATACTTAAACATTTTCTACTTTTATAACCGAATCCATCAGGAGGTTCATCATTTTTTCTGAACAAAATAAAATTTAGAAAGACATAATAAAAGTAGCAAAAATTAAAAATATAAGAGAAACTAGAGAATGTATTTCTATTATTACAAGAAACTCACAATACTAGAAAACATACAAATTAGAAAACTTAGCCTAAAGAAACCCTCTACCCCCCTCTCTTACAAGCTTAATACATTGTATATTTATAGTACTTGGAGTAAGCTAGAGACCAAACAAATAATGGAGAGGTTAATCAAGTGGTATGCTGATTGCCAAGAGTTGGAAAGTTGTTACACTAAGTTCTCACCCACTAAATTGAATTACATTTTTCGGTTAGATACAACTAGATTTTGAAGATATGTAAAGAATCAAAACTATAGATTTTTTGGTGCTGATATATTTTCATATATCTTTGGTCAAATTTTATGGTTGGATGAAGGAGATATGCTCAAATTACCGAGTCATGTCCAAGAGCTATCCTTGAACAGCAGTAGCAAATTGCAGCCTTTGTTTTTACTATTTTGACACATTTTCTCACCATCTTGTTTTCAGAAAACTTGTTTATTTACCTCTTTGTATAACATATCTAAATTTTAGCCCAAAATAAATTTGGCCTTAAAAGATATGACCCAATTAGTCAAATAAGTTAATATTAGACTGAACCCTAATCTGAATTTTGGTGATTCATTTTTGTGCAAGCCATTAGATAAATTGTTTGCTATCAAGAAGGAATTGGGCTAAGATTCTAACTGAAAAGTTGTACTTCTACCTCTTGGCTTTCAAATTAAATAAACTTTAGATCCATAGGGCTTTTGATCATGAAATTATGCTCAAAATACAAAAATTGCACAAGTTTGGAAGCATGCTTTCATTTATTCCCTAACACAGAACATTAATAAAACAATAATATTAACAAGAATAAAGCAAGAAAAGTATAAATGATTTGATACAAAAATATGTTAAAATATGCACTTATCAAATTCCCCCACACTTAACCCTTGCTTGTCCTCGAGCAAGCCTAAAACAAACCTAAACTAATCTACTTTCGTAGGAAATTATGATTGCATTTAGCATATGCAACAAGCCTTTAAACCCCACATGGAAAGGTCTTCAACATAAGTTGTAATGGGGCCAAAGGATAGTGATGTAGCTAAGAAATAAAAGGATAAGATGCAACAAAGGTTCTAAAAACTTCATGGAATTAGAGACATGGAGTTTATCGATGAAGAATTCTCAAACTCCACAAATTTCAACAATGGGGTCTATTGTTATTAAATTGGACCCTTCTTATTCATCTTGCAATATTTCATTTTCAGTTGCAACTTGTAGCACTTTGCAATTTTTTTTCTTTCTATTTTTTTATTATTGTTTTTTTTTTTGAAGAGAAACTCCCCCATACTTATCTTCTATACCAACCTTAATTTCTTTTGTAAGTTTAAGCTATCAATTGAATATTTCTTAAACTCCAATGATTTTTAGAACAAGAGTTGGATAATAGTGTATTTAGGCTAGGTAAAAAGATATGGTTACAAAAAAAATATTTATTTATTGAAAAGCTCAAAATGGTTTACTAGGGAGATGTTCTCTTGAAACATCATATGGGGAACAAGCTGATTTGGCAATGGTGTTAGAAAGTCTAATGCCTTAATCATTTTTATAGTGATGCACTATCAATCATTCATCTCGACAGACCAAAAGTAAAAGTTTTAATACTCAACCCCTACATGTTGAAGATCTAAGTGATGATTAGAGCAAGGGCATAAGAACTTTCTATTTTGACATGATTGTCTTCACTCTGAATAACATAACTATTTGTGCAAAAAAAAATTAAGTATAATTATCGCAAAAATATATTAACCAAATAACAACATCAAAGTCCAAAACAACACCCATCATCAATCAAACCACATTATTCATGCTTAATTTTAATCGTTGAAGTTGGAAGGACCTCTACGACTAAAAAAAACTAAAAATAATTGGTAATTCACAAACACATGTTAAAAACTTTACAAACTTGCCATGTTACACAAAAAATAGAGATGCGTCTCAAGAGTGTTATAATTACCCTTTACTTCACCATAATTTTTTATGATTTCAACGGACCTATAAAAAAACACGCTTGATTTTTTTTAACTAAAAACACATACATTGAACACACAAGTCATGATATCAACTATCCCTTCTCCTAACCTAATCGAGATATTGTCTCCAATGTCAAAAATAGATAGGAAAGTAGAGTTTGAAAGATATCACCTGAAGTGTGGCTAAAATAATAAAGCTGAAACAACAAACAAAAAAACACATATTATTAGATAAAACCATTAACAATAAATATCACAAACTGAGAGTCAAATGTAATTTGTGTTTTTAACCATTGTTCCTATTGGACCAATCTATATTGACCAAGGCTGGATCAGGTTTTGGCACATATGCTAGAAGTTGATCAATCAGCTTATCAGGTGTTGGAGCAGAAATGAGGATTCTTCTTGCAGACGGTGAAATAATTTTTTTTTTCATAGCATGATCAACAAAAGACAACAAACCATTAACATTAAGAATACCTATAGGTTTTTTATGAATGTTAAGTTGTACCCAAAAGATAATTTAGAATAATTCCTCTAGTGTACCAAAACCACCAGGTAGAATGATAAATGCATCCGCATTATTTAACATGTTAGGCATTCTATCCTGAATATGTGACACTTTTACCTCATCTCTAATGGTCATACCTGTGATATTATATACTGTTAAAGATTTTGGGATAACTTCCAAAACTTTGACACATCCTACATAAGTAGAAATAACAATACTCCCTATTAACCCTAAACTGTCTCTTCCATATACTAAAGTTCTACCAAGGTTATTAGCTGCCCCTATAAAATCACCATTTTTTTCTAGATTGGATCTACAAAAAATATTAATGCAATTGAATTTGCGAGTTGAAGAAACTTCTATTTTTTTTTTTTTGAAAATAAGTTGTGCAAAAATAGAGTGAGTACGATAATATTTGTTGAGGTGTGAATAGGGAATGCATTTATTACATGTCTTTTTCTTTTGTCAAAAAGGTTGAAAATAAAGACAACACACAAAATTTAAAAATTACCTACTTACACATGAACGTACATGTAGTTGTGATTGTGACTCAAAAATTTTACGTCTAATAATGGCTTAAACACCCTCTATGGGTCGAGGATATGTTTCCCATCCAGTTTTCTTATAAACTGACAAATAGAGTTTTTTAATATCAAATTCCTAAGACTATAAAGCTCATATTCATTTTGAAAATGATCCCTTAAATCAAGAATTACACGTTGTACCAATCCACATAAATGCATCTCAACAGTCAATATAATGTGATCTAAATCTCTTTACTCAATCTATCCATAATGAATTTAAGTTTATCTTCTTGATTTTTAGAGACCATTTCTAAAGGACAAAACTTTTTGTTGCAAGTCCATCTAGCACAATTATGATAAACTTTCATTTTTTTCGCCCTTTGCTTTTTTGAATATGTACTTTTACCAAAACCAGGCATATATCTAGTAAGCAAATTTGGAAAACTCATGTGAAAACTCACCTGCTCTTACCTTTGCTTTAATTATTCATTGTATGTCCTTCAGGATGCCCTTATGCACAAGCATCCTCAATCTTTCAATCTTGATTTTATAAATTTTCAAAATTGCATTTTTAGGAAGAAAAGGAAATCACTTCTTGATAGTTAGAAAAATGTCACCCATTTTGAAAAGAACAAGTAAAGAGAATGAGAAAAGTAGAGAAAATTTGTACAAAGATTTCAGTTGTTTGGGAAACTGACAAGTTCGACTTTAATAGCTACGGAGTACCGTTATCCGCCACTTAACCAGGAAAAGAAAAAAAATAAAAAAGAAAAAACAAACTTTCAAAACAAATAAAGTTAGAAAAAATGAGTATATACAATACTAATCATAACTAGGGTTAGAAAGAAAAAGAATTTCCTCTTGTGAAAATTGATTTTTTAAAAATGGTTTAACTCTTTATCTATTAACTTCGAATATATTACTATTTTTAGGATTCTCAATATCAATCGCCCCATAAGGATATATTTTTTTTACAACAAAAAGACCACTCCATATTGATCTCAATTTTTCAGAAAACAAATGCAATTAAGAATTATAAACCAAAACCTTTTGACCAATCTCAAATATTTTTCTTGAAATTTTATTATCATGAAAATCTTTGATTCTTGCTTTATAAATTTTAGAATTCTCATATGCATCATGTCTTAGTTCTTGAAGTTCATTGATTTGCAATTTGCGCAATTTTGAAGCTTCATCAAGGTTGAAGTTAAACATTTTTATTGCCCAATAAGCTTTATGTTCAAGTTCAATGGGTAAATGACAAGGTTTTCCATAAATTATCCTATATGGAGACGTGCCTAATGATGTTTTGAATGCAGTTTTATATGCCCAAAGTGTATCGGTAAGTCTAAGAGACCAATCTTTATAGTTTGGGTTAAATGTTTTCTCCTAAATTTGTTTTATCTCCCTATTTGCAAGTTCAACTTGTTCATTTGTCTGAGAGTGATAAGGGGTTGCAACTTTATGTATGATTTCATATTTTCTCATTAAAGTTCTAAAAACTTTGTTACAAAAATATTTTTTCCCATCACTGATAATAATTCTAGGAATTCCTAATCAACTTAAAATATTTTCTTTCAAAAAATTTATCACTATTTTGTGATCATTGTTTCGACAAGGAATTGTATCGATCTATTTTGAAACATAATCTATGGAAACTAATATATAAAGAAAACCAAATGATAATGAAAATGACCTCATAAAATTAATACCCCAATTGTCAAAGATTTTAATCACTATGATAGAGTGTAAGGGCATCATATTTCTCTTTGAAAGGGACCCTTACTTCTGACAATCTTCACAACTTTTGTAGAAAGTGTAAGTATTTTTGAAAAGAGTTGGCCAATAAAATCCACATTGCAAGATTTTTGGAGTAGTTTTCTTTACAGAAAAATGACCACCACATGCTTCTAAATAACAAAATTTGGCAATATTACCTATCTAATTATCAGGCACACATTTTTGAATGATTTGATCCGGACAATATTTGAATAGGTATGGATCATCCAAATAAATTTTTTTAACCTCAGACAAAAACACTTTTTTTATCTTGAGAGTTCCAATGCGAAGGCATCTCTCTTGTCACTAGAAATTTAACAATGTCACCAAACTAAGATAAAATAAAAACATTAAATAGTTGTTCATCAGGGAAAGTGTCATTAATAGGTGTGGTTTGAAATGAGTCATCACAAACAAATTTCGACAAATGATCAGCCACCACATTCTCTACTCTCTTTTTATCTCAAATCGTAACATTAAATTCCTGGAGTAAGAGAATACACATAATCAGTCTTGGTTTGGTATCTTTTTTTGATAAAAGATATTTCAAAGCTGCATGATCAATGAAAACAACAACTAGTGAGCCAATAAGATAAGATTAAAATTTGTCCAATGCAAAAACTATAGCAAGTAATTCTTTTTCAGTTGTTGTATAATTCAATTGAGCACCATAAGGTTTTACTTGCATAGTAAATAACATATGGTTTCTTATATTTTCTTTGTCCCAAGACAGCTCCAACAGCATAATCACTAGTTCACACATGATTTCAAAAGGTAAAGTCCAATCTGGAGGCTACATGATTGGAGCAGATGTAAGCATGCTTTTAAGATTAACAAAAGCAGTTTCACAATTTTCAGTCCATTCAAAAATAGTGTCTTTTGTTATAAGATTACACAAAGGTTTAGATATTATACTAAAATCTTTGATAAATCTTCTATAAAAACTAGCATGTCCTAAAAATGATTTAACCTCCTTCATAGTCTTTAGTGTTGGCAAATTGATAATTAACTCAATTTTAGATTTATCAACCTCAATACCTTCTGATAAAATAATGTGTCCAAGAACAATACCAGTTATTATCATGAAATGACATTTCTCCCAATTGAGCACAAGATTCTTTTCTTCACACTTGATCAAAACCTTTTCTAAATTAGATAGGCAATTATCAAATGAATTATCAAAAATAGAAAAATCATCCATGAAGACTTCAAGAAGACGTTGAACCATGTCACTAAAAATACTAAGCATGCATCATTGGAATGTAGCTGGTGCATCATATAATCCAAAAGCCATCATTCAATATGCAAAAGTGTCAAAAGGGCATGTAAAAGTTGTTTTCTCTTGATCATCAAGTGCAATTCCAATTTGATTATACTTAGAATATCCATCTAAAAAGCAATAATATTTATGTCCCGCAACTCTTTACAAAATTTGATCCACGAAAGGTAATGAAAAATGATCTTTTCTAGTAACTGAGTTGAGTTTCCTATAGTCAATGCACATTCGCCAACCAGTAACAGTCTTAGTTGGAATTAATTCATCATTTTTATTTTTGACTACAGTAACTCCAGATTTCTTAGGTACAACTTGAGTAGGACTTACCCATTTGCTATCAGAAATAGGATAAATGATTCAATTATCTAAGAGTTTAATGACTTCATTTCTCACTACTTCTTTCATATTAAGATTTAGCATTCGTTACATTTCTCTAGAAGGTTTAGCATTTTCCTCTAGATAGATGTTATGTGTGCAAATAAAAAGATTAATACCTTTAATATCAACAATGGTCCATCCTAAAGCATTCTTATGCATTTTTAGAGTTTCAATCAACTTATCTTCTTGAGATGCATCGAGTTTGGAAGAAATTATTACTGAAGAAGTCTCATTATCATCTAAGAAAGAGTATTTCAAATCAACTAGCAAAGGTTTCAAATCAACCACGAGAGCTTTAATACTTGATGGAATAAATTTTACTATTGATGATGAAAGTTCTTCAAACCTTGGCTTCCAAAAATATTTTTTTTGTACCTGCACAAATTCAGAAATAGTATTAGTATGTGCATTTTTACAAATATTTTCATTTTCAAAACAAGTTTCCAAAGAATCTGAAGAGTTAGTGGTAGTAAAGTATTTATGAACAAGTTCCTTAATTGAATCCACTTTATGTACTTCGACATCTTCTACAGGTTGCTTACAAACATTAAACATATTTAGTTCCAAAGTCATATTTCCAAATGATAACTTCAAAATACCATTCCTACAATTGATCAAAGCATTTGAAGTTGCAAGATAAGGACGACCCAAAATGATAGGAATTTGTGTATGTATTTGTGAAACAGGCTCTGTGTCCAAAATAATGAAATCAACTGAAAAGTAAAACTTATCATTTCATACCAACACATCTTCTACTATTCCCTTTGGAACTTTAATCTGACGATCAGCTAGTTGGAGTCCAACAGAAGTTGCTTTAAGTTCTCCCAAACCTAATTGTTCATAAATTGAGAAATGTAGAAGATTTACACTAGTACCAAGATCAAGCAAAGTACGCTCTATTCTAGTGTTTCCTATGATACATGAAATGGTTGGATAACCTGGATCTTTATACTTAGGTGGAGTGAATTATTGAGTGATTGAACTACACTTTCAGTTAAAAATGCCTTCTTTTGTACATGATGTTTTCTTTTGATTATACAAAAATCTTTCAAAAATTTGGCATAAGATGGAACTAACTTGATTATATCCAATAATAGAATATTAATCTTCACTTGTTTAAAAATTTCAAAAATTTCAGAATTTGAGTTCAATTTCTTAGTTGCTTGCAATCTTTAAGGAAAGGGTACTGGAGGTAAATATTTTTTTTTCATCATTTTCACACTTACGTTCTTCAAACTTACTTTCATCGTCAATACTATTTTTATTCTTTTATTTCTGGAGGTAGATTAGAAACTTTCTCCTTGGGATGAATAGTTTTGTCAATAACTTTTTCATTCCGAAGAGTTGTAACTGATTTAGCTTTCTTAACTGCATTTTCACTTGAATAAGAAACATGACACTGAGTGGAATGATTAGGTTGAGGTTGAGTAGGAATTTTTTACCTTTTTCATGAGTACGCAAAGAAGCTGTTAATGTTGAAAGTCTGATTCTGATCTCATTAATAGCTTGTGAAGTCTATTTATTGATGTTTGTTTGTTCATGCATAAATGCTTGCAAAGTCTCCTCAAGAGATTTTGTATGTGGAGCTGAATAAGAATGAAAGTTTGGTGGTTTTTGTAAATGCAGCGGTTGAGCACGGTTATCATCTCGCCAATTGAAATTGGGATGATTTTTCTATTGTGGATTGTAAGTTTAAGAATATGGAGAATGGAAAGGTTTTTTGAATGTGTTCACAAAATTTGCTTGTACTGGAATGTTTGGACATTCATTGGTGGAGTGCCCTAAAAGTTCACAATTGCTACAAACTTTTTCCTCTTATACATATTTGATTTCCTTTACTTTTTTAAGTTCCTTGGCTTCAACTTTTCTAGTTAAACTAGCAAGCCTAGCATTTAGATCATCTTCTTAGCTAAGGTAATATTTTTCTTTATTACTATTAGCAAGATTAGATCTAATATAACCTTCAGAACAATTAACACTATGCCATGATTGAAAATTTTCTTTCAAATGATCTAGATATTCTAGGGGTTCATCAGGTTCTTTATCAAGAAACTCACCATAGCATATTGTTTCAACAAATTATTTTATTTCAAGAGTTAAACCTTCATAAAAGAAACTAATTAAATGTTTTTTTTTCAAAACCATGGTGTGGGCATGAATTCAACAAATCTTTAAATCTTTCCGAACATTGAAAGAAAGCTTCGTTAGAATTTTGAGAAAAATTTTGAATTTGGTTTTTCAAAGCATTAGTTTTATGAATTGGAATGAATTTTTAAAAAAATTCAACTTGCATTTCTTGCCAAGTGACAATTAACTTAGGTTTTAAAGAATTAAGCCATTTTTTTTGCTTTATCTTTTAAAGAAGAAGGAAATAATTTGAACTTAACAATTTCATTTGTGCAAGTTTGATCATCAAAACTGTCACATACTTCATCAAATTCTTTCAAATGCAAGTAAGGACTTTCAGAGTCTAAACCATGAAAATTAGGAAGTAAAGGGATCATACTTGACTTGAATCGAAAGTTATTTGCATTCAGAGGAAAAATGAAATAAGAAGGAGAAGAATTTCGAGGAGGTTGCAAGTAATAACTCATGGTACACACTTATTGATTCTCATTTTCATTCTAGACACGTTCATTTTCAGCTATGGTGAAAGTATGTGGAGATGATTCAAATAAATTTCCAAACAAAGTTTTAGAATTATTTCTAACTAAATATCGAGAATTATGACTACGATACCATATAACCATATATCCATAAAGAAAACAAACAAATTATATTTACAAAAAAAAAATATTAACAAATCTGAATACTTACCTTGCCTTCCCCCGGCAACAGTGCTAAAAACTTGCTACAACTTTAAGATTGCAAACCCAAGTGCAGTGTGTATTAAGTAATAAATTTCTCATGAATCTAAGGTCGATCCACAGGAAAGTTGTTTCAAGAATTCAAGTTTATATTTCTAAAATGATGAAGTTTATGTAAATCAAAATATATGAATAATTAAAGTATATTGTAACTAAAGAAAAACTGAAGTAATAAAAGTATTGAGGATTACGGATCCACTCTTGAGTTTTGGATAGAGAAATGGTTATTTATTCTTTTTACCTCTATTAATTGACACAATTGGAATCCATACATAATGAAGGTTCCAATGGGAAGATATTATCAAATAACTCATTCAATAAGGTAATCATGATATTGTCTTACTATTGCAAATTATCTCTTAACGCCAATAATTATTTATGAGATCAAGCATTTATGCACACCTTCATCAACAACAAATCAAGGTTTCACTAAAACTGTACAATAAGCTAAATGAACCCAAGTATTTGTTGTGCCATTGAAGATACATATATTAAGAATCACCACAAAACAAGTAGGGTTTAGATCAAAAATAAAAATAATAATACAACATACTTAAACATTTTCTACCTGTATAACCATTCCTCTTCCTCCATCAAGAGGTTCACCCTTTTTTCTCAATAAAATAAATTTTAGAAAGACATAATAAAAGTTGCAAAGACTAAAAATATAATAGAAACTACAGAATGTATTTCTATTACTATTAGAAAACTTACAATACTAGAAAACATACAAACTAGAAAACTTAGCCTAAAGAAATGCTCTACCCCCCTCTCTTACAAGCTTAATACATGGCCTATATATAGTACTTAGAGTAAGCTAGAGGCCAAACAAATAATGGAGGGGTTAATCTAGTAGTATGCTAGTTGTCAAAAGTTGGTAAGTTGTTCTACCAAGTTCTCACTCACTAAATTGAATTACATTGTTCGATCAGATATAGCCAAAATTTGGGATGTATAAAGAATCAAAATTGTAGATCTTTTGGTATTGATATATTTTCATATATCGTTTGTCAAATTTGGCAGCCGGATGAAGGAGATATGCTCAAAATACCAAGTCATATCTAAGAACCGTCCTTTAACAGCAGCAGCAACTTGCAGCCTATGATTTTACAATTTTAACATAATTTTCTCATCATCTTGTCTTTAGTAAACTTGTTTATTTACCTCTTTGTATAACATATCCAAATTTCAGCCCAAAATAAATTTGGGTTTAAAAGATATGACCCAATTAGTCAAATAAGTTAATATTGGGCTGACCTCTGATCCAAATTTTGGTGATCCATTTTGTGCAAGCCCTTGGATGAATTTTTTGCTATAATCAAGACTGAATTGGGCTGAGCTTCTAACAGAAACATTGTACTTCTATCTCTTGGCTTTCAAATGAAACAAACTTTAGGTCCATAGGGCTTTTGATCTTGAAGTTATGCTTAAAATATTAAAACTGCACAAGTCTGGAAACATGCTTTCATTTATTCAATAACACAAAACATTAATAAAACAATAATATTAACAAGAATAAAGCAAGAAAAGTATAAATGATTTGAAACAAAAATATGTCAAATATGCACTTATCAATTACCTACAAAATTTCAAACTAAATACATAAAAAGTAACAAAAATACTTGAAAACAAACCAAATATTAATAAAAAGGCATATGAATTATTGGTATAAAACCAACTTATTAGTAATAAAATAGAAATAGAAACTAATTTCTATTATATGAATATATCTCATATATTCACGTGTCTTCTCTTGATTCTCCATCTTAGTTATTCTTCTTGTACACCAAAAGAAAAAGAAAAACCTCATGCTGTGCTACTCTTAGTATGAAAATATAAAGTATATACAAGGAAGAATGAGAGACTCGTTGGCCCCATTTTAAAAAATTCAAAGATAAATAAATCCAATCACTTTAGTCTAAAAGGTTCCATGATCATCCCATACATACCAATAAATACATCACATGAATTTATTAAAGCACGTAAATTTACCATCTATTTAAATTATAATTTCACGACTTGGGATAAATTCTCGATTTAAGGAAAATCCTTTTTTTCAATATTTTAAAATTAACACTTGAATTAAAAAATTGAAAAATCAAATTTTGCAATTGACAAGACAGGGGGTCAAACAGCCCCTATGCACGGCCGTTGTGTGTAGCAAGTGCACACACCACACCACGTGCTGCTAGCACTACTAGCATGAGGGCAGCGCATGGGCCGAGCACATGCAGGCTCAATTCGTACACACAACATTTGCGCACATGTCCAGCTTGCATGTTTTGGCATCATATGATGAATTTAACAATTAAACAAAATTAAAAAATTATTAAATCCCAATTAGAAACACAATTATTAATCAGAATTTAACAATTAAATTCACAAGCATAAATTGAATCCAATTGAAATTGCGCAAACTATGGTTTTGATAGCACTATTGGGTTTGCGTGATCCTAGGGTATGCACAGCAGAAAATTAAAAATTTAAAAACAACATGCCATAACAATTATAGCATCACCCCAAATCCGATGAGATTTATCGATTTTGTAATTTCCAATGGTTTAATAAATAAATTAAATTAGTTTTGATTTATACATTTCAATGCACTCCAGTTGTTATAGGGTTTAAAGTAATCAATTGCTAGCCTCTTTTTGAATTTTAGTTCATAAGGATCCAAACGTCTCCTCTCTAAAGTGGTCCACACATTGAGTAGGAACACAAAATCCAAACTCTGCTAGCAATCCAGATTCTTTTACTAACTTAGTTTATGGAGTGAATATGGTGAGTATTAATTCTTGTTATCAACTTGTGATAAAAAGAATTAATACTTAGATAAAAAATGAAATTTTGATGGAATAAAAGGTGGACAAAAAAAAAAAAATTTCTCCTTATTTTTCTATAATGGCCGATAACAAGAGTCATACTCTTTGTATTTTTGGTCTCATTTTAATTGGTTGGAAGATTTTTAGTTAATTCTAAATCTTCAAAAAAATTCTACCTTCATCTCTTAACTTCCAAAGATATTTAGAGTCTTACAAGAATTTCAAATTCTTGAGTTTCCATCCATTTTCAATAACCCACATGGGCCTCTCCTAACGGACCTCATTGAATTGGATTTGGACTTAAAATAAATTCTACAATTAATCCAATTAATTATTTTACTTACTTAATTAATTCCATCTAGCCTACCTAATCAAATTACGCCCAATTAAATAATTCAATTATTTGATTGAGTAAATTAATTTATGGTCTCACACAATTAATTTGATCTAATAAAATAATTATTTCACTTTAATTAGGCTTTCTAATCTTATTAGGTTTAATTAAATAATTAAATTATTTAATTAATAATTAATTAAACTCATTGAAATAATTTAAGACCCAATTAATTGGATCTAACTCCTTTTTCATTTTGTAACCCTTTACATATAGACAATAATTTACATAATAATAATAATTGTAAAAATTAGAATATGCCCACAGCATAACCCAGTAGTCGTCATCCATGTAAAATGATCCTCAGAACCTGTAGGAACCCCAACGGCTTGCCCAATAAGTCCATGGTATCAAGTATCACTAGACTCACCTACAATGCATAAATTATATGAGTTAATGCTCAATAAGTAAATATTAAGTATGTCAAAGAATAATCCACAATATCAAGTCATGCATCTCAAAATGCTATGCCCATAATGTAATTCCATGTATTAAAATATTTCTCTCAAAATTATTTCTTTCTTGGGCCCCTATCCCATGCATAGGAAAAGAGTTCTACACACCGCCATAATCTAATAGTTAATAATGACATAAGCATGCAAATTCATGCAAACTCATAAGCATGGAAATCCATGCACACAAACTTGTAAATCCATGCATACAACCATGCAAATCCATCCATGCATGCTTCGGTGCACTAGTAGTGGTCAGCAAAATATTTTTCTTTCTTAGAATCATGACGTGCAATGCAACATTTATTATAATGCTAATACACGTGCAAATGCCCATATATGTATGCTCAATGGACATGAATAACAGTAATTTGTGGCCTATAGTATGCACATATGATCCATGATATTACATATGAATCACACATTTACTATGTTTATGCATTGTAGTTGCAAATAAATCTTTACTTACCTTTGATCGGTTGTGTGTTACTTCTAAGTTTCTTAAGTATTACTTTCCAACCCTAGATGTGAAATAATTTGTAAAAAAAAAAGATATCAATCGTTGTCCTCAATTAACAAGTTCATTATACCTAATGTAGTATAAAGATCTTGAATCTCAATTTAACTAAACAACCTTACCACTTATAAACTATAACCAAATACAACCTTTTACGCACCTTTGTTCCACATCCTAAATGTATAACAACCTCATTTAATTGTTGTATTATAACTCTTATAACATCCCCCTAAATGTTAGGGATCAAATACACCATATCTATGTTGGAACATGTCAATGAACTAAATGGGACAGATTCACAATTTCACATTTTTTTGCTGTCACATTAATTTGCATGATGATTTTGACACCCATAGACATATTCTTTCACTCCAAATTTTTTATCACACTTAGATACATAAAAAAAAATATAACCATGTCATAGAATGGCTAAAACTCATTGATAGAGCTTCCCAAGTTCAACTCTCTTCACAGCATATTGAAATATATTTTTCCTACAGTGATAGTTTTGTGCACTTCATGACATTAATGGTTTTGGCACCTTTACGTGTATTCAATCACTCCAAATTTTTACCACACTTAGATAACACATACACAGAGGCAACCCTATTATATTCTTTCCAAAACTAATGGATTTAATGCTAAAAAACTAGTCCCCTTCACACAGGACATAATCTAAAATTATATGGTGACAATTTTGAGCATCTCTTCAATATCATGCCCTATTTCAATTTCTAACAATTGAAAATTTATTCCAATACTCTTAACTCATTTATGAACATGCATACTATGATACTTATAGGTTTTATTCAACATACCATGCACTTTTGAAGCCTAAAATACAAGAAAACATCAAGGTAATAGTTTCTACCACAAGTATTTCTTATTAAGTGCTTGTCATAAAAAACCCTTTCTTTGTGCACCAAAGTCTAATTAGAAACTTTCTAACACTTTTATAAGAGATATTGAAAGCTTAATACACAATAAATCTATTCAGAATAATCTGAAAACCAAAGGCAAAACTGTAGATAAGTGTTACCTATGCAAATTTTGAGGTTAAACTTGATGGTAATCACTTCTCCTTTGCTTTTCTTGTTTTTATTTCAACTTGGAATCAATTTGGAGCACTTGGAGACCTTAAGATGTGTGTTTGAAAGCTGAAAATGGCTGAAATGAGGGTCTGGTCATGGCTTAAGGGTGAAGGAAAGCTTGAGGTGGCACTTAAGGTGCATGCTTAAGCTTGGTAGCAAGCATGAGGTGGCAAGTTGTGGTATAAATATGACATTTCACCCATCTTTCAAGCCTAGATCAAATGTATCTTACTATACCTTAATTTTATTGCATCCTATTTTAATTACCACAAGATCCTATAGATAATTCATAAGCTAATTTTCTAGCCCTTCATTTGATTTCTTACCTGATTGTCACTCGATTTTTGAATAATTATCTATATTAAAATTATATAATCTTGTACATAAATGAGTATTGTAATATCACATTTCAATCATAGTATCTTATGTCCAATGCCCCAAATATATAATTTACTGATATATACTTTTGAAATACCTGGATGAAATCGAATCAAACCGTATAAGTTTACTAGTAACACCTTTATCACTTCCAAAATTATAACATATATATCTCATCTATATCTAATATTGATCAACCTCATTTTCTTCTTATTTCAATATAAAATCAACTGCTTAAATTAGAAAATTCAATATCTAATATCGTATAAGAGCTTTAGAATTAAGTTTAATATTTAAGAATATTGTATAAAATAAAATAAATTATGCAATGTAAATAGAAATACAAGTAGTATATAAAATTAACATGTAATGCACGAATCATATTGGCCAAGTGAGTAGTGTGAGGCTTAGCTATTACATCCTCCCCCCTTACAAAAATTTCGTCTCCAAAATTTTACTTACCATAAAACTCTAGATATTTAATTATCATTTTATGATTTCTTTCCCAAGTAGCTTTTTATGTTGATTGACTTCTCCTTATTACTTTAACTAATGAGATATTCTCATTTTGAAGTTGCTTTATATCGCTTACTATAATCTATATAGGTCTTTCTTCATATCTCCAACCTCAATTTAGTTCCATTGGTTCATTCTTCAATAGATGAAATAGATTCATGATATACTTTCTTAAAATGAGCACATGAAACACATTGTGAACTTGAGACATTGATGCAAAGAGGTCGAGCTTACAGAAATATCCCTAATTATCTCAGTAATGCAAAATAAATCAATGTACCTAGGATTAAGTTTGTATGTAACATCCCTAATTTTTTTTTCTGCCCAAGCCACATAATTCATTTTATTGAAGACACCTTCAAACATTTGATGCCCTATCATAAATTGCAACGATATTCCTCTTTAATCTGCATAACTATATGGTTACCTCTAACTAGTTTCCATACATTGACAATTTGTTCTACAACTTCTATCATTTTCCAAATCATACTCAACTTAAAAGAACATCAAATTCATTTCAATAAAATGATGACCTATATTTTTGCTATCATATAATACCTCATAGAGAACTATCCCAAGTAACCTTATAATTGTAGTTATAAGAAATTCCACCCAACGAAAATTTTTCTCAACTGATATCAACAATCTAGTGCACAATCTCTAAGCATATCTTGAAAAGTCTAATTTATTTGTCCTGGTTGCTCATTGATGCATGGATGATCACAATACTAAAATATAATTTTGTTCCCAATACCTGATGTAAGATCTTTAGGAAGTAGACAAAGACCTTAAATCTACATCACAATAAACACTAATAAATTATAAAGTCTAACCACGTCCTATACATTTATCTTTCCATAGATTCCCAAGGAATACCTATGGTAAATTGAGAAAGAATGAACATATTCGGTTAATATATGAACAAGAACCCAATTCCACTATCATATACAAAATTCATGAATGCCTTCCTATTTCCACCAAAAAACAAAAGCATAACTAAATTATTCCAACATATGCACTTTTACGTATATCCCTTTGTTTATGGCAAACCAAATAATTCATCATTTACTCTAATTCATCCTCTATACAACCCTCAACTTCTTTAATAGTTTATGATGTAAAATTTATTTGAATATTAGTCTATTGAGATATTTTATTCCAATGACATCTATAGTTATATGGATCATACAATATATTCACTTACTAATAATATCCATCTTTTCTTCAAGTTCAACTCCTTTTAAGTATATAGACATTTCAAGTACTTCGGTTTTGTAATGTCACATGTAGTATTACATAAATAATCTAATTAGCACGAAGAGTGTCGAGTAACTTTTTGATATTACATCAAACATATACCAAAACACAATGAGATACACCAAATGCACAATAAATAACTTATATCTAAAGTTGGAGTCACTATTGAAAATGAAATCAAATCTTTTTAAGTAATTAGAGATTTCTTCCTACTTAGCGAACCATTCAAATTTCATATACCTGTATGTATGATGAAATAAAGCAGTAACAACTAAGGGGAAATTTTGACTGAATACCCAATAATTTCACTAACCAGGAAACTTTTCTTATTTGTATCACATTTATTGGTCTTCTCTATTCAGCACAACCTCGAAGTTTTGAATAGTTACAAGGACACCTTCTTGAGAAAATTACCAGTCCCAAAACAAATATTATAGTACACAATCGAAAGATCGCATTTCCTAAATCGAATAAATAATTTTTAATTCCTTAAAGTTTCAAAGATCATATTGAAAGGTCAATGAATATTACCCTAAACATACCCATATAGAATCATCAAACACATTATTCATCATATATATCAAAATAATTAGGGCATTAGTCAACCCAATGGCACAACGAGAAATTCATAATTAATTTAAACTTAAAATCAATCTTCAAGATCACAGTAGCTCCTCTTAATTTATCAAATAAACCTTAGTATCATAGATCTGTACTTATTACAAATTGTTACTCAATTAAGTTGCAACAAATAATACGTAACCTCAAGATTCATCTTTCTTCTAGGTAAATATGAAATGGAGCTTGTTTAAGAGAAGCACTAGACATTAATGCCTTGCCTAACATTATAACAATATCACTTAAGGTTCATTAAATTCTAATAAGTGTATATGATAAACTAAAAGAGAGATTGGATTTGTTCTTACAACTATATCCAAGATAAAATCAATTGGTTGGTCTTTAAACCTCAAGTATTAGCTGTATTCTATCTCATTTATTGTGACTTTCCTATACTGATTTTTTAACCTCAAGTATTTGCCACCATTTGTTGGGTCCGTCGGTCTCTCCCGGGTCCCTTGTCTATCCGACCATCTATCAAGTACCATACTTCATTTTCAAATACCTCATTATAGTTTTAATAGTATCATGCTTCATAAACTATAAATGCATCAAACATTACATCATTTGACAAACAATAACAATCACATTAAAACATGAACAAACATTATATGATTCTTGTGATACAGTAAATAAAAGCTTCAACTTACCTCAAGTCTACTTTGTGGCAAGTGAAAAGACCAATCTCTTTGGAAGATAGGATGTGTTAAAGGCCTAACATAATCAAATCATGTACCATTTAATATCTTTTTTATAAATCATTTAGTCTATTCTAGTTAAAGTTCATATACACTTTTCAATCTTTTGTAAACAATTCCATATCAATTACATAACCTTAAAAATAATACATACTCTATATTTTACTACTAATTTAAGATATTAAACATTAGGACAACCATTAAATAACTAATAATTCAAATATAATTATTAGGGCAACTCCTAAAACATGAACACAATCCGAATTAAAATAACGTAAACTTGATTCTAACTTAAATTGATTCTAACCTTCAATTAAGCAAACTAATTGCTATTGTTCACAATCATTTGTAGGAACCTTCAAACACAATATAAGCATTACAAAATCAATAGAAACAAGTAAATTAAACAATTTCACAAGACTATCAATTTTGCTAAAAACTAGCTTAATTAACTTGGTTTTGGCTTCAAGTGTAACTTACTTAAGTTTTCAATCATACAAAAACATACTAAAACATGTAACCATCCAAGATACTACAAATTCATCATAAGAAACATTGAAAAAGAATATACCTTGATTAAGTTGGAATTAAGCTTCAAAATAAACGGTTTTCAAGCTTAAAAATGGTGGAACTTGTTCTAGTTTGTGTTCTATGGATTCCTATGGATTGAATTCAATTTTTGTGAGTATGAGAGTGTAGAAATTTGGGAGAAACTTAAGAGAGTAAAGGTTGGTCATTTTTTAGGTACTTCCACAAGAAATATGGATGAAAATAATTTCTTTGACATTTCAAAGAGAGGTAAGTGGAGGGTGATGATTGGTTGCATCATGCTTGGTGTCTTCTCATGACAAGAGCCACATTCATGGGCTAAGGAAATGACAAAAATTGATGCTTTGGTGTTCTAATCAAGTGCAATGCGGTTTAGAATGGTTTTATGTAACCTAGTCAACCAACCAATCAAATTGCACCATTTTGCATACTTTTAGTTTTTAGCCAAATGTAACATATTTCAAGTAAATATTTAGGCAATTAATCACTTTAGCATATAACTAGTATGAAGCAATACAAATAATTCATTTCATGGCCATTCAACATATCAATCTTCCTTAATCGAGATACCGAGCTTTTCACTGCAAAATAGCATTTAAGGAATATGTTAAATCAAGAAATAAAAGTTTAATTTCATATTTCATGTACTAATGTATGTTAAAGCATAATTAGAGCATATAATAATAATTATTCAAGTTCGTGCAATCATGCTATTTGTATATGCCATAATTCAATAATATACATTGATTAGATGCATATTCATGCAAAATGTTTATTATTAGCTATGTAGGAGAGAATTGGGCATTACAATATGTAGCTCCAAAGATAGAATACCAAACTTAAATTTTATTACCGATGAGTTTGCCTCAACATTATTTTATACAAAATCTTAAAGCATATGGCCAATATTATTCATGAAATAAAAAATAAATTATACAACAAATAAAACTTACTGGTATGGTTGTGCTCCACCAGTTTTAAAGATCATGTATATGGACAATCTACAGAACCACAAACCGGGCTTTGATACCACTCTGTAATATCCCATAACACTAAATATAGATATTGATATAACAATAATTTTGATAAGGTAGCACATGTGTGTGCATGTATATATATATATATATTGTCAAATGTAGCACTTTGAGATAATAGTAAAATATTTTCTCACATATAACCCTGTATCTAGAAAAATCATCATTTATATGAAAACACAACACCCATCATAGTCACGCTATTCTTCGACTTATTTACTATAAAATTTCAAGAGTTATATAGGACACAACATCCCAAAGTTATAATATAATAGACTTAAAATTTAAAACAATAGCTTATACTTTAAAAGAAGTAAGGACATTTTGTATTTTGTAACCCTTTACATATAGACAACAATTTACATAATAATAATGATTGTAAAAATTAGAATATGGCAACAACATAACCTAGTAGGTCGTCATCCATGTATGTATGCTCAATGGACTTGAATGACAGTAATGTGTGGCCTCTGCTATACACATATGATTTATGATATTACATATAAATCACATATATTACTATGTCTATGCATTGTAGTTGCAAATGAATCTTTACTTACCTTTTCATCGATTGTGTATTACTTCTAGGTTTCTTTAGTATTACTCCCTAACCTTAGATGTGAAACAATCCATAAAAATATAAAATATCAATCACCATCCTCAATTAACAAGTTCATTATACCTAGTGTAGTATAAATATCTTGAATCTCTATTTAACTAAACAATGTTACCACTTAGAAACTATAACTGAATATATCATTCTACGCACCTTTGCTCCACATCTTAAATGTATACTAACCTCATTTAATTGATTTATTATAGCTCTTATAACATTCCACTAAATGTTAGGGATCAAATGCACCACGTCTATGTTGGAATATGTTAATGAACCAAATGGGACAGATTTATGATTTTATATTTTTTTGCTGTCACATTAATTTGCATGATGATTTTGACACCCATAGACATATTCATTCACTTCACAGTTTTTATCACACTTAGATAATATCAAAAAAATGTAAAAAATGTCATAGAATTGCTAAAAATCACGGATATAGCTTTCCAAGTTCAGCTTCCTTCACAGCATACTCAAACAGATTTTTTCTATAGTGACAGTTTTGTGCACTTCATGACATTAATGATTTTGGCACCCTTACGTATATTCAATCACTACCAAATTTTTACCACACTTATATAACATATACTCAGAGACAAATAGGTTATATTATTTCCAAAATTAATGGATTTAATGCTGCAAAACTAGTCCCTTTCACACAAGACATAATCTGAAATTAGATGGTGACAGTTTTGAGCATCTCTTCAATATCATGCCCTATTTCAATTTCTAACCAATGAAAATTTATTCCAATACTTTTAACTCATATATGAACATGTATCTGATGATACATATAGGTTTTATTCAACATACCATACACTTTTAAAGCCTAAAACACAAGAAAATAGCAAGGTGACAGTTTCTGCCACAAGTATTTCCTATTAAGTGTTTGTCATCAAAAACCCTTTCTTTGTGCACCAAAGTCTAACTAGAAAATTTCTAACACTTTTATAAGAGATATTTAAAGTTTAATACATAATAAACCCATTCAGAATAAGCTGAAAACCAAAGGCAAAATCGTAGGTAAGTGTTACCTATGCAAATTTTGAGATTAAACTTGATGGTAATCACTTCTCCTTTGATTTTCTTACTTTTATTTCAACTTGGAATCAATTTGGATTACTTGCAGACCTTCAATATGTGTTTGGAAGCTGAAAATGGCTGAAATGAAGGTCTGGTCATGGCTTAAGGGTGAAGGAAAGCTTGAGGTGGCACTTGAGATGCTTGCTTAAGCTTGGTAGCCAGCATGAGGTGTCAAGTTGTGGTATAAATCTGGCTTTTCACCCATCTTTTAAACATAGATCAGATGTATCTTACTATACATTAATTTTATTGCATCCTATTTTAATTACCACAAGATCCCATAAATAATGCAAAAGCTAATTTTCTAGCCCTTCATTTGATTTCTTACTCGATTGTCACTCGATTCTTGAATAATTGTCCATATTAAAATTATATAATCTTGTACATAAATGAGTGTTGTAATATCACATTTCAATCATAGTATCTTATGTCCAATGCCCCAAATATGTAATTTACCGATATATACTTTTGAAATACCTGGATGAAATCGAATCAAACTGTATAAGCTTACTAGTAACACTTCCAAAATTATAACCTGTATATCCTATCTATATCCAATATTGATCAACCTCATTTTCTTCTTATTTCAATCTAAAATCAACTACTTAGATTAGAAAATTCAATAACTAATATTGTGCAATAGCTTTAGAATTAAGTTTAATATTCAAGAATATTATATAAAATAAAATAAATTAGGCAATGTCAATAGAAATGCAAGTAAGATATAAAATTAGCACGTAATGCATGAATCATATTGGTCAAGTGAGTAGTGTAAGGCTTAGCTATTACTTCCTCCCCTCTTTATAAAAATTTCATCCCCAAAATTGTATTTACCATAAAGCTCTAGATATTTAATTATCGTTTTATGTTTCCTTTCCCAAGTAGCTTCTTCTGTTGCTTGACTTCTCCTTAGTACTTTAACTAATGAGATATTCTCTTTTTGAAGTTGCTTTGTATCGCTTACTAAAATCTTTATAGGTCTTTCTTCATATCTTCAACCTCTAACTAGTTTCCATACATTGGCAATTTGTTCTACAACTTTTATCATTTCCCAAGTAGCCTTATAACTGTAGTTATAAGAAATTCCACCCAAATTCTCAATTGACATCAATAATTTAGTGCACAATCTCTAAGCATATCTTGAAAAATCTAATTTGTTTGTCTTGGTTGCCCATTGATGCATGGATGATCACAATACTAAAATATAATTTTGTTCCCAATACCTGATGTAAGATCTTCTAGGAAGTGGACAAAGACCTTAAATCTATATCAAAACTAATAAACACTAATAAATCATAAAGTCTAACCACTTCCTATACATTTATATTTTCATTGATTTCCAAGGAATACCTAGGGTAAATTGAGAAAGAATGAACATATTCAGTTAATCTATGAACAATAACCCAATTCCATTATCATATACAAAATTTATGAATACCTTCCTATTTCCACCAAAAAATAAAAGCATAACTAAATTATTCCAGCATATGCACTTTTACATATATCCTTTTTTTATGGCAAACCAAATATTAACAATAATAGCTCGTCTAGCATTCGATATTTGTATATTTTCTTAAGATCATAATCATCATTTATACCACTAAATAAAACAAATAAAAAGTACATGATCATCACCTAAAACTTAGTCTTGCAATTTCTTATCCCTCATAGTCACATCTATATCTGATTAAGAGATTATTATCACTTAATACAAAAATCTATTTAAGTGCCTTTTATGCCTTTATCTTAATCCTAACCTTTCATCGACCTTATTTTGAGCATTTGAAATTGGATCAATCAAAATCAATCTTACCAAAATATTAATAAACAGATAATTCATCATTTACTCTAATTAATCCTCTATACAACCCTCAACTCCTATAATAGTTTATGATGTAATATTTGTTTGAATATTAGTCTATGGAGATATTTTATTCCAATAACATCTGTAGTTATATGGATCATACAATATATTCACTTACTAATAATATCCATCATTTCTTCAAGTTTAGCTTCTTTTAAGTATATAGACATTTTAGTACTTCAATTTTGTAATGTCAAGCACGAAGAGTGTCGAGTAACTTTTCTATATTACATCAAACATTTACCAAAACACAAAAAGATACACCACTATGCATAATAAATAACTTATATCTAAAGTTGGAGTCACTATTGAAACTCAAATCAATTCTTTTTAAGTAATTAGAGATTTCTTCCCACTTAGCGAACCATTCAAATTTCATATACCTATATGTATGATGAAATAAAGCAGTACCAACTAAGGCGAAATTTGGACTGAATACCCAATAATATCACTGAACCAGAAAATTTTTCTTATTTCTATCACATTTATTGGTCTTCTCTATTTCAGTACAACCTCGATATTTTAAATAGTTATAAGGACACCTTCTTGACAAAATTACCAGTCCCAAAATAAATATTGTAGTACATAACTGAAAGATCGTATTTACTAAATCGAACAAATAATTTCTACTTCCTTAAAGTTTCCAAGATCATATTGAAAGGTAAATCATATTTCTCCTTGTTGTATACTAAGATATCATCAATGAATATCACCCCAAACATACCCATATAGAATCATCAAACACATTTTTCATCATGTATATCAAAATTCATAATTAATTCAAACTTAAAATCAATCTTCAAGATCACAGTAGCTCCTCTTAATTTATCAAATAAACCTTAGTATGACAAATCTGCACTTATTACAAATTGTTATTTAATTAAGTTGCAATAAATAATACATAACCTCAAGATTCATCTTTCTTCTAGGTGAATATGAAGTGGAGCTTGTTTAGGAGAAGCACTAGACCTTAATGCCTAGCCTAACATTATAACAATATCATATAAGGTTCATCAAATTTCAACATGTGTATATGATAAACTAAAAGAGAGATTGGATTTATTTTTACAACTATATCCAGGATCAAATCAATTGGTTAGTCAATAGCATGCCCGAAAACTTCTTTTCAACATGTATCAAGAGATCTAAGATCACACAAATGAATTTTTAGTAAACTTGGTTATTTCTGAAAATTCTAACACAACCCAAAGATCGATACTAACTTTTCCTTAGTACTCTCTTTCATATTGTAGAAAATTATAATTTGACAATCTTCTTTATTTTCTGATTTTCCCGTTATGGTCTCCATAAAATTTCTAAACTTTCATCACCTTGAATTTAAAAGCCTTAATAATCTTGGAATAATTCATAATGCATAATTTTCAATAAATTAATCAACACAGAAGTTTATATCATAATTCTAGCAAATATAACAAAATTAACCTAGAGCTCTTAAAATCTACTTAGTTGATCTTGAACTTCCAGATGGAATTAAAACATTACTAAACTCATATATATATATATATATATCAAGTACCTTATTCAGTCTTATTACATACTTAGTGGATAACAAAGAATATGTGTAACACCCTTAACCTAACTGTAGAACCTAAACAAGCTGATACAGTTAAGTCAAGAAATGTTAATTTTTCATCAATATTAGGGTTATGGTTTTAATAAAAGTTCTCATTTTTAGCAATAAGAGAAAGAACTTGAATCATTTAAACACACCATACACATATATCAACACTGAGTACATTTGTTTACAAAATCATAACAGAGCAGCTTATTTAAAAACAAAATAGAGTTTTCAAAATAAACTACAAAATAGCTCGAAGCATGGCATATGAACAAATTTCTGCCTGGCCGCTCTAAAAACTCGGTTAACCTCTAAACCTGTACATTTCCACCCGTATCACATGAATCTAATAAGCCAAAGGCTCAGTAAGGTGAAACTGATGCAATATCAAATAACATATATGCACATCTCATAAATCATTAAATGCATTATTCTATTTAATAACTTTCATTCATAAATCTTTCTTTAGGGCCCTTGAAGTGTGGCACCTAACTAATAGTAATAGAATGTAGTTTTCGGAACCTGTTCATAATGATTAGCCAATAAGAGAACTAATACGGGGTTTCCATACTTGGTTTTTAAACCTCAGGTATTAGCCATATTCTATCTCATTCATTGTGACTTTTCTATACTGGTTTTTCAATTTCAAGTATTTGCCACCATTTGTTGGGTCCGCCGGTCCCTCCCACGTCCTTTGTCTACCCGACCATCAATCAAGTACCATACTTCATTTTTAAATACCTCATTATATCTTAAAATCTAATTAGTCGATCTTGAGCTTGTAGATGGAATTGAAACATTGTAACTGAACATCGTTTATATGAAAACACAACACCCATCATAGTCACACTATTCTTCGACTTACTTACTATAAAATTTCAAAAGTTATATAGGACTCGGCATCCTAAAGTTATAATACGATAGACTGAAAAATTAAAATAATAGCCTATACTTTCAGAAGAAGTAAGGACATTTTGTATTTTATAACCCTTTACATATAGACAACAATTTACATAATAATAATGATTGTAAAAATTAGAATATACCTACAATATAACCTAGTAGATCGTCATCCATGTATGTATGCTCAATGGACATGAATGATAGTAATGTGTGGCCTCTGCTACGCACATAAGATCTATGATATTACATATAAATCATATATTTACTATGTCTATCCATTGTAGTTGCAAATGAATCTTTACTTACCTTTGATCAGTTGTGTGTTACTTCTAGATTTCTTAAGTATTACTCCCCAACCCTAGATGTGAAACAATCTATAAAAAAACAAGATATCAATCACCATCCTCAATTAACAAATTCATTATACCAAATGTAGTATAAAGATCTAGAGTCTCAATTTAACTAAACAACCTTACCACTTAGAAACTATAACCAAATACGACTTTTTAGGCACCTTTGTTCCATATCTTAAATGTATACTAATCTCATTTAATTGATGTATTATAACTCTTATAACATCATTTTAGGGATCAAATGCATCACATCTAAGTTGGAACATGTTAATGAACCAAATGGGGCAGATTCACAATTTCACATTTGTTTGCTGTCATATTAATGTGCATGACGATTTTGACACCCATAGACATATTCATTCACCCCACAATTTTATCACACTTAGATAAATCAAAAACAATGTAACCATGTCATAGAATGGCTAAAACTCATGGATATAGCTTCCCAAGTTTAGGTCCCTTCACAGCATATTGAAACAGATTTTTCCTGCAGTGACAGTTTTGTGTACTTTAGGACATTAATGGTTTTAGCACCCTTATGTATATTCAATCACTACCAAATTTTTACCATACTTAGATAACATATACTCAGAGACAAATAGATTATATTATTACCAAAATTAATGGATTTAATGCTGTAAAACTAGTCCCCTTCACATAAGACAGAATATGAAATTAGATGGTGACAGTTTTGAGCATCTCTTCAATATCATGCCCTATTTCAATTTCTAACCAATGAAAATTTATTCCAATACTTTTAACTCATATATGAACATGTATTTGATGATACGTATAGATTTTATTCAACATACCATACACTTTTAAAGCCTAAAACACAAGAAAATAGCAAGGTGACAGTTTCTGCCATAAATATTTCCTATTAAGTGTTTGTCATCAAAAACCCTTTTTTTGTGCACCAAAGTCTAACTAGAAAATTTCTAACACTTTTATAAGAGATATTTAAAGTTTAATACACAATAAACCCATTCAGAATAAGCTAAAAACCAAAGGTAAAATCGTAGGTAAGTGTTACCTATGCAAATTTTGAGGTTAAACTTGATGGTAATCACTTCTTCTTTGATTTTCTTGCTTTTATTTCAATTTGGAATCAATTTGGAGTACTTTCAGACCTTCAGTATGTGTTTGGAAGCTGAAAATGGCTGAAATGAAGGTCTAGTCATGGCTTAAGGGTGAAGGAAAGCTTGAGGTGGCACTTGAGGTGCTTGCTTAAGCTTGGTAGCAAGCATGAGGTGTCAAGTTGTGGTATAAATCTGGCTTTTCACCCATCTTTTAAGCATAGATCAGATGTATCTTACTATATATTAATTTTATTGCATTCTATTTTAATTACCACAAGATCCTATAGATAATTCATAAGCTAATTTTCTAGCCCTTTATTTGATTTCTTACCCAATTGTCACCTGATTCTTGAATAATTATCCAAATTAAAATTATATAATCTTGTACATAGATGGGTATTCTAATATCACCTTTCAATCATAGTATCTTATTTCCAATGTCCCAAATATCCAATTTACCGATATATACTTTTGAAATACCTAGATGAAATCAAATCAAACTGTATAAGTTTGCTAGTAACACTTTTAAAATTATAACCTATATATCCCATCTATATCCAATATTGATCAACCTCATTTTTTTCTTATTTCAATATAAAATCAACTACTTAGATTAGGAAATTCAATAACTAATATCATGCAAGAGATTTAGAATTAAGTTTAATATTCAAGAATATCGTATAAAATGAAATAAATTATACAATGTGAGTAGAAATACCAGCAGCATATAAAATTAGCACGTAATGCATGAATCATATTAGTCAAGTGAGTAGTGTGAGGCTTAGCTATTACACGAGGATCAAGAGAAAACCACTTTCACTTGTCGTTACGGCACATTTACATATAGGTGAATGTCATTTGGTTTATGTGATGCACCCGATATATTTCAAAGATGCATGATAGATATTTTTCATGATATGGTTGAAAAACTTCTTGAGATTTTCGTGGATGGTTTTTCAATCTTTGGATCTTCATTTGATGTTTGCTTGTCTAATCTTAATTTGGTATTAGTTGGATATGATGAGACCAATCTCATCTTGAATTGGGAAAAATATCATTTTATGGTCAAAGAATGTATGGTCCTTGGTCACAAGATATCACATAGGGGAATTGAGGTGGATAGGACGAAGGTGGAGGTGATTGAGAAGTTACCTCCTCCTACACCAATAAAAGGTGTGAGAAGTTTCTTAGGTCACACCAGATTCTAGCTGGTTTATCAAGTGTTTTTCACAAATTGCGAAACCCTTCTCAAGTCTTTTAGTAAAGGATGCACATTTTAATTTTGATGATGATTATTTGCAGTCATTCCAAACTTTGAAGGAGAGGCTAATCATTGCACCCATTGTGGTGGCACCCGATTGGAGCCTACCATTTGAGCTTATATGTGATGCCACAACTGAAAAAGAACTTCAACCGATAGTATTTATATTGGATAAATTTCTTTCATACCTTGTTTTAGCCAAAGTGGTGGTGTACATAGACCACTCCGCACTTAAATCCTTCTTGCTAAGAAAGATGCAAAATCAAGGATAATAAGATGGATTCATTTGTTGCAAAAATATAACCTTGAAATTAGAGATAAAAAGAGAGTGTAAAATATTATTGTGAATCACTTGTCTAGGATAGAGAGTACTAGTATTATGCATGATGATGTTGAACAAATTGATGAAAATTTTCTGGATGAGTAATTATATGCTATGTCATCACCTTCTTGGTTTACATAATTTGTGAATTACATTATATCCAGAGTCCTACCCCATGATCTTTCATTTCATCAAAGGAAAAGGTTTTTGTCCAATATTACACATTATGTGCAGAAGGATCCACTTTTGTTCAAAGTTTGAGTAGATAACGTTTTGTGGTGATGTGTGCCTAAAGAGGAGATACTATCTATATTACACCATTGCCATGACCAGGAGCTAGGTGGTCAATTTGGTCCTTCAAAAATAGCTATTAATGTACTCCAATCCGATTTTTATTGGTCCACTTTATATAAAGATGCATATGCTTATGTTGTTTGTTGTGAGAGATGTCAACAAACTGGAAACATCTCTAGGAGAAATGAAATGCCTTTAAATAATATTCTTGAATGCGAGATATTTGATGTATGGGGACTTGATTTCATGGGTCTTTTTCTATAATGCTCAATTCTCTCCTACATAGCCAATATTAAGCATCTTGCATGAATATGTATCTAATCAATACACATTATCGAATTATGGCATACAAATAGCATGATTGCACGAAGATGAATAATTGTTACTATATGCTCTAATTATGCTTTAACATGCATTAGTACATGAAATATGACATCAAACTTTTGTTTCTTGATTTAACATATTCCTTAAGTGCCTTTTGGCAATGAAAAGCTTGGTATCTCGATTAAGGAAGATTGATGTATTGAATGGCCATGAAATGAATTATTTATATTACTCCATACTAGTTATATGCTAAAGTGATTGTTTGCTTAAATATTTACTAAAAATATGCCACAAACAACTAAAAGTATGCAAAATAGTACAATTTCATTGGTAGGTTGACTATGTTGCATGAAACTATTCTAAACCTCATTGCACTTGATTATAACACTAAAGCATCAATTTTTGTCATCTCCGAAGCCTATAAACATGGCTCTTTATATGAGAAGACACCAACCATGAGTCAACCACTCATCACCCTCCACTTACCTTTCTTTGAAATGTCAAAGAAGTCAATTTTAACCATATTTTTCAATGGAAGCTCCTAAAAAATGACCAGCCTTCTTCTCTAAAATTTCTACCAAATTTCTACACTCTCGTACTCATAAAAAAATGGAATTCAATCCATAGGAATCCATAAAACACAAATAAGAACAAGTTTCCACACTTTTAAGCTTGAAAATCATAGATTTTGAAGCTTAATTCCAATTTAATAAAGGTATATTATTTTTCAATGTCTCTTATGATGAATTAGTAGTATCTTAGATGGTTACATGTCTTAGTATGTTTTTTTATGAATGAAAACTCAAGTGGGATAGACTTGACACCAAAACTATGCTAGTTAAGTTAATTTCTAGCAAAAATTGATAGCCTTATGAAATATGCTTAATTTACTTGTTTCTATTGATCTTGTAATGCTTATATTTTGTTCGAAAGTGCCTTCAAATGATTGTGAACAATAACAATTAGGTTGCTTAATTGAAGATTAGAATCAATTTATGTTAGAACCGAGTTTACGTCATGTTAATTTAGATTGTGTTCAAGTTTTGTTGGCTGCCTTAATATTTATGTTTGAATTATTAGTGATTTAGTGGCTGCTCTAATATTTAATGTCTTAAATTAGTAGTAAACTATGGAGTATGCATTATTTTTGAGTCATGTAATTGATATGAAATTGTTTGCAAAAGATTGAAAAGTGTATAAGATTTTAATTAGAATAGATTATGTGATTTATTAAAAGGATATTGAAAGATATATGATTTAATTATGTTAGGCCTTTAACACATCCCATCTTCCAAAGAGACTGACCTTTTCACTTAGCATAAAGCGAACATAAGGTAAGTTGAAACCTCCATCTGTTGTATCACAAGGATCATATATTATTGTTTATGTTTTAATGTAATTATCATTATTTGTGAAATAATGTAATGTTTGATGCATTCATGATTCATGAAACATGATACTATCAAGAACGTAATGAGGTTTTTGAAAAGGAAGTATGGTACTTGATTGATGGTCAGGTAGGTAAGGGATGCGGGAGGGACCGACGGACCCAACAAAAGGTGACACATACTTGAGGTTGAAAAATTAGTATAGGAAAGCCACAGTGAATGAGTTAGAATATGACTAATACTTGAGGTTGAAAGACCAAGTATGGAACCCCGTACTATTTTTTTATTGGCCAATCATTATGAACAAGTTCTAAAAACTACTGTGTATCGCTATTAATTAGGTACCACACTTCAAGGGCTCTAATGAATGATTTAAGAAATAAAGATATTGAATTGAATAATACATTTAATCATTTATGAGATTTACATGTATTATATTTGTTATTGTATCAGTTTCATCTTACTGAGCCTTTAGCTCAATAGATTCTTGTAATGCAGGTGAAAATATATAGGTTTAGAGGTTGACTAAGTTTCTAGAGGGGTCGGGCAGAGATTTGTTCATATATCATGCTATGAGCTATTTTATAACCTATTTTGAAAATTTTGTTTTTGTTTTTAAATAAGCTGCTCTGTTATGGTTTTCTAAATAGGTGAGTTAAATAGATGTATTTAGTTTTGATTTATGTATACGGTGTGTTTAAAATGAAATAAAACAACAAATGAATTCAAGTTCTTTTCTCTTATAGTCGAAAATGAGAACATTTATTAAAACCATAACTATAATATTGATAAATTGTTAACATTTCTTAGGTTCTGTAGTTAGGTTAAGGGGTGTTATAGTTTGTGGTATCAGAGCGGAGGTTTAGTCGTTCATGTAGATAGAAGAAGGCATATGAACACATCCTGGCTTGGAAACTCTGTCAACTATTTGTTTATTTGATTTTATGTTTACTTGATTAGATCTCATTTTATGTTTTTGTCATGATTATGCATTATTATTGGCTAATGAATGGAATGAGATTTGGGTAATATAGAGCAGGTCATGGGACTAAAAAGGAAGATAATGGATTATCATGAGGGTAATCATAGTTTGGTGAATAATTTGACTGATCTCATTCAATAATAGACTATAATGCATGGTGAACAGATACAACAATTGATAGATATGCAACAAAGAAATAAAAACAGAATCAATAACTTTCTCCACCATAGGCTCGACAGGATACTTCACAAGCTGTGTATGAGAAATTTAGAAAGATGGAACATGTTGATTTTAATGGTGGGTCTAATCCCATGGTTGTAGAGGAATAGTTAAAATTATTAGACACTATCTTTGACTACATGCGAATTGACGATGCTGAGAAGGTACTCTGTGCAATTTTCTTGTTAAAGAAGGATGTTATAACTTGATAGGAAGAAGTTAAGCTTGTAGTAAATATGGAAGAACTAACTTGGGAGAGGTTTGAAATAATCTTTTAAGATAAGTATTTCACCAGGGATGCTAGGTCGCTCAACGTAAAAGAATTCGTGGAGTTAAAACAAGAAGGGATGTCCGTATGTGATTATGCACGAAAAATTAAAGACGATTGCAAGTATGTGCCATACATCGCCAGAGATAACAATGAGAAGATAGATCATTTCCTGAGGGGCCTTAATCCTAAAAGTAAAAAAGATATGAGAATCTCTTCAACAACAAATTTTAGGGAACTACTGGACAAGGCTTTGATAGTTGACTTAGATGAGAGAGAGATTGAGAAATTTCATCAACAAAAGAAGCAAGTATTCAGTACTAGAAATCTAAACCAGTGGAAGAAAGGAGAGTAAAAATCAAACCAAGAGAATGAAAAGCATCCTAGAGTTAGGCAAACTTCTACTGCAATTAAAAGGCCTAAATTCGCTAAGTATGGGAAGAATCACTTTGGGGAATACTTTAGTGACACTAATCATTTCTTTAAGTGTAAAGCCTGAACATATAGCAAAGGACTGCCTAATAATGCAGGGGAGAGTATATATAATGAAACAAGAACAAGCTGATGTAGATGCTTCTGTAGTCATAGGTACTAATTTTTGGGATAACTGTAATTGGATTGATAGATTCAGGATTTACGCATTCATTCACATCATGTGCATTTATGAAGAAATTGGGCATTACACCAAATTTATTAAAAGTAAGGTACAGTGTGATAGTTTCATTCGAGAAAGAAATGGATTCCAACCAAATGTTAAGGGTCTGCTCTATTCAGATTAGTGATAGGACACTTTGTGTGAATCTCATTATTTTACCAATGCCAAATTTTGAGGTTATTTTGTATATGGATTAGCTTACCAAATATCATGAAATAATTGAGTAAACAAGAAAATTGTGATTTTTTAGACACTTAGGGAAGAACAATTTGTGTTTAGTGGTACGTTATTCTCACTGTGTTTACCAATTATAACTGCTTTCAAAGCTCAAAAGATGTTGTATAAAAGTTGTGTTGGATATTTGGCAATTGTTATCGACACTTCGATCGAAGCACAATTAAAGCCAAAAAATGTAGATGTGGTTCAAGAATTTCTTGAGGTATTTCCAAATGATTTACTGGGATTGCTACCAGATTGAGGGATTAAGTTTGTGATTGATGTTATGCTAGGGACTACCCCTATTTCTAAAACACCATACCAAATGGCACCAATAGAGTTGAAAGAGTTAAAAGCTCAATTGTAAGAATTACTTGATAAGGGTTTTATTCGCCCTAATTATTCTCCTTTGGGAGTACCTGTGTAGTTCATGAAAAAGAAGGATGGTACATTATGGTTGTGCATTGATTATAAAGAGTTCAATAAAGTAACAATCAAGAATAAATATACACTTTCAAGAATAGATGATTTATTTGATCAATTACATGGAGCATTAGTATTTTCTAAGATTGAAGATCATCAATTGAAGATCAAGGAAGAAACATACAAAAGACTACATTCCAAACAAGGTGTGGACATTATAAATATCTAGTAATGCCTTTTGGCTTAACCAATAACCCCACAGTTTTTATGGATCTAATGAATATGGTGTTCAACTAATATCTCGATAAATTTGTGATTGTTTTATTGATAACATCCTAATTTTTTCATGGGATAAAGAAGAGCATAAGGAACATTTGAAGATGGTGCTACAAGTTCCTAAGGAAAAATAGTTATATGCTAAATTCAAGAAGTACGAATCATGGCTTGTGTAAATGGTATTCCTAGGTTATGTAGTATCCAAGAATAGTATTTCAATTGATTCAGGCAAGGTAGAAGTTGTCATTAAGTGGTCATCACCAACAAATGTATCAGAAGCAAGGAGTTTCTTAGGATTAGCAAGGTGCTATTGATGATGTGTTCAGGGGTTTTCAAAGATAGCAACTCCATTGATAATATTGACAAGAAAAAATATGAAGTTCTTGTAGACCAATGCCTGTGAAAGAAGTTTTCAGGAATTGAAACATAAATTGATTACAACTCCTATTCTTACCATTCCAATAGGAAGTAGTGGATTTGTGGTGTATAGTGCCACTTCAAAAAATGGTTTAGAGGTTATTTTGATGCAAAATGGGAAGGTTTTTGCCTATGCTTCAAGACAATTGAATGAATATGAAAAGAATTATCCAACCCATGATTTGGAACTTACTGCCGTAGTTTTTGCCTTGAAAATATGGAGACATTGTTTGTATAGTGAGAAGTGTGAGATTTGCATAGATCACTAAAGTTTGAAGTACTTCTTTACCCAAAAGAACTAAATATGAGGCAATTGAGATGGTTAGAACTTGTGAAGGATTATGATTGTATGATCAACTATCATCTTTGTAAAGCGAATGTGGTTGCAGATGCATTGAGTAGAAATTCCACAGCTTTCTTTGTCATACAACAGTCAATATTATTGGATTTGCAGAGATTTGAGCTTCAAATTGTACCTAGAGATATCATCCTTAGTGTTGAAACCTGCACTTCAATATAGAATTAAAGAAGGTCAAAAGATGGATATGTATTTGAGTAGATTGAAAAGAAAGATTGATACTGAAAAGAGGCCAGACTTCTCTAGTACTAATTATGGAGTTATTTGATATAAAGGGAGACTGTGTGTGCCATTTGACAAGGCCATGAAAGGAGATATTGTAGAAAAAGCTCATATTACTCCTCACTCGGTACACCCAGGTAGCACAAAAATGTATAAAGATTTACAACAACATTATTGGTGGCCTAAAATGAAGAGAAATATAGCAAAATTTGTGGCTAAATGTCTCACTTGTCAACAAGTTAAGATTGAACACCAAAGACCAACAGAATTGTTGAAGCCTTTTGTTGATTTTGAAGTGGAAATAGGAGTATATTATAATGGACTTTGTTCTTGGATTACCTAGAACTAAAAATGGCTATAATTCTATATGGGTGATTATTGATAAATTAACTAAATCAACCTATTTTATTTTAGTGAAATCTATATATAATATGGACCAGTATGCTCAACAATATATTAATGAGATAGTCAGGTTACATGGAGTGCCAGTTTTAATAGTGTCCGATAGAGATACCAGTTTCAATAGTGTTTGACAAAGATCCTAAATTTACATCTATATTTTGGAAGAGCTTACATAGTGTTATGGGAATGAAACTTGCATTTAGTATAACATTTCATCCAAAAAGTTATGGACAACCAGAAAGGGTTATTTAGATATTAGATAATATGTTAAGAGCTTGATAATATGTGCTAGATTTTTAAGAGAGTTGGGATGCGAAGCTTCCATTAGTGGAGTTTACTTATAATAATAGCTACTAATCAACAATTAGAATGGTGCCTTATGAAGTATTGTATGGAAGGAAATGTAGATCTCCAATTCATTGGGATGAAGTTGGAGAATGAAGCCTACTTGGTCCAGAAATAGTTCAATGTACCGCTAAGGTAGTGGAGAAGATATGAGAGAGAATGAAAATCGCACAAAGTAGACAGAAAAGTTATGTAGATAAAAGGAGAAAAAATCTAGATTTTGCTATTAGGGATCATATGTTCTTAAAAGTAGCTCCCATGAAAGGTATCATGAGATTTGGAAAAAAAAAACTCAGCCTAAGATATGTCGGACCGTCTGACGTGTATAGCTTATACTTTAGATAAGCATATATTATATATATATATATATTATATTAGAATGTTAGTTTCTATATACATATATGTATACACATGTATAGTATATAGTAATAGTTATAATATATTAGACATATGTTATAATATATTATATTAGATTTTCTTAATTGTTAATTTATAGTTATGTATTAACACACACACACCACAAACACACAGTTAACACATCACACACATTCACGACAGCAAAGGAAAGGAAAAGAGAAAAGAAAAAAAAAGAGAGAAAAAAAAGAGGGTGTTTCGACAAATTTCAACAATAGGAATTTGAGGAAATTTTGGGTAAGTCTCTTCTCATTTTGTACGGACAAAAATATATATTTATGTCGTTTATTTTTAATTTGAAAGAAAGTTTTTGATCCAAGTTAATTAGTTATCTACCTATTAATATACACCTTTAATTCAAAATTAGTTACAAAGATTCAATTTTATTATCTTGTATTAATTAGATGATAGAGTTAATTAAATTGAGGGATTGGTTACAGGATTATAACATATCAATTAAATAATATTAGAATAAATTCAAGACGATAAATTAAGGTATTTAAAAGGTTCTAATTGGGGTGAAGTATAAAATTTTAAAATTTGATTGTTACTTAATTAAATTTAAGATTTAAGATCCGTTATGAGATTTGATATAGAAACCTATTGATTAAGAATGAAAATTAATACATTACACTTTTATAAGTTGCCTTCTATCTAAGGTTAGGGAGGAGAATCTTGTTAACTTTTAGTAGGATATCAAAGGTGAAAGATAAGTGAAAATCCATTTGCAACTACAATGTATGGACGTAGTATTTTGTGCATTATCTATATTAAATGCGATCCTTGTATCTTGATATCTGTACTGTGAGTATTATACATACCTTATAGTGCATATGTTGCTTGGATGATGGGACATAGGCTCTATTATGTCATTGGACATGCTATTCATTAGTATTTATATGTCCATGCATAACACGTGCTCATAGTTGAGGTTTTTGACATGCATGATATTTGGGCGCCGCCAGTATTACTTTTTAGAGGATCATAGAGGTTGACAGGGGGTGTGCCTCTAGTGGTCACAAGAGGGTGGACCACTTAACTGTGCCCTAATCGACGCCGCTGGTGGGAAGACTTTTGGAAGGTCACATGGGAAGACAGAGGGTGGACCTCTGGTGATCCTAGGAAATAGCCCCGGACTGTGTCGATCTGTTTATGGTTATATAATTATTGATATTATTGAGAGCTCTATCCAGTACATAGTAGGTAGGCTAAGGGCCCAGTGATGGAAAATAATTTTGAATGAAATGATTTTGATGCATGAGTTCGCATTCTTGTCATGATCTCATAAAATGCATTATATTTATGTTAGATTATCCCTTCAGCATGCATGATTTTCATTTACTGAGAATTAGCTCACGTAGTTCATGCATTGTTAGTGAGTTTGATGATACTTGAAACTATGGACTTACTGAGCGAGTAGCTGAAGCTCCTACAGATTCTGAAGATCAGTGTACATGGATGATGACCTATTGGGCTGGTTGTTAACTTATTTGATCTTGGAGTCTATTATATGAGATTTGTACTGTGTGTTACTTTTATAACTTTTCTATACCTGGGTATGTAAATATTATGTTTGTTATAGGTCCTCTGCATGTATATATTAATTAGTTTATGAGGGGAAAAATAGTTTAATATTTATTTAGTTGTTACAGGGAGAAAAAAAATATTCCATACATGCACACAGGTTCTATCATGTCAAATTATATTATATATACAGTTGTGTAGTAATGGGGGTGTTACAGAGTGGTATTAGAGCCTCATTATAGGTTCTGTAGACTGTCTATATACATAAACTTGGAACTTGTGGAAGCACAGCTTTGCTCGTAAGTTTTATTTATTATGTGATGCATTATTGTTTCATGAATTATATTGGCCATGTTCTAAAACAGTATTGCTGTCATGATAAGAACAAAGAGTGTGAGTAGTAGTGGAGATAGAAACCCAGATGGGAAGACACCTATGCCAAATGATGATCGGGATACTGTTATAAACTGACTTGACTTACTTACATCAATGCCTTAAGTACATAATGTATTCCACGTATCTATGTTGAGAAAATATATTGCAAATCCATCTCATATTCTAATGAATGAACCTATAGAGCTGAAAGCATATTTGAGTTATGAAGAATCATCTGTAGAGATTCTTATACGAGAAGTAAAACAACTCAGAAATAAAAAGATCCCATTGGTTAAAGTGTTATGGAGAAATCAGTCCACAGAAGAAGCTACTTAGGAGAGGGAGGATGATATGAAAGTTAAGTATCCAAAACTCTTTCGGCAAGTAAATTTTAGGGATAAAATTTTCATAAGGAGGGGAGAATGTAATACCCGAGCCTCGCGCTACTCACCTGGCCAATATAGTTCATACATTTCATGCTACGTATGTGTTATTTGTATTTTTAGTTGGTATTTCATAATGCACTATATTTTATATGATATTTTTAATAATTAAACTTTTGAAGTTATCACCGATATTGATTTTCAAATTCGTTAACATAATTGGTTGAGTTGGTACTAAGATACGAGAATTTATGAATCAACTATCAGACACCATTGCGATACACACATATATGTATATAGAAACTAACATTCTAATATAATATATATATATATATAATATATGCTTATCTAAAGTATAAGCTATACACATATATACACATATATATATTATGGTATTATTTTATTATACTACACACATATACTTATATCTATATATATTTCACACATCTATACATATATATATATAATATTTCATACATCTATACATATATATAATATATTTCATACATCTATAAATATATATTATATTTATATATATATAATTAATACATAATATTTTGATATTTATTTATAAACCCCAAATTTATTTTCTAGTAAGAATTTACACCCTCTTAATTAATATGATAATGTCCTTATTTTCTTTTATTATTATTATTACCATTACTATTACTATTTTCTCCCTAATTAATTTATTTGCAAGTTTATCTTACACCGATAAACACAACGATGCCAACTTTCACTAACGTATATCGTAATGGTATCTAATAGTTAACACCTAGATTCTCGTATCTTAGTACCAACTCAACCAATTATGTTAAAAAATTTGAAAACTAATATCTTGACAACTTCAAAAGTTTTATTATTAAAAATATCATATAAAATATAGTGCATTATGAAATATCAATTAAAAATGCAAATGACACATACGTAGCGTGAAATGCATAAACTATATTGGTCAGGTGAGTAGCGCGAGGCTCCGGTATTACAAGATCTGACTATCCCAATCCATGTACATAGACAAAATTCTAAGAGGTTTAGCATGGAGAAATCCAAACGAGGATTCTTGCTAAGGAGTCATGGCATTTCTCTCTCAATGGTTATGTTCCAAAGACTCCTGAGGAGAGAGAAAGGATAACTCGCATACCTTATATATCTACCATTGGAAGCAAATATAGGGCATGCTATATATGAGACCTAATGTCGCATATGCTCTGAGTGTCACAAGGAGATATCAATCCAATCCTGGTGAGGAGCACTAGAAGGCCGTAAAGATAATTCCTAAGTACTTGAGAGAATTAAGGATATTTTTCTTATATACGGCTATGGAGTACTGAAACTAGAAGACTATACCGATTCTAGTTTTTAGTTTAATATAGATAATTCAAAGTCAATGTCTGGATATATATTCACCATAAACAGTGGTGTGGTCAGCTGGAAGAGTTCTAAGTAAGAGCCAACTGCGGATTCCACCACTGAGCTTAAATACATTGCCAAATGTGATGTAGCAAAGAAAACTATTTGGATAAGGAACTTCATCCAAAAGTTGGGTGTAATTCCATCCATTGTTGATCTTATATTGATATATTGTGGTAACAATGGAGTAATTTCGCAAGCAAAAGAACCAAAATTTCATCAAAGATCTAAGTACTTAATCAGAATAACTGTTTTTCATAAGTTGTAAATATTACAAGCCTATTGCTAGCTTAGTAGTGAAACTAAAAAATCACACATAATTTGGAATATAACATTTCTAACTTAGGAATTGATAATAAAATTATTTAATTAGGTGGTCCTTATGAAACCAATTAATTAACAGATTGGATCAGTTTATTAAGTTAGGTTTGTTTATTTGATAGGGATCAATTAAATGAACTTAATTAATTAATTAAATTCCAAGCCTAAGGATTGATGGCCTTGTAGGAGGCCAACTAGGATATCTTGATTAGAAAGTCATAGAATCGTAGTAAAAAATGAAAACAAGATAAGATAAAAAAAGGAGATACATACCTCATATGATTAGGTCTTGGAGAGAGAAACAGGTATTCTCTCTTCTCATAAAAACGTGAGAGAGTTTTGAGAAAGCTCCAAGACTTCTTCTCTCTCCTCCTCTTTCTTTTCTTTTGATAATTTCTTGTTTCATTAAAAAGGTTCCATCCCTTTTTGATTCATTTTAACTCTTCTATACCTAGTTGATTTAAGAATTGAATTGCACTCCCAAAATTACAAATTAGAAACAAGAATTTAATTTTTGCTAACAGAAATATTGAATTGTGATCTTGCTCATAGTATAGATACCAATAAAGGAAAGACACATGGATTCCTCAAACAAATCAAGGTTTTTGATCCGGATGATTTGAATTATTCAAAACACCTCCATCAATTGGAGTGAAACTAAATAAGGTATATTTGTGAAACCTTTATTTTCAATTAAACAAAATATTCAAGTGTGAACATATTAATTGCATCGAATCCGGGATGGCTTGCTTAATTGTTATACATGCTTTTAAAAAATTTTAAATTTATGTTGTATTTACATCCCTTGATTTTTCAAACCCAACATATAGATTTTAGGCATGAGATAGAGAAATAAATTGAGAGAAGTATAAAGACTCTTCATCTTGATCAAGGAGGCAAGTACTTGAGCTCAAAGTTTCTTGATTATTTAAGGACAATTAGATTCATGATGAGTTTCTCTAAATTTCCTTCTTCATTTTAGGGATACACCATGGAATCGGTGATATTTTTATTCAATAAGATTGTTATTTAAGTCAATGCCCAAAATATCATAAGTAATATGATGTGGAAAAAACCATTCGTATTAATACCTAATGGTATAAAGTGCATTACATCCTTGAAGCAGTTAGTGTGAGATAGGTTGGATGCAATATCCAACTTATGCAAATTTGTGGGGTATCTAAAAGAATCTAATAAATACTATTTCGATAGTTCCTAGAAACAAAGATGTTTGTTTTAACCTTAGTGGATCAACCACAGAGTATTATACCTATTGGCTGCAAATAGGTCTGCAAGTAAAAGTTTGGAGTACATGGGGAAGGTGATGACCTATAAAGCATGACTGGTAGCAAAAGGTTATGCTCAAAGTGAAAGTGTTGGTTGTTGAGGAAGCCTTTTACTAGATATAATGTCGAAGTCTATTAGTATTTTGTTAGCCATGGTTTTACATTATGAACACTAAGATATGGAAATAGATGTGGTCACTATCTTCCTCAATAAGGGTTTTGAGAAGGAGATTTATATCAAGCAGCCAAAGGCCTTCATAAGCCATCGATGCAAGCAAAAGGTTTACAAGCATCAATATTCCACTATTGGACTTAAAAAAGTACTTCTCAGAGTTTGAACATTTTTTTCTTGTTTATAATCCGCTTGTGTCTAGAAAAGGGGTTTGGCATGGATCCCTACCATTTTATTAATTATAAAACCAAAAGTAAGTTTCTACAAAATAAAAGTACGAAATAAGGAGTTTTAACTCCCTTTACAAAAACATAAGTTTGGAATTCTATAAAAACCAAAAAATTCAAAAACTATGTCACCTTGGCATCAAACCTACCACCATGCTTCTTACATTAAATTTCTAGTAACTTAGAATTATTTGAATCAGAAGTAAGGTAGAGCAATCCTATCAAGCTTCACAATTCCTTGCAATTGTGTAGGAAATTATGCAACCAACTATTTCCTAGATCCTTTGCAATCACAAGCATAATTAGTAATGTAGTCAGTAGCCCGATTTCCTTCTTGAAAAATATGTGTGAACTTAAGACTCATTTTTGAAGCATAATGAAATCTGCTCCAGTAGAGGTTGAAATCTCCAATGGCCTATTTTTCCATTTAGAATAACAATAAGAATCACCTTAGCATCAATTTCAACCCATGCTTGATGGTAGCCTATTTCATAACAATATTGGAGACCTTGTGCAATTCTAAAGAGCTTAGTGAAGTTGTTAGAGGCAGTTCCCAAGAATGAGAAATAAGCCACCAATGGAAATCCATAATTATCCTTAATTAGTTTAGTCGCTCCAGCAATACCAGGATTACCTCTACTTGCTCCATCACCGTTAAGCTTGACCCAATTTGGAGGAGGCTTTTGCCATAAAACTTGTCTATATAGAATTAGTTTCCTCTATGGAACCTGGAATCCTAAAGTATAAGCAGTGCTCGTATATCCTTGCTAAAAAACATTCCAATAAGTCCATCTCAGTGAGCAAGATGAACATGATTGAGAATCTGCCCAATAATACAATGAGAAGAGCAATGGGCTCCTCTATATTTAGCTTCATTTTTTGCCATCCAAATGAACCATATCACCAGCATGGGAATGATGAGACTAACATAAATTTTTGCACCTGAAACAAATGAATAATGCCAGTATTGAATAAGAAACTAAATAAAATAAATGGAAGGCATTGTTTTGTGAAACCAACCACCAAAGACAGTCCAAACCTCTCTCATAATTCTACAGTGAATGAATAAATGGCCAAAATCTTTAAAATTCTCCTTTCAGTAGTAGCCAATAGAAGGCATTTCAAATCCTTAACTTCTTAATTTTCCATCCACTAGTATCCAATCTTTAAGAAATAACCAAAGACGAACCAAGTGTTAGAGTAGTGCATGATGATCCAATTGATCTGGCTATTCATATACTCTTGCGAATTATTCTTATTTATATTAATATCATTTAAATAGCAATATTTATCTTAAATTCATCATAAAAATTAGATAAAGTCCTTAGATCACATATATCCATGGGGTGTGGTTACGTATATGATGGTGATTGTGGAATATGTTTGTAAGGCTGTGATCTTAAAATGTTTCAAGTCAGGAATCAATGAGATAGGATATCAAATATTCGTTGAGACTTGCGCATATGATGTAGGCTCAAAAGGAGGATGACTCATTCCATAGGTATTGGTGTGAAGATACTAGTGCTTGTATGTGGGTGCTTGTTGGGAACAAGTACACTGAACAACCCTACCTGAAAATTCCTAATTGAAAATATTATATTGTCGAATGGAAATTTTCTCATTACGATAGTGCAAGAATTAGTCCTTAGACTTGAGGCACTATGGTAACCTTGTGCATAACATGTTGTACTTTGATGTATTTCCCGATTACATAACAATCACAAGAGGTTTATATTGGCTGTAACATCTTCATGTTTGGAGATTAATGAGTGTTCAACAAAGGATCTGTCACATATCTAGATGAATAGGTGAATCTCCTATGTGTTCTACTGTACTTGACTCTAAAATCCTTGGTCAAGGTTGGATGAAAATTAGACATAGGTTTTTCTATCTTTGTGACCCTTTAAGTTAAAAATTAAGCTAACAATGGGCTTATAACACTTGCAACTTATGAATAACAATTATTCTAACTAATTAATCTAATTAATTAACCCACTTGAAATTAACTCCTTAACTCTAAGAACCTTACAAGTCATGGTGAACACCTAGTCAGTGTATCATGACTGCCTAGTTTTAGGTAAAATAGCGAGTAAACCTATTTCAATTATGAGTACTATACAAGTAAGGTCCTTCCGTCATCTAATCTCATGATTGAGTCTAGGGTACGGATTGTAAATCAAAACCCTAAATGACTCAATAACTATGATATCATTTCAAGTTGCAATGACTCATGATGAATCATTAGAAAACCTCATCTAACATTCATCCTGCCTAGGCCAAGGGCTTTTGAGTTATGAATTATGAAAACATAATAGATTAACTAGTTCTACTATAGAAGTGGTGAATCCTTTGTTGGCCACTTATTAACCTCCATGCACGCTAATACAACATCCAACATATCTCTTTTATGATTGTTAGACAATTAGAAGATACATCAAAATAGTTTAAGGACTAGTTGTATACTGTCATAACAAGAAAATTCTTACATCCATAGACATCTCCAACTAAGAATTTCCAGCGGGCATATTCATTATATTTGTTCTCTAACAAGTATTCACATATATGCACTAGCGTTACTATGCCAATGCCTATGTAGTGAGACATCTTCCTCATGTGAGCATACATCATTTGTGTGAGTCTTACTAGGTTGTTTGTTGTCCCATCTAAAAAAGCCTTGAAACTAATTTAAGACCAAAGTCTTTCAGACATATTCCATGATCACTATCATATGCGTGACCATACTCCGTAACTAAATTTAGTTTAGGAACTTTATGTAATTACAATACACAATTGAAGATAATGAGAATACCTATTTAATTGATATGGTTTGTAAAAGATTATTTTATAAATACAAGAGTATAAAGGAGGTCCAATCTAATTGACGCGTCGGGTACTACTCTAACAACACATGCCTCATGTAGGTCCCCATAAATCATATCCCAACAATGTTGGAAAAAAAGAGAAAAAAATCCATCAAGTCCTGTAGTGCTATCAGGATGAATACTAAAAACCATCTTTTTAAGATCATCAAAGGTTAGTAAAATACATAGTGATTAAGCCTCATCATTCGAAATGATGTTAGGCAGAAAGCTAAACATCTGCTTCAAAATGAGTTTCGCCACCTATGAGCAAACTCTTAAATAATCTGCATTGGATTTCCTTATTGCATTAGGATTTGATATATATTCTCCATTGACTTCGATCTCATGAACACAAGATTTGAGCCTTTTCTTCCTAACCATGGAATGGAAATAGGAAGGATTTCTTTCCCCTTCATGTAACCAACGACAAGCAGACTTTTGCTTCCAGTATGACTCCTCCATATTCAAAGCTTTAGAGAGTGAAGCCTGGCTGTGATTAAGAGTAATAAGATTCTCATCTTTTGGATCTTTATCAAATGATTGTTCCTTAAGATGCAAATCATCCTTTGCACGCTTTACTACATCAAAAATATTACCAAACATAGTTTGACTCCACCATTTTAAATGATTTTTGATGTGATAGAGTTTTTGTTGAAGACCAACCATTCCACGAGCTGAAGAAGGTAAATTCCAATAATGTCTTACGATACCCAAAAATCCAAGATGCTTCACCCATGCATTGAGAAACCTAAAAGAGAAAGGCATTCTTTCAACATGTATAATCAATTCAATTAACAACGGGAAATGATCAGATAGTCTATGGTTCAAATGCTTCACTTTAGTTTTTGAAAAAGCTGAGGACTATTTGGCTGAAATTAATGATCGACCTAACCGCTGCCATATATGTCTTTTATTGGTCCAAGTGAAAGAAGACCCTTTAAAACTAGCATCTATTAATGAACAATCTAAAAGTATATTATCAAAATCCTCCATTAACCGAAGCTTAAGAGCTGCACCTCCATTTTTTTCATGAGCATGTAAAATAATGTTGAAATCACCACTAACTATCCAGGGGGGTTATCGTGATTTAACATTCTCCATCCATCCCACAAGTTAAATCTTGCAGTTCGAGTGTACTTTAGATAAACAAGTATTCAAAATATAGGTATAAGAAGAACCGTTGAGAAAATAGATAAATCTATAAATTACTTATGATAAAAGGTAACAAAAATATTAAACCTATCTTTCTAGAAAACCCAAATATGATTCAAAATGTTATGAATTGTTAGAGTAGTGCACGATATACCAATTAAATTAGACGTCTCATACTCTTGTATATTATAAAATAATCTTAAATGGAAATCATATTATATAAGGCATTTTCTTATTCTTATGTCTTGTGTTTTTTTTTATTGCATATTAGATAAAGTCCCTGTACCATATTTAGCTATGGGGTATAGTAGCGCATATGATGGAGATCATGGAATATGTCTCTAAGGCTTTAGTCTTAAATAAGTTTCGGGTCAAAGGATTTTTAAGATGGGATATCGAATAACCCGATAAGACTCGTACATACGATGCATGCTCATAAGATGAGGATGTTGCATTCCATTAGCATTAGCATAGAGACTCAAGTGCATGTATGCGGGTGCTTGTTAGAGAATGAGTACACTAAACAGACCCATAGGAAATTATTAGTTGGAGGCTTTGTCTGTTAAATTAAGAATTTTCATGTTGTGATAGTACATGGCTAATCCTCGAACTTGACGCACCATGGTAGCCTTGTGTATACCCTACAATATTTTGATATATCTTTTGATTACTTGCTAATCACAAAAGGGATATGTTGGATATTGTACTGGTGTGCATGGAGATATATGAGTGGCCAACATAGAATTCATCACTTTTAGTTTATGACTCGAAGATCTTGGCCAAAAAAGAATGAATATTGATTCATCAAGAGTCATTAGAACTTAAAATTGAATCATAATTATTGAATTAATTAGTATTTTGACTCAAAATCCAAACCTAGATTTAGTTGGGAGATTAGATGACGGAGGGACCATACGTATATGATACTCACAACAAAAATAGATTCACACACTATTTCACATACGACTAGTTTTCTATGATTACTTGCTAGATGTTTTCATGGATAATGAGGTTCTTGAAATTATGGAGTTAATTCCAAGTGGATTAATTAATTAGAATAATTGTTATTCATAAATTGCAAGTATTACAAGTCCACTACTAGTTTAGTTGTGAACCTAAAGGGTCACACACTGGAATGGACGAAACCATTTCTTGAACTGTAAATCCAATTGGTTGGATCCAATTAAATATTAAAAATTAATTAATTACGGCTTTAACTTAATTTAAATATTGAATTAAATATTCAATTAAGTAATTATATTATTTAATTGAACCTAATTTGATTAGGAAACCTAATGGAGTGAATAATTAATTGATAAGATCAATTAATTAATTAAAGACTAAATTAATTTAATTGTTAAATTAATCTAGCCAATTAAATAATTAGATTATTTAATTGGGGCGTGATGGAATTAATTGATTTGATCAATTAAGTGAATTTAGGCCTAATCAATAAATTAGGAATTAATTGATGGACTTATTAATTGGATTAAAAGACCAAGACTAAAAATTTAATTCATAGCCCATTAGTAGAGGCCCGTCAAGCATTTGAAAGATTTAAAAGATGAAGGACTTTTTTGCAAATATCAAAAGGATGATAATCATCCAATTTTTGGAAGGGGTTGAAGTTTTTGAATTGATTGAGAATCAATCAAAATCCTCAACCAACCTTACCATAGTGGCTAATTTTTACACATGGTAGATGTGCTAAAATCAACCACTACCTATTTCGGAGGAGGAAGTTTTTTTATTATAAATTTAGACTATGTCTTGGCCTCCTTCAAGATAGATATAGGATTTTGAAAAATACTTTAAACAATACAGAAGCAAAAAATCAGCCCTTAAGGGAAAAATTAAGAAAAAAAAATTCTTTTTCATTTTTCATACTCTCTCCATCTTCTAGTGTTCTTTCTAGAGCAATCAAGAAATTGTTCTTGATTATTTGATCAACATAATTCTATTTCCACGATTTGCATTAAGAATTGGTGCTTTCTATAATACTATTATTTTGGCATAAAAACGAATCACAATTATTAGTGATTCGGAGGTTCTTGTCCATTGTGTGGACTTCTTTAGAGTGATAGCATTTGGGCTCCTTAGGCGAGACATATTGCATCAATCCAACAATTGATTTCCTCTCATCTTACATCAATCAAAGTATTTTACAAAGGTAAGAATGCATACTCTCTTTTATTTACATTCGTTATATATAAAACACTAGTTGATATGCAATAGTTATGAATAGCATTTAAATAATTTAAATGCATGTTTTAATGATTTTAAATTTCCACTACGCTCACCCCACGGTAAATCAAAATCAAATAGTGGTATCAAAGCCACGATTTTGCATCAATTTTTGTTGAGTGTGTTTATGTTGTGTTTAATATTTTGCTTGAATTTTTGTTGAGTGATTATGATATTGCATGATTTGTATGATTGGGATAATTTTGTATTTGGTAAATATTTTATATGATAAAATTATGCACAGAACACACTACCACTAAGTGCATAAGCTGTCGGTTATGAGCTAGACACCAAAAAATAGGGTTGAGCATTGGCTTGAGTAGAACATGAGGGCTGCTGACTACACAAACTACTCGGAAGCAAGTTGTTGAGGAAATATAGCAAAGTGGGCAGGTGTGGGGAAGTTGTTGCATGCCCACAAGAAAACTTGCACGTGATTAACCTGTAGGCACATACCCAGATAGTGCCTTGTAGACTGCCTAGCAGTGTGTGTGTGTGTATTATTTACTAAATATATTTTTAATTTTAATTAAATGTTAAATTTAATTATAAAAAATGGTTTTTCTTTAAAAATCATAATTATCCCAAGTCTTTGAAAATTTGCAATATTATAGGATTGGTAAATTTATGTGCTTTAATTTCATATAATAGATATTTTAGCTTGTATGTTTATAGGATGATGATAGGGCCATTGACCAATGTGATTGGTGTATTTATTTTATTTGGGTTTTAAAATGGGGCCTTTGAGCCTTTTATTGAATTATTGTATTATTTTTACATTTATGCAATAAACGTAGAATAGGATGTGAGGTTTTTTCTTTTACTTTGTAATTGGAGGGCAAAGGAGAAAGACCAAGAAGCTCAAGGCCCATATATGTGTGGGATAAAACATTTTGTAATAGATAGGCTTTTATACCATTTATACTCTATGATTAACCTAGACTTATTTTTGGTTCAAACGTGTCGCATAAGTGGGCATATGATCATCCCTAGTTTGTTTCATGTATTAGATGCATGCTAGGATTTATTTAATGATTTCATATGATATGCTTGCTATCAAATGAATTGAAAAGCATTAAATAACCAAACAAACAATTGATGAGGTCTTGGATAAAATAAAACCCCACTTAATTTAAGAAATTAAGTAAAAAAATTTAAAAATTTAATTTCAAGAAATTATAGACAAGTTGGGTAGGACCCATTGATCCATGCCTACCATCAAAGGTAGGTTATGATGACGCTACCACACTTGATTATCAGCCATAAGTCATGGGGTGATCTTGTGTTGGAAAGTCGTGATCTCTAACAAGCATAGTGATTCTCATGGGATGGACTCGTCATTACGTTGATCATGAGTCATGGGACATCGATGCTCCATCTACACGAATGTTTGATGGGTGCTACTTAACACTTAGTACCATATAAGCTCATAAAATTAGGACATACGAGAAGAGGTGAGGCAAAAATAAACATAAGGGTTGTATATAGATATAATCGTCAAAACGTTGACTACTTATTGAGATATCTCATGGGCTCATAAAATTAGGGTATGAGATAAATTAATTAGACCTCAAGCCCACTAGGAAATATGATTTCCTGAATTTCTATTAGGGGTTATGGAACTCGAAGAAAAATAGTGGGAGACATTTATTATCAAAGACCTTATTTTAAATGAATATATTTTCCATAATTTACTCATTTTCTGCTACGTTCATTTTTGTAGATTGTCTACTGAAATAGCAAAAAATCACCTAGCATCTATACTAGAAAATAATAAGTTAACTGGCCCAAACTTTGTTGAATGGCTGCAAAACCTCAAAATTATTTTGCAATCTAAAAAAAGGGCCTATACCATCGACACCTCGCCTCCATCAGCCCTACCGATAAATGCGATGGCAGAGAAGCTTACAGAATATCAATGTTAGGTTGATGATAATCTACAGGCTCGATGCTATATGCTAGTATCGATGTTAAATGCTTTATAAATACAAAATAAGGATCAAGAAACTGCTTATGGCATCCTCATTCACCTGCAAAAGTTGTATGGTGAACATACTAGGGAGACGAGATATCAGATCTCAAAGGAGCTTTTTAGATGTCATATGATGAAGGGCTATTTAGTCCATGACCATGGATTGAAAATGATAGCTCTCATTAAAAGGCTCACGTCCATTAGAATCATTATAGAGAACGAACTCTATATAGACCTTATTCTACAGTCTCTGCCTCCTTTATTTGACACCTTTGTTATCAACTTCAACATGCATATTATGGAGACTAGCCTTGCTGAGCTAGTCAACATGTTGAAGACGGCTGAGTCCACGATGAAAAGGGACAAGCCAGTGATGCTTGTTGGTTCCTCCTCCAAGTCGAAGGTTGCAAAGACTAAGAAAGGAATGGAAAGGGAAAGAGGAAAGGTTCCTCTAAACCCAACAACTTGAAGGCAAAGGATGGAATTCCAAAGGCTTCTCAGGCCGATGAAAAATGTCACTACTGCAGCAAAACTGGGTACTAGAAGATGAACTACTCATGGAGTATCTTACAAGCCTGAAAGGTTTAGGTATTTATTTTGTTGAAGTTAACTTATCAGTTAATGATGCTTATTGGGCATTAGATACTAGTTATGACTCACATATTTTCAATGATTTGCAGATAATGACAAGAAACATAAAGCTGGCTGAGAAAAAAGGATCCTGCAGATGCTGAATGGAGCAAAGATTATTATATTAACCATAGGGACTATTAATCTAGCTTTTGAGAATGGAATATAATAAGTTTGAACAATTATTTTCTTGTTTCGGATTTGATTAAGAACATAATCTCTATTCCTATTTTGGATAGAAAAAGTTTTTGATTTACCATTGAGAATAAAAATTGTTCTATTTTCAAACATTTTGATTTTATCTATTATGGTTCATTGATAGATGGTTTATATACTATTGCTCCCCGAAACTCCATTCCACATATTCAAAAAAATAAAAGAAAATTAGATAACTATAGTTCCATGAGCTTATAGCATGTAAGATTAGGTCATGTTTCTAAGAGGAGGATCTATAAGTTAGCACAATTGCTTAACTTAAAGGACGAGCAAGGACTGTCAACATGTGAGTCTTGTCTCAAATGAAATATGACCAAATCTCTATTTATTAGACAAGTGGAGCATGGAAAACATCTTCTGGATTTAATTCACATAGATGTATGTAGGCTATTAAGTGTTAGTGTCGAAGAGAACTATAACTACTTGTTAACCTTTACCGATGACTTCTCTAGGTATGGTTATATGTACCATTTAAGGTACAAATCTAAAGTTTTTGAAAGGTTTAAGTAATTTAGAAGTGAAGTAGAGAAACATACTGACTAAGTATAAAGGCTCTTCGATCTGATCGAGGAGGTGAATACTTAAGCACAGAGTTTTCATATTATCTAAGAGAGAATGAGATTGTCTCATAGTAGACTCTTCATGCTACTCCCCAACTCAATGGAGATGTGGAGCGTAGGAATCAAACCTTGTTGGATATGATTCGATCGATGATGAGTTGCACATCATTACCTCTTTCATTCTAGGGCTATGCCTTAGAAATGGTGGCATAACTAAAGAATAGGGTACCATCTAAAGTCATGCCCAAAACACCATATGAGATGTGGTGTGGAAAGACACCCTCATATAAATACTTTAAGGTATGGAGTTTGTGCTCTTATGTAAAGAAGAAAGTGGGAGATAAGTTGGATATGAGATCCAACTTATTCAAGTTCATGGGGTATCTAAAGGAATCTATTAGATACTATTTCTATGGCACCTTGGAATAAAAGGTATTTATTTTAAGGAATGCCACCTTCCTGGAAGAGGAGTTTCTATTAGATAGAAACGGCAAGGTTGTGGAACTTGAAGAGGTTCAAGAACCACAAAACATCACAACCATTATAGTAAATGACCAACCAGTTGAGGTTGGGCCTTCGGACACTCAACCTCTTCGGAGATCCAGAAAGGTCTCAGAGCCACCCAAGAGGTATAATTTTTTTATTAGAGAATAATGAGGAAGGCTTCCCGTTGGATAGTGAACCAAAGAGCTATAGAGATACAATGTCTGACATCGACTTGGGGAATAGCATGAGACAATGTGGATTCTACCACTGAGGTTAAATACATCACTACATACAATGCTGCAAAGGAAGGTGTTTGGATGAGGAACTTCTTCCAAAAGAGTTGAAAGTAGTTCTACCTATTATTATCAGTATATGTCTATTGGGATAACAATGGGGCAATTACACAAGTAAAAGAGCTAAGATCTCATCATTAATCCAAGTACATAATGAAGTGATACCATTTGATTTTAGTGTTGGGTTTGCTTTATTGAAAGGGGTTTATGGAGTGGAATTTAAAAATTTTAAATCAAATAAATAAATACTGCTAAGTTCACGTGATCGCAGGGTATGCGCAACGAAAAATTAAAACTTTTAAAATATTATACCATAATAATTATAGCAATACCTCAGATCCAATGTGATTTTTAACGATCTCACAATTTTCAACGGTTGTAGTAAAATAATTAAAGTTTTGATTTATACTTTTCTATGCACTCTGGCTATCGTAGGGTTTGAAGTAATCAATTTTCAGCCCTTTTTATGAATTTGGTTCATAGGAATCAATACGTCTCCCCTCTAACATAGTCCACACTTTGAGCGAGAACACAAAATCAAAATTACGCTAGCAATTCTGATTTATTTACAAATCTATTTTATGGAGTGTATATAGAGAATATTAATTCTTGTTATCAACTTGTGATAAAAGAATTAATACTTAAAAATAAAAGATGAAATTTTGGAGAAAAATGATGGATAAAATAATTTTTTCCTCTCTTTACTATGTATGGCCGAAAATTACAGGATGATTATTTATCCTATAATTTTAGGCCATGGCGGTATAAATAGGGGACATAAAATTTTAAGAGTCCTACTCTTGGTATTTTATGTCTCCTTTTGATTGGTTGGAAGTTATTTTGATTCATTCAAACTTCTTCCAATTTTATCTCTTTCATATCTTCTAAAGTTATTCAAGAATTCAAAACTTTTGACTTTTTATCCTTTTTCAATCACCCTAATGGGAATTTACGAATTGGGCTTAGACTTAAAAATAAATCTCACAATTAATTCAATTAATTATCTTACCCAAATTAATAAATTTTATCTAACCCACCTAATCAAATTAGACCCAATTAAATGATTCAATTATTTAATTGAGTAAATTAATTTATGGACTACATAATTAATTTGATCCAACCAAATAATTGTTTCACTCCAATTGGGCTCCTTAATCTTATTAGGTCTAATTAAATAATTTAATTATTTAATTGAATAATTAATTAAACTCCTTGAATTCATTTAAGCCCTAATTAATTAATCTTCATTAATTAATTGGATCAAACCCCTTGGATCAATTCCTAAATTAGAAATGTTTCATCTCAAATTATGTGTGACCCTTTAGGTTCACAACTGAGCTAGCAGTAGGCTTGCAACATTTACAACTTATAAATAATAATAATTATTCTGATTAATTAATTCAAGTAATTAATTCTCTTGAAATTAACTCCTTAATTTCAAGAACCTCACAAGTCATGGAAAACACCTACCAAGTGTATCATGACTACTTAGACTTAGGTGAAATAGCGAGTGAACACATTTTAATTACAAGTATCATACACATAATGTCTTTCCATCAACTAATCTCACGATTGAGCCTAGGGCATGGATTAATAGTTGAAACCCTAATTGCTCAATAATTATGATTCCATTTCAAGTTTCAATGACTCATGACAAATAATTAGAAAACCCATCTATCATTAATCCTATCTTGTCCAAGGACTTCTGAGTCATGAACTATGAAAATATAAGAGATTCACTTGTTCTACCAGACAAGTGATGGATCCTTTGTTGACCACTCATGAACCTCCATACATATCAATGCAACATCCAACGTATCCCCTTCGTGATTATCAGGTAATCAGAAGATACATCAAAATTAAACATGATATGCACAAGGCTACCATGGTACCTCAAGTCAAAAGACTAATTGTGTACTATCGTAACATGGAATTTCTTATTTCGACAAATAAGTTTTTAATTAAGAATTTCCAGTGGACCTGTTAAGTGTATTTGTTCCCTAACAGGCACCTGCATATATACACTAGCGTCACTACACCAATGTCAATGTAGCGAGCTATCCTCCTCATGTGAGTATGCATTGTATGCGCGAGTCTATTGGGTTATTCGATGTCCCTTCACAAAAAGCCTTTGACTTAGAACTAATTTAAGACCAAAGCCGTAGAGGCATATTCACTGATCACCATCAAATCCGTGACCATGCCCCATAGCTTAATTTGGTATAAGGACTTTACCTAATTACAAAGAGTAATTAAAGATAAATAAATTTGCCTTTTCATTAATATGATTTGAAAAAGATTATTTTTACAAATACAAGAATATAAAGGATGCACAATCTAATTGGTATACAGGGCACTACTCTAACAATCAACCACTTGCCCTAACGCCAATGGCCTATGTACTTTAGGCTTATCTTCTTAAGGTGTCCATCGAATACCTTCTGCGCTAGAGGTTTGGTCAGTGAGTCTGCTATATTTTTTGTTGAAGCAACTCTATCTACTATAACGTCGCCTCTACCAATGATCTCTCTGATCAGATGGTATTTTCTCATTATGTGCTTGAATCTTTGATGAGATATTGGCTCTTTTGTTTGCGTAATGCTATATTGTTATCATAATATATCAATACAAGATCAACAACGGATGGAACCACACCCAATTCTTGGATGAAATTCCTTATCCAAATAGATTCTTTTGCCACATCACATGCAATAATATAATTATCCTCGAGGTAGAATCAATGGTCGTCTTCTTCTTGGAACTTTTCCAGCTGACCGTGCCATTATTTAAGGTGAATATGTATTCGAACATTAACTTTGAGTGGTCTATATGTAATAGTCAAGCCTCATACTACTCATTTGACCAATATGATTCATGAATTACATGCTAATTTTATATGCTACTTGCATTTCTATTGACATTGCATAATTTATTTCATTTTATACAATATTCTTGAATATTAAACTTAATTCTAAACTCTTGCACGATATTAGTTATTGAATTTTCTAATCTAAGTAGTTGATTTTATATTGAAATAAGGAGAAAATAAGTTTGATCAATATTGGATATAGATGGGATATATAGGTTATAATTTTGGAGGTGTTAAAAGTGTTACTTGTAAGCTTATACGGTTTAGTTCGATTTCATCCAGGTATTTCAAAAGTATATATTGGTAAATTGTATATTGGGGACATTGGACATAAGATACTATGATTGAAAGGTGATATTACAATACTTATTTATGTACAAGATTATATAATTTTAATATGGACAATTATTCAAGAATCGAGTGACAATCAAGTAAGAAATCAAATGAAGAGCTAGAAAATTAGCTCATGAATTATCTATGGGATCTTATGGTAATTAAAATAGGATGCAATAAAATTAATGTATACTAAGATACATCTGATCTAGGCTTGAAATATGGGTGAAAGGTCAGATTTATACCACAACTTGCCACCTCATGCTTGTTACCAAGCTTAAGCAAGCACCTCAAGTGCCACCTCAAGCTTTCCTTCACCCTTAAACCATGACCAGGCCCTCATTTCAGCCATTTTCAGCTTCCAAACACACACCTTAAGGTCTCCAAGTGCTCCAAATTGATTCCAAGTTGAAATAAAAGCAAGAAAAGCAAAGGAGAAGTGATTACCATCAAGTTTAACCTCAAAATCTGCATAGGTAACATTTATTTACTATTTTGCTGCTGGTTTTCAAATTATTCTGAGTGGGTTTATTGTGTATTAATCTTTCAATATCTCTTATAAAAGTTCCATAAAGTTTTTAGTTAGACTTTGGTGCACAAAGAAAGGGTTTTTGATGACAAACACTTAATAGGAAATACTTGTGGCAGAAACTGTCACCTTGCTATTTTCTTATGTTTTAGGCTTCAAAACTGCATGATATGTTGACTAAAACCTATAATGATCATCATATACATATTCATATATGAGTTAAGAGTATTTGAATAAATTTTCATTGGTTATAAATTGAAATAGGGCATGATATTGAAGAGATGCTCAAAACTGTCACCATTGAATTTTAGATTTTGTCCTGTGTGAAAGGGACTGGTTTTTCAAAACTAAATCCATTAGTTTTGGCAAGAATATAACTTGGTTTTCTCTTTGGATATATTATATAAATTTAGTAAAAATTTGGGAGTGATTGAATATACGTAAGGGTGCCAAAACTATTAATGTCATGAAGTGCGCAAAACTGTCACAGTAGGAAAAATCTGTTTTAGTATGCTGTGAATGGAGCTGAACTTGGGAAACTATATTTGTGAGTTTTAGCCATTATATGACATGGTTACATTTTTTTTATGTTATCTAAGTGTGATTAAAATTAGGGAGTGAATGAATATGTCTATGGGTATCAAAATCATCATGAAAATTAATGTGATAGCAAAAAAATATGAAATTCTGAATTTGTCCCATTTGGTTCATTAACATGTTCCAACATATATGTGCATTTGATCCCTAACATTTAGGGAGATGTTATAAGAGTTATAATACATCAATTAAATGAGGTTAATATACATTTAATATGTAGAACAAAGATGCGTGGAAGGTTGTATTCGGTTATAATTTCTAAGTGGTAAGGTTGTTTAGTTAAATTGAGATTCAAGATCTTTCTACTACATTAGGTATAATGAATTTGTTAATTGAGGATGGTGATTGATATCTTATTTTTTTACAGATTATTTCACATCTAGGGTTGGGGAGTAATACTTAAGAAATCTAGAAGTAACACATAACCGATCAAAGGTAAGTAAAGATTCATTTGCAACTACAATGTATAGACATAGTAAATGTATGATTTATATATAATATCATAGATCATATATGTAGCAGAGGGTGCGCATTACTGTCATTCATGTCTATTGAGCATACATACATGGTTATTGGCATATGCACGCATCATATACGAGCCTTGTGATAAATCTTGCATTGCACGGTATGATTCTGAGAAAGGAAAATATTTTGCTAACCACTATTAGTGCACCAAAGCATGCATGGATTTTCATGATTGTATACATCGGTTTGCAAGTTCGCGTGCATGGATTTGCAGGCTTATGAGTATGCATAGATTTGCATGCTTATATTATTATTGGTCATTAGATTATAACGGAGTGCAGAGCTCTTTTCTGGTGCATGAGATAGTAGCATTGGTCAGGGGCTTAAGAAAGAAATGATTTTGAGACAAATGTTTTGATGCATGGAATTGTATTGTGAGCATAGCATTTTGAGATGCATGACTTGATATTGTGGATTATTCTTTGACATGCATAAACTTTACTTGCTGAGCGTTAGCTCATATAGTTTATGCATTGTAGGTGAGTCTGGTGATACTTGATACCATGGACTTACTCGGTAAGCCATTAGGGTTCTATAGGTTCTAAGGATCAGTGTACATGAATGACGACCTACTGGATTATGTTGTGGGCATATTCTAATTTTTACAATCATTATTATTATGTAAATTGTTGTTAATATGTAAAAGGTTACAAAATGCAAAATATCCTTACTTCTTCCGAAAGTATAGACTATTATTTTAATTTTTGAGTCAATCGTATTATAAATTTGGGATGTCGTGTCCTATATAACTCTTGAAATTTTATAGTAAATAAGTCTGAGAATAGCATGACTGTGATGGGTGTTATGTTTTCATATAAATGATGATTTTTTTATATATAGGATTATATGTGAGAAAAATATTTTACTATTATCTCAAAGTGCTATATTTGACAATATATATATATACATGCACACATATGTGCTACCTTGTCAAAATTATTATTATATCAATATCTATATTTAGTGTTGGGGGGTGTTACACTATATCGGACTGAAAACTAGAATCAATATACCCTTCTAGTTTCAGTTCTCCAGAGCCGTATACAAGAAAGATATCCTTAGTCCTTTCCAAGTACTTCACAATCATTTTTTTGGCCTTCTAGTGTTGCTTACCTGGATTGGATTGATATCTGCTCGTGACACTCAGAATATATGCGACATCAGACTTTTTCATAGCATACCATATATTATGCTTTCTATGGAAAATACATAAGGTATGCTGGTCATCCTTTCCCTCTCCTCAAAAGTCTCAGGAGATATTATCCTCGAGAGAGAAATATCATGACTCATTGGCAAGAATCCTCACGTGGATTCCTTCATGCTAAATCTATTTAGCATTTTGTCTATGTACGTGGATTGGGATAGTCCGATCATCCTTCTTGACTTATCTCTATAGATCTTTATTATAAGAATAAAGGATCCTTCTCCCAAATCCTGTTGGGTTCGCTATAATCGAAGGGGTATACGCAGTGAAAAATTAAAAATTTTATCAAACATAAATTTAACCCCTTTGATTTCAAAGTGATTTTAACGATCGCGCTTATTCAAGTGAATATATAAATAAATATAAAATTAGATTATATCTTTCGTGCACTCCGATTGTCGTAGGGAATGAAGCAATCAATTGCTTATCCTGGATTATCAAAACTCGCAGGGATCTAAATGTCTCTCCTCTATCAGGTCCACGATACAGAAGAGCAACACCAATCAAAAGGATTCGCTAGTATCCTTTTAATTATTTACTAATCTAGAATCGGAGTATATTTTTAAGAACAATAAAGATTGATTCTTTAAGTTCTTGAAACAATAATATGAAAATAATAACAAGAAACTGATTTTTTTTTCTTTCTTTTCTTTTCTTGGAGAGTAAAAATAGAAGACTTTAAACAAAATATTTTTTACTCAAATTTTTGAATTGAATTATGTAAAGGCTGAAAATTTTAATCCTTTTCCAACTCTTAGAAAGTTTTTCAATTTTGAACTACTTCAAAACCTTATCTTGGAAGGATTCCAAATCTTCTAAAAACTCTTCTCTTTTCTCTCTCCTATTGTATATGGACTAATTTGAGACTACATTAATCATCAAAATTGTCTACATACATTGTTGATATTAATTTGAACTCTTCAAATAATATCAAGATAGATATATATCATATAAATATATACTATAATTATATTAAATCTTAGTGACCTATTTTATCCCATAAAATTGGTCACTATATTTATTTATCTATAAATATATTAATTAAATAAATCATATTTATTTAATTTATTCTCTTCATACTTTAGTGGGCTTCTTAAGTGATCCATATTTATTTTGGGCTTGGACTCAAAAATCCCCAAATTAATTCAATTGATTCAATCCTAATTTAATCAATCCAATTGATTAATTTAATTTACTCCAATTGGACTTCCTAGTCAAATTAGGTCCAATTAAATAATCTAATTACTTAATTGAATAATTTAATTTAACCATTAAATTAAATAGAACCCTTAATTAATTAATTGATCAATATTAATTAATTAATTTCCAACCATTGGATAAAATCTAAAATTAAAAATGTTACTTTCCATAAAGATGTGTGACCCTCTTAGGTTCATTACTAAGCTAGTAGTGGATTAGTAATATTTGCAACTTATGAATAACAATTATTCTAATTAATTAATCCGCTTGGAATCAACTCCTTAATTCCAAAAATCTCACTATCCATGAAAACACCTAGCAAGTAATCATGGCAAACTAGTCTTAGGTGAAATAGCGAGTAAACCTATTTTAGTTGCGAGTACCATACACGTATAGTCCTTTCGACAGCTAATCTCTTGATTGAATCTAAGGCATGGATTATAAGTCGAAATCCTAAATGATTCAATAACTGTGATCCCATTTCAAGATCCAATGATTCTTGATGAATCACAATTTATACTGCTTTGGCCAAGGTCTTTGAATCATGAACTATGGAAATACAGGAGATTCCCTTGTTTAATAAGACAAGTGTCGAATTCTATGTTGGCCACTGACAAACCTCCATGCACACCAATGTAACACCCAACATACCCCTTTGTGATTGTCAAGCAATCAGAAGATATATCTAAGTATTGCAGGATGCACACAAGGCTACCATTGTGCCTCAAGTCTGAGGACTGGTTGTGTACTATCGCAACACAGAAATTCTTATTTCGACGGGTAAAGCCTCCAACTAAGAATTTCTTGCAGGCTATATTTGGTGTACTTGTTCTCTAACAAGTACCCACATATATGCACTTACGTCTCTATGCTAATGCCAATGGAATGTGATATCCTCGTCTCATGAGCATGCATTATATGTACGAGTTTTACTGAGCTCTTTAATGCCCCATCTCAAAAAGCTCTCGACTTAAAACTTATTTAAGACCAAAGCCTTAGAGACATGTTCCATGATCGCCATCATATGCGCGACCATGCCCCGTAGCTAAATTTAGTCTAAGGACTTTATCTAATATGCAGAAATAAAAAATGCAAGACATAAGATAAAGAAAATGCCTTTTTATTAATATGATTCTCAATAAGATTGTCTTTACAAAAGCAAAAGAGTATAATACACTCAATCTAATTGGGGCATTGGGCATCCTACTCTAACAATCCCCCACTTGCCCTAGCTCCAATTGCCCATGTATCTAAGGCCCATCTTCTCAAGATGTCCGTCAAATATCTTCTGTGTTAAGGTCTTAGTAAGTGGGTTTGCTACATTTTCTTTTGAGGCAACTCGATCCACAATGATGTCACTTCTACCAATGATCTCTCTGATCAAGTGATATCATCTCATTATGTGCTTGGATCTTTGATGAGATCTTGGCTCTTTTGCTTGCGCAATAGCTCCATTATTATCATAGTAAATCATAACTGGATTACCAATAGATGGAATTACACCTAACCCTTGGATGAAATTTCTAATCCAAACAGCTTCTTTTGCTGCATCTGATGCAGCAATATATTCAGCTTCGGTGGTAGAGTCTGCAGTCGTCTCTTGCCTGGAACTCTTCCAACTAACCGCACCACTATTCAAGGTGAATATGTATCTGGACATGGACTTTGAGTCATCTATATCGGACTAAAAGCTAGAGTCTGTATATCCCTCCAGTTTTAGTTCTCCATTGCCATATATCAGAAAGATATCCTTAGTCCTTCTCAAGTACTTGAGGATAATCTTAATGGCTTTCCAGTATTCTTTCCCTGGATTGGACTGATATCTGCTCATGACATTCAGAGCATATGCTATATCAGGCATTGTACATAACATTACATACATTATGCTCCCTATTGCAGAAGCATAAGGTATGCGAGCCATCCTTTCTCTCTCTTCAGGTGTCTTAGGAGACATAACTTTAGAGAGTGAAACCCCATAACTTATAGGCAGGAATCCTCTCTTGGATTCCTCTATGCTAAACCTTTTTAGCACTTTGTCTATGTACATGGACTGGGATAGTCCGATCATCTTTTTGGATCTATCTCTATAGATCTTTATCCCTAGGATAAAAGATGCATCTCCCAAGTCCTTCATGAAAAACTGATTAGATAACCAAGTCCTCGTTGACTACAACATCTCTACATCATTCCCAATGAGTAGGATGTCATCAACGTAGAGCACAACAAATGTAATTGCACTCCCACGAACCTTCTTGTAGAGACATGGTTCATCAGGGTTCTTATGAAAGTCAAACATTTTGATCGTTTCATCAAATCGGATGTTCCAACTCCTCGAAGCTTGTTTGAGTCCATAAATGGATCTTTGGAGCTTGCAAACCTTTTGCTCGCTCCCGCTGGATATGAAGCCTTCTGGTTGCTTCATATAGATCTCTTCCATAATGTTTCCATTAAAGAAAGCAGTCTTCACATCCATTTGCCATATCTCATAGTCATAATATGCAGATCCGTATAGATTTAAGCATCACTACTAGTGAAAAAGTTTCCTCATAATCAATTCCTTACTTCTGGGTATAACCTTTTGCTACCAATCATGCCTTATAGGTTGCTACCTCTCCATCTACTCCAAGCTTCCGCTTGTAGACCCATTTGCAGCCAATGGGAATAATTCCATGTGTTGGGTCCACCAAAGTCTATACCTTGTTGGAGTACATAGAGTCCATTTCGGACTGCATAGCTTCTTGCCACTTCTTCGAGTCAATGTCAGACATCGCCTCTCCATAGCTTCTTGGATCATTATCCAAGGGGAGTCCCTTTTCTTTGTTCTTTAACAACAAGTTGTACCTCTTAGGTTCCCTTGAGACTCTTTCGGATCTTCAAAGAGATTGTGCCTTAGAGGGTCCAGCATCAGTTGGTGTACCATTTACTGCGTCAATTGGGGTGTTCTGTGGTTCTTAAACCTCTTCAAGTTCTATGACATTGCCACTTCCATCTGAAAGAAATTCTTCTTCAAGGAAGGTAACATTCCTCGAAACAAACACCCTTTGTTCCGTGGTATCATAGAAATAGTATCCAATGGACTCCTTTGGATACCCCACAAACTTACATAAGCTGGATCTCATATCCAACTTATCTCCCACTAGCTGCTTCACATAAGCAGCACACCCCCATACCCTAAGGTATTTATAGGAAGGTGTCTTTCCATACAACATCTCATATGGTATTTTGGGCATGGCTTTGGATGGCACCCTATTTAATAGGTATGCCACCGTTTCTAAGGCATAGCCCCAGAATGAAAAAGGTAATGAAGTGAAGCTCATCATAGATCGAACCATGTCCAACAAGGTTCGATTCCTACATTCCGCAACTCCGTCGAGTTGGGTAGTAGCAGGAGGAGTCCACTGTGAGAGAATCCCATTCTCTTTTAGATTATCTAAAAATTATGTGCTTAAGTATTAACCCCTCGATCAGATCGAAGAGTTTTTATACTTAATCCAGTTTGTTTCTCTACTTTTCAAATACTTCAGACTTGTACCTTAAAAGGTACACATAATCATACCTAGAAAATTCATCGGTAAAGGTTAAGAAATAGTTATAGTTCCCACGGGCACTAATATTTAGTGGCCCACATATATCTGTATGGATCAAATCCAATAGATGCTTGGCTCGCTCCACTTGTCTAACAAATGGAGATTTGGTCATCTTTCCTTTGAGGCAGGATTCACAAGTTGGTAGTTCTTGCTCTTTCGTTAGATCATGCAATTGTGCCAATTTATTAATCATTTTCTCATAAATATGTCCTAATCTTACGTGCCACAGGCTAATTGAACTATGATTATCTAATTTTCTTTTATTTTGTTGAATTGTGAAAATGGAGTTATGGGGAGTAATAGTATATAAACAATTCATCAAAGAACCAGAATATATAAAATCAAAACGTTTGAAAATGGAATAATTTCCATTCTCAATGGTAAATCTAAAACCTTCTCTATCCAAAACTGGAATAGAGATAATGTTCTTAATAATATCCGGAATAAAAAGACAATTATTTAAAACTATTACATAACCATTCTCTAAAGCCAGATTAACGGTCCCTATAGCTAATGCAGCAACTCTTGCTCCATTTCCCATCCTAAGGACTGTCTCTCCTCCATCCAGCTTCCTACTTCTTGCCATCATCTGCAAATTATTACAAATATATGAGCCACAACCGGTATTCAATACCCAAGAAGTATTGTTAACCGACAAGTTAACTTCAACAAAATATATACCTAAACTCTTCACGCTTGCAAGATACTCCTTGCAATTCCTCTTTCAATGCCCTGGTTTGCCGCAGTAATAACACTTGTCATTGGCTTGAGAAGAAACCTTTTTGACACCACCCTTAGCTTTCAGCTTGTTGGGTTTAGAGGAACCCTTTCCTTTCTTTTTTTCTTTCTTGGGCTTTTTAGCCTTTGATCCAGAAGAAGATCCAACAAGTAGATGAAATATTTCACATGGAAATATTTCACACCCCAATTTTATGAGTCCATGAAATATTTTTATCAGTAGTCAACTCTTTGACAATTGTATCACTATACAACCCTCAAGTTTGTTTTGCCTCACCTCTTCTCATATACCCCAATTTTATGAGCCCATATGGTACTAAGTGTTAAACAATACCCATCAAACATTCATTTAGATAGAGCATCAAGATGTCCCACGACTCATGGCCAACATAATGACGATTCCATCCCACGAGCATCTCAATGCTTAGTAGAGATCACAACTTTCCAACACAAGACCACCCCACGACTTATGGTCAGTGATCAAGTGCGGTAGCGATCGTCATGTCTCTATCTTTGATGGTAGGCATGCAACGATAGGTCCTACCTAACTTATCCATTTTTGTTTGAAATCGAATTTTCAAAAAATTCTTTTACTTAATTTTAGTAAATTAAGCAGGGTTTAATTTTATCCAAGACCTCATCATAATTTAAATTAGGTTGGTTATTTGATGCATGACATCATAATATCATTCCACAAGCATAAAAGCATTAAATAAAATCCTAAGCATGTATCTAATATATACTTAAATAAATGGATGATCATGAACCAGTCCTATGCGGTCTATTTGAGCCAAAAAAGAACCTAAGGTCAATCTAAGGGTAATAAAATGGAATAAAACCTATTCCATTATATAATTGTATCCCATACAAACATAGGTCTTCTTTTTTATTCTCATTCGTCTTCCAAAGAAAAAGAAAAACTTTACCATCTATTCAACTCCTTTTACAGAAAATAAAATAACTTACATAAATGAAATAAGAGGCTCGTAGGCCCCATTTTAAAATCCAAAAATATTAAATAGGTTAATCACATTGGTCCAATGGCTCATGATCATCCCATACATGCTCATAAGTAACATCATATGTAATTATCAAAATATGTAAATTTACCAAATTGTTAAACACAATTTTTCTTTTAACTTGGTATAATTTTTGATTGCTTGAAAAATAATTTTTTAGAAATAATTAAAATTAATATTTAATTTTAATATTCCAGAAAATAAAAAAAATAGACCCGAAATGACACGACGAGCAGCACCACAGGTGCCCGCTGCTAGGTGCCCGCGCGAGCAGCCGGGCACCCAGCGCCCGCTGTCGGGTGCCGGGCACCCAGCGGTGACGGGAGACGGGCGGCAAGCGCCCAATGCCGGATGATGGGCACCTACTGTCGGGCGCCTATGGGAGCACCGACACGCGCTGCCGAGTGCCTGCGCGCGCAGCCATCGGGTGTCCGACACCCGATGCCCGTGTCATTATTTTTTTTTTCATATTTAAACAATTTAAATAAGCAATTAAAAATATTCCAATTAAAAATTTCTGAAAATATACAAAATCAAATTTTACATAATTAACATGAATTTAAACAATTTAAAAATATGTATACATAAATCCAAAATTCACTAAATAAACAAAACCGTAGCTCTGATACCACTATTGGGTTCGCTATAATCGTAGGGGTATACGTAGCGAAAAATTAAAATTTTTATCAAACATAAATTTAACCCTTTTGATTCAAAAGCGATTTTAACGATCACACTTATTCAAATGAATATATAAATAAATATAAAATTGGATCATACCTTTCGTGCATTCCGGTTGTTGTAGGAAATAAAGCAATCAATTACTTATCCTGAACTATCAGAACTCGCAAGGATCCAAGTGTCTCCCATCTATCAGCTCCACGATACAGAAGAGCAACACCAATCAAAAGGATTTGCTAGTATCCTTTTAATTGTTTACTAATCTAGAATCAGAGTATATTTTCAAGAACAATAAAGATTGATTGTTTAAATTCTTCAAACAATACTATGAAGAGAATAACAAGAAACTATTTTTCTTTTTCTTTCTTTTCTTTTCTTGGAGAGTAAAAATAGAAAACTTTAAACAAAATATTTTTTGCTCAAATTTTTTAATTGAATTATGTAATTTTCATCCTTCATATATATAGGGCTGAAAATTTTAATCCTTCTCCAACTCTTGGAAAGTTTTTCAATTTTGAACTACTTCAAAACCTTATCTTGGAAGGATTCCAAATCTTCCAAGAACTCTTCTCTTTTCTCTCTCCTATTGTATGTGGACTAATTTGAGACTACATTAATCATCAAAATTGTCTACATACATTGTTGATATTAATTTGAACTCTTCAAATAATATCAAAATAGATATATATCATATATATATATACTATAATTATATTAAATCTTAGTGGCCTATTTTATCCCATAAAATTGGTCACTATATTTATTTATCTATAAATATATTAATTAAACAAATCATATTTATTCAATTTTTTCTCTTCATACTTTAGTGGGTTTCTTAAGTGATCCACATTTATTTCGGACTTGGACTCAAAAATCCACAATTCAATTCAATTGATTCAATTCCAATTTAATCAATCCAATTGATTAATTTAATTTACTCCAATTGGACTTCCTAATCAAATTAGGTCCAATTAAATAATCTAATTAGTTAATTGAATAATTTAATTTAACAATTAAATTAAATTAAATAGAACCCTTAATTAATTAATTTTCAACCATTAGATAAAATCTAAAATTAGAAATGTTATTTTCCATAAAGATGTGTGACCCTCTTAGGTTCACTACTAAGCTAGTAGTGGGTTTGCAACATTTGCAACTTATGAATAATAATTATTCCAATTAATTAATCCGCTTGGAATTAACTCCTTAATTCCAAAAACCTCACTATCCATGAAAACACCTAGCAAGTAATCATGGCAAACTAGTCTTAAGTGAAATAGCGAGTAAACCTATTTCAGTTGCGAGTATGATACACATACGACCCTTTCGACAGCTAATCTCCTGATTGAATGTAAGGCATGGATTATAAGTCAAAATCCTAAATGATTCAATAATTGTGATCCATTTCAAGTTCCAATTAATCACAATTTATACTGCCTTGGCTAAGGTATTTGAATCACGAACTATGAAAACATAAGAGATTCCCTTATTTAATAAGACAAGTGTCGAATTCTATGTTGGCCACTGACAAACCTCCATGCACCCCAGTGCAACACCCAACATACCCCCTTTGTGATTGTCAAGCAATCAGAAGATATATCAAAGTGCTGCAGGATGCACACAAGGCTACCATCGTGCCTCAAGTTTGAGGACTAGTCGTGTACTATTGCAACACAAAATTCTTATTTCGACGGGCAAAGCCTCCAACTAAGAATTTCTTGTGGGCCATATTCAGTGTAGTTATTCCCTAACAAGCACCCACATACATGCACTTACGTCTCTACGCTAATGCCAATAAAATGTGACATCCTCATCTCACGAGCATGCATTATATGTACGAGTCTTACTGAGCTATTTGATGTCCCATCTCAAAAAGCTCTCGACTCAAAACTTATTTAAGACCAAAGCCTTAGAGGTATGTTCCATGATCGCCATCATATGCGCGACCATGCCTCGTAGCTAAATTTGGTCTAAGGACTTTATCTAATGTGCAGAAATAAAAAATGCAAGACATAAGATAAAGAAAATACCTTTTTATTAATATGATTCTCAATAAGATTGTCTTTACAAAAGCAAAAGAGTATAATACACCCAATCTAATTGGGACATTGGGTATCCTCCTCTAACAAATCCTTCATAGAGAACTGATTAGACAACAAAATCTTAGTTGATTGCATCCGTACATCATTCTCAATGAGTAGGAAGTTGTCAATATATAACACAATAAATGTCATTGTGTTCCTACTAACCTTCTTATAAACATAGGGTTCATCTGGGTTCTTGTGGAAATCAAATAATTTGATTACCTCGTCGAACTGGATGTTCTAGCTTTAGGAAGCCTGCTTTAGTCCATAAATGGATTTCTAAAGTTTGCAAATCTTTTGTTCACTCTCTCTGGATATGAAGCCTTCTGGCTACCTCATATAGATCTCTTCCATTAAGAAAATCGATCTTCATATCCACATATCATATCTCATAGTCATAATGCACTGATATAGCTAGCAGTATCTGGATGGATATAAGCATCGCTACTGGAAAAAAAACTTCCTCATAATTAATTCTTTACTTTTAAGTATAACATTTCGTGACCAGTCGTGCTTTGTAGGTCGCTGCCTCTCTATTTACTCCAAGCGTCCGCTTATAGACCCATTTGCAGCCAATGAAAACTATTCCCTATGGAGGAGTACATGGAGTCCATATCTTGCACCAAGGTCTATATCTTGTTGGAGTACATGGAGTTCATCTCAGATTGCATGACTTCTTACCATCTTTCCGAGTCAATGTCCAACATCGCCTCTCCATAAGTCCTTGGATCACCATCTAATGAGAGATTCTCCTCATTGTTCTCTAATAAAAATCCATACCTCTCATATGGCTTTGAGATCCTATAGGACCTCCTAGGATATTATGTGTTCGAAGGCCTAACCTTAGCTAGTTGGCCCATTACTGCGTCTATTCGAGGCTTTGTGGTTCTTGAATTTCTTCAAGTTCTATAATTTCACCATTTCTATCTAATAGGAACTCCTCATCTGAAAAGGTGGTGTTTCTCAAAATAATCATCTTATGCTCTAAGGGGTAGAAGTAGTATCCAATAGATTTCTTTGGATGCTCCACTAACCTACATAAATTGGATTTCATATCCAATTTATCTCCCACTTGCTGCTTTATGTAAGCAGCATACCCCTATACCCTAAGGTATTTGTAATAGGGTGGTTTTCCACACCAAATCTAATATGGTGTCTTGGGCACCGATTTTGATGGCACTCAATTTAATAGATATGTCATTGTTTCTAGAGCATAACCCTAGAATAAAATAAGAAGTCCAGTAAATCTCTTTATCGATCAAACCATATCTAATAAGGTTTGATTTTTACGCTCCGCAACTCCATTGAGTTGGGGAGTGGCATGAGGGGTCCACTAAGAGAATCCCATTCTTTTTTAGATAATCAAGGAACTCTGTGCTCAAGTATTCACCTCCTAGAATAATCATCGGTAAAAGTTATAAAATAGTAATAGTTCATATGAGCATTAATACTTAGTAATCCACATATATTCGAGTGGATCAAATCCAATAGACCTTTAGCTCACTCTAATTGTCCAAAAAATGGTGATTTAGTCATTTTCCCTTTAAAACATGACTCACGTGTAGGCATTCCTTGCTTTCTCGAAAGATTGAGCAATTAGGCCAACGTATGAATTCTTTTCTCAAAGATATGACCTAATCTAGCATGCCATTAGAGTTGGAAATTATGATTATCTATTTTTCTTTTATTTTGTTGAACATGAAAAAATGAGTTATGGGGATTAATAGAATATAAACCATTTATCAATATACCAAAGGTAATCATAACTGAATCTTTAAAAATGGAACAACTTCCATAGTTTACTGAAAGAGTAAAACCTTCTCCATCCTAAACAAGAATGAAGATAATGTTCTTAACTATCTCTGGAACATAAAAATAATTATTTAAAACTAAAACTACTTTATTTCCTAAAGCTAAGTTGATATTTCTTATGGCTAATACAGCAACCATTGCTCCATTCCCCAGCCGCAAGACTGTCTCTCCCCTATATAGCTTCCTACTTCTTGCCATCAACTGCAAATCATTATAAAGATGAGACCCACAACTGGTATCCAATACCCATTAAGCATCATTAAATGATAAGTTATGTTCAACAAAATAAATACTTGAACTTTTCAAGCTCGCAAGGTACTCCTTGCAGTTCCTCTTCCACTGCCTATGTTTGTTGCAGTAGTGGCTCTTGTCATCAGTCTTATTGGAACTCTTAGAATTGCCACCTGTTGGCTTCATATCTTTGGATTTTGAGAAATGCTTTTCTTTTCCCTTCTTTCTCTTGGGCTTTGCAATCTTTGAGTTAGATGAGGATCTAACAAGCATGATCGGCTTGTCCGTCTTCATAATGGACTCAGCCATTTTCAACATGATAACTAGCTCTGCAAGGCTAGTTTCTACTTTATGCATGTTGAAGTTGACAATAAAGTGTCAAACGATGGACGCAAAAACTGCAGGATGAGATCTAAATAGAGCTCGTTATCCATAATGACTTCAACTAACTTGAGCCTTTTAATCAGGCCTATCATCGTCACTCTATGATTATGGATTAAAGAGCCCTCTATCATATAGGTCCTGAAAAGCACTTTCGAGATCTATTACCTCGCCTGTCTAGTATGTTCACCATACAACTTTTATAAGTGAACATAGATATCATGCGCATGCGCATGTACCTCGTGTTGCCTTTACAACTCATTTGACATTAATGCCATTATATAGCATCGCACTTGCAGATCATCATCAACCAGCTTGTGATAATCTATAAGCTACTCCTCACTGGCATCTTCTACCACAGCCGGCGGTGGGATCACATCAAGTATGTAATCCCTCTTTTTGGATAGTAGAGCAATCCAAAGGTTCCTCAACCAATCGACATAGTTGGGACTAGTTAATTTATTAGCTCTCACAATTGATGCAAGTGGATTTTTAACCATTTATAAATAATCTACAAATGTAAATGAGGCAAAAAATTAGCGTACTTTCAAAATCATATTCATTTATAACAAGGTCTTAAGTAATAAATGTCTCCCACTATTTTATTCGAATTTCATCACCCCTAATGGCAATTCGGGAAATCTTATTTCCTAGTGGGCTTGAGGCCCAATCCATATGTCGTATGCCCCAATTCTATATGCCCATAAAATATATTGAAAGGTAGTTAACTTTTAACGATTGTATCTCTATGCAACCCTCAAGATATTTTACCACACTTTTTTCCATATGCCTAAATTTTATGATCCATATGGTATTAAGTGTCAAGCAAGGCCCATCAAACCTACTACATGAGCATCAAAATGTTCTACGATTCATGGCCAATGTAGAGATGAGTCCATCCCATGAGCATCACCATGCTTAGTAGAGATCACAACTTTCCATTATAGAGTCATTTTACGACTCATGGCCAATGATAAAGTAAAGTAGCATCGTTATGTCAACTACTTTTGATGGTAGGCATAGATTATTAGGTTCAACCTAATTTTATCCATATTTGCTTGAAATCAGAATTCAAAATTCTTTTACTTGATTTTTAGCTCAAGTGGGGTATTTATTTTAACCAAAACCTCATTAATTTTAATTTTTATTTATTTAATAAATTTACATGCAATTTACGACAAACAAATTATTTTAGATAAACCATACGCATGCATCTAATACATACATAATCCAGATGATCATGAGCTAATCCTATGTGATTTATTTGACCAAAAAATGGATCTAGGTCAATTTAAGGGTAATACAATGGAAATAGAAATTAATTTCTATTACATGAAAATATCCCATACATTCATGGGTCTTCTCTTGATTCTTCTCTTAGTCCTTCTTCTTATCCACCAAAAAGGCAAAAATAAAAACCTCACCCTATTCTACTCTCATTCAAAATATAAAGTATATAAAGGGAAAGAATAAGAGACTTAGAGGCCCTATTTCAAAAACCCAAAGTTAAATAAATTCAATCACATTGGTCCAAATGACTCCTTGATCATCCCATACATACTAATAAATACATCACATGAATTTATTAAAGCATGTAAATTTACCATCTTTTAAATTATAATTTCATGACTTGGATAAAATCTTGATTTTTCATTAAAAAACCCTTTTTCAAAATTTTAAATTAACAATTTAATTATAAATCAAAAAATCAAATTTTATAATTTAACACGACGAGGAAGACTATCATTCATGCTCATGTTGTTGCCGATGTGCTGCTGGTAGCACGCTGCTACGCGCACTACCAGCAGTGCACACCCAGCGCATGTCTACCTTCCTTGAATTAATTTAAACCCTAATTAATTAATCACCATTAATTAATTAGATCCAACCTTTTGGATCGATTCCTAAATTAGAAATATTTCATCTAAAATTGTGTGTGACCCTTTAGGTTCATAATTAACCTAGCAGTGAGCTTGCAACATTTACAACTTATGAATAATAATAATTATTTTGACTAATTAATCTAATTAATTAATTCGCTTGAAATTAACTTCTTAATTTTAAGAACCTCACAAATCAAGGGAAACATCTAGCAACTGTATCATGACTATCTAGACTTAGGTTAAATAACTAGTGAACCTGTTTCAATTACGAATATCATACACGTAAGGTCTTTCCATCAACTAATCTCCCGATTGAGTTTGGGGTAGGATTAATAGTAGAAACCTTAATTGCTCAATAATTATGATTCCATTTCAAGTTTTAATGGCTTATGATGAATCATTAGAAAACATCATCAAACATTCATCCTGCCTTGGCCAAGGACTTCTGGGTTATGAACTATAAAAATATAGCAGATTCACTTATTCTGCCAGACAAATGATGGATTTTTTGTTGACCACTCATTAACCTCCATACATATCAACGCAACATCTAATGTATCCTCTTTATGATTGTTAAGTAATCAGAAGATATATCAAAATAAAACACGACATGCATAAGGCTACTATGGTGCCTTAAGTCAAAACACTAATCGTGTACTATCATAAAAGGAATTTCTTATTTCGACAAATAAGTTTCTAATTAAGAATTTTCAGTGGACCTATTTAGTGTACTTGTTCTCTAACAAGCACTCGTATGCATGCACTAGTGTCACTACGTTAATGTACATGGAGCAAGACATCTTTCTCATGCGAGTATGCATTATATGCGTGAGTCTGTTGGGTTATTTGATGTCTCTTCTCAAAAAGCCTTTGACTAAGAATTAATTTAAGACCAAAGCCATAGAGGCATATTCCATGATCACTATCAAAGTGTGACCATGCCCCGTACCTCAATTTGGTCTAAGGACTTTATCTAATTACAAGAAATAATTAAAGATAAAGAAATCTGCCTTTTCATTAATATGATTCAAAAAAATTATATTTACAAATACAAGAATATAAAGGATGGACAATCTAATTGGCACGTAGGGTACTACTCTAACAAATACATATATCAAAATAAATGCGAGCCCCTTTGGTTCTCGTAGCGAATTTATCAATTTATAGTTCATTATCATTGAATATAAAATAAAATTTGATTCGTTTAAAGGATTTAAAAATTACCCTCATAGAACTCTTCTATTAATGTAAGGTGAAGGGCAATTAATTGCTAAATTGGTGCAATATGTCTCACCTATGGAGCCTAAATGTTCTCCCTCTAAAGAAGTCCACACAATGGACAAGAACTACCAAATCACTATTGTGCTAGTAATGGTGATTCATTTTCTTAAACCAAAATAATGGAGTGTTATAGAAAATACCAATTCTTAATCCAATCAGTGGAAATAAGAATTATATTGATAGAATAATCAAGAACAGTTTCTTGATTATTCAAGGAAGAAGACGAGAGGATGGAGAGAGTATGCAAAATGGAGAAGAAGCTATTTCTCTGAATTCCACTTTTTGCTTCTTTTTTCCAAAGGATTTTTTCAAAATCCTATATTTATCTTGAAGGAGGCCAAAAAGTAGTCTAGATTCATAATCCAAAACTTCCTCCTAAAAATAGGTTGTGGCCGATTTTAGCACATTTACTATGTGCAAAAATTGGCCACTATGGTAAGGTTGGTTGAGGATCTTGATTGATCCTCAATCAATTCAAAATCTTCAACCCTTTCTAAAATTGAATGACAATCATCCTTTCGGATATTTGCGAAAAGGTCCTCCATATTTTAAATCTTCTAAATGCTTGATGGGCCTCTACTAATAGGCTAAGAATTAAATATTTGGGCTTGAACTTTTAATCTAATTAATAAATCCATCAATTAATTCTCAAGCAATTGATTATGCCCAAATTCGCTTAATTGATTAAATCAATTAATTCCATCAAGCCCAATTAAATAATCTAATTTTTTTAATTAGCTAGATTAATTTTAACAATTAAATTAATTTTCAAGCATCATTGTACTCACCTACAATGCATAAACTATATGAGTTGATGCTCAACAAGTAAATATTATGCATGTTAAATAATAATCCACAATATCAAGTCATGTATCTTAAAATGCTATGTCCATAATGCAATTCCATACATCAAAACATTTCTCTCAAAATTATTTCTTTCTTGGGCTCTTGACCAATGCTACTATGCTATGCACCGAAAAAGGGCTCTACACACTGCCATAATCCAATGACCAATAATCATACAAGCATACAAATCAATATATACTCATAAGCATGCAAATCTATGCACGCAAACCTGTAAATCCATACATGCTTCGGTGCACTAGTAGTGGTCAGTAAAATATTTTTCTTTCTTAGAATCGTGCCGTGCAATACAAGATTTATCATAATATTCGTATATGATGCATGCCCGTGCTAGTGTCCATGTATGTATGATCAATAAACATGAATGACAATAGTGCGTGCCCTCTACTATGCACATATTATCTATGATATTACATATAAATCACACATTTACTATGTTTATGCATTGTAGTTGCAAATGAATCTTTACTTACCTTTCACTTGGTTGGTAGCTTAGTATGAATTTATTTAGTATTCCTCTCTAACCTCAGATGTAAAATAGCTTGTAATATTATCTAACATCAAGCACTATTTCCAATTTGGTAAGTTGAAAGCACAAAATCTCATACTAAAATCTTAAACACCAAGCTATCTAGGTAACAATCAAGTTTTCACAAACTAGAACCCAATATAGTCCCTCAAATACCTTAATTTCTCATCTTAGATACATGTACACATCATGTAATTGAAGTATTATCACTCTAATAGCATGTACCTAATTGTTAATATTCAATAGCAACATGTCTAGGTTGAAACATGCTAAGTTATCAAATGGGACATATTTTCACCTTCTAATTTTCTTGCTGCCACATTAGGTTTCATAGACATTTTGACATACTTAGGAATACTTATTCACTCTAAACGTTTTATCACACTTAGGTAACATATAGAAAAATATAACTATGCCATAAAGTTTCCAAAACACATGGGTCTAGGTCCCCCTAATTCAGTCCCCTTCATAGCACACCTGAATAGATATTCTTACTTTGGCAGTTTTGAGTGTTTCTTCAATATCGTTCCCTATTTCAATTTCTAGATAATACAAATTTATTCCAATACTCTTAACTCATATATACACATGTATATGATGATACTTATAGGTTTTATTCAACATACCATACACTTTTGAAGGCTAAAACACAAGAATACAACAAGGTGATAGTTTCTAGTACAAATGTTTTCTATCAAGTATTTGCAACCAAAAACCTTTTCTTTGTGCAAAAACACCTATCTAATAATATACTAACACATTTATAAATAATATTAAAAGCTTAATAAGCCAATATACCTCAAAATAAATTTGAAAATCATGCCAAACCCGTAGGTTAAGCTCAGCTTACACAGTTTTCTACTTGAACTTATTTATTTCTCCTTCCCTTTGCTTGTTTTGCCTCCTTTTTTGGTTAGAATCCCTTAGGACCTATTTAGAGAGATTTTTCTATGTATTTATAAGCTTAAATGGCACAGAAGAAGGTTCAAGTCATGGTTGTTATCTTAAGATTGAAGAATAGGTTGAGGTGCTAGCTTGATAAATCTAAGCATGAGGTGGCATGTAATGGTGTAATTTGATTTTCTCCTTTATCTTGCAGCCCTAATCTTATTTGTGTCATATATTCTTATTTGGTTGTAACTATCTTAGTCACCATTCATTATCGTAGGTAATTCCTAAGTCCATTCATTAGGTTCTTCACATAAAAAATCATCAACCTTAGTTATATAACATTTAAATTATAGTATTGTATGTCTATTTGTCCCAAGTGTATGATTTAGGTATGCAGATAATATTAAAATTCATGATTGAACTAACTTACTTTCTATAAACTTTTTGGTAACACCTTTCGCACTCCTACGGTTACCACGTGTAACCTACCACTATTTACTATATTGATACCTAAATTTCTTCTTATCTTAATACAAAATCAACCACTTATGTTAAGAAATTCAATAACTAATACCATGCAAGAGTTTTAGAATTAAGTTTAATATTCAAAAATATCGTATAAAAGAAATGAAATATGCAATGTCAATATAAATGTAAGTAGCATATAAAATTAGCACATAATGCATAAATCATATTTGATTAGGTGAGTAGTGAGAGGTTCAGGTATCTCATATATGCAGTTGAAAATTAAAATTTTTAGAAACAACATACCATAACAATTATAGCAACACCTCGTATCCGATGCAATTTTTAACGATCTTTCAATTTTCAATGGTTATAATAAAATAATTAAAGTTTTGATTTATACCTTCCTATACACTCAAGTTGTCGTAGGGTATGAATCAATCAATTACTAACCCTTTTTTCTGAATTTGGCTCACATAGATCCAAGCATCTCCCCTCCAAGGTAGTTTACACTTTGAGTAAAAACACAAAATCAGAATTCCGCTAGCAATTCTTATTTCTTTTCCAATCTAGTTTATGGAGTTTGTATAGAAAATATTAATTCCTATTATCAACTAATGATAAAAGAATTAATACTTAAAAATAAAAGATGGAATTTTTGGAGAAAAATGATGGATGAAGAAAATAATTTTTCTTCTCTCTTTTGGATGGCTGAAAATTAAAGGATAATACATCTTACAATTTTTAGCCATGAGGTATATAGAGGGGGCTCAAAACTTCAAGAGTCCTACTCTTGGTATTTTATGTCTCATTTTGATTGATTGGAAGATATTTTGGTTCATCTAAACTTCTTCCAATTTTATCTCTTTCATGTATTCCAAAGATTTCAAGATTACCCAAGAATTCCAAACTCTAAACTTTCCATCGTTTTTCATGGGCCTTTCCTAATAGTGTTTTGTGAATTGAGCTTGAATTTAAAAATAAATCCCATAATTAGTCCAATTAATTGTCTTACCCAAATTAATTAATTCTATCTAGCCCATCTAATCAAATTATACCCAATTAAAAAATTCAATTATTTAATTATGTAAATTAATTTAATAATTAAATTAATTTATGAACTACACAATTAATTTGATCCAATCAAATAATTCTTTCACTCTAATTTGGCTCCTTCATCTTATCAAGTCCAATTAAATAATCTAATTATTTAATTGGATAATTAATATAACTCCTTGAATTAATTTAAGTCTCAATTAATTAATCTCTTTTAATTAATCGGATCCAACCATTTGGATCAATTCCTAAATTAGAAATGTTCCTTTTCAAACTGTGTGTGACTTTTTAGGTTCACAACTAACCTAATAGTGGGCTTGCAACATTTGCAACTTATGAATAATAATTATTCTGATTAATTAGTCCAATTAATTAGTCCGCTTGAAATTAATTCCTTAATTTCAAAAACCTCACAAGTCATGGAAAACACCTAACAAGTGTATCATAACTACCTAGACTTAGGTGAAATAGTACGTAAACCTATTTTAATTATGAGTATCATACACGTAAGGTCTTTCTATCAACTAATCTCCCGATTGAATGTAGGGCATGGATCAATAGTCGAAATCCTAATTGCTCAATAACTATGATTCCATTTCAAAGTTCAATAACTCATGATGAATCGTTAGAAAATCCCAATCTAACATTCATCATGCCTTAATCAAGGACTTGTGAGTCATGAACTATGAAAAGATAGGAGATTCACTTGTTCTACCAAACAAGTGACGGATGCTTTGTAGGCCAATCATTAACCTCCATACATATCAATGTAACATCCAATATATTCTCTTTGTGATTGTCAGGCAATCGGAAGATACATCAAAATAAAACACGACATGCACAAAGCTACCATGGTGCCTCAAGTCAAATGACTAATCGTGTACTATCGTAATATGGAATTTCTTATTTCAAAAAATAAGTTTCCAATTAAGAAATTCCAGAGGGCCTGTTCAGTGTAATTATTTTCTAACAAGTACCCGCATACATGCACTAGCATCAGTATGCCAATATCCATGGAGTGAGACAACCTTCTCATGTGAGCATGCATCATATGCGCGAGTCTATTGGGCTATTCGATATCCCTTCTCAAAAATCCCACTTGAAACTAATTTAGGACCAAGGCTAAAGAGGCATATTTCATGATCACCATCAAATGCGTGACCATACCCCGTAACTAAGTTTGGCCTAGGGACTTTATCTAAATATAAGAAGCAATTAAAGATAAAGAAATTTGCCTTTTTATTAATATGATGTGAAAAAAATTATTTTACAAATACAAGAGTAATAAGAATGCACAACCTAATTGACACGTCGGATACTACTCTAACAGTATATTTCATGATTGTCATTATATACACGACCTGTTAGAGTAGGATGCCCAATGCCCCAATTAGATTGGGTGTATTGTACTTTTTTTTTTGTAAAGACAATCTTATTGGAAATTATATTAATAAAAAAAAGTCTTTTCTTTATCTTAGAGCATCTTTTATTTATGCACATTAAATAAAGTCCTTAGACCAAATTTAGCTATGGGGCATGGTCGCGCATATAATGGCGATCATGGAACATGCTTCTAAGGCTTTGGTCATAAATAAGTTTTGAGTCGAGAGCTTTTTGAGATGGACATCAAATAGCTCAGTAAGACTTGCACATACGATGGATGCTTGTGAGATAAGGATGTCGCATTCCATTGGCATTAACGTAGAGACGTAAGTGCATGTATGTGGGTGCTTGTTAGGGTACAAGTACACCGAACATGGCCCGTAAGAAATTCTTAGTTAGAGCTTTGCTTGTCGAAATAAGAGTTTTTGTATTGTGATAGTACACAACTAGTCTTTGGACTTATAGCACGAGCTAGTCCTCGAACTTGTAGCACGATGGTAGTCTTGTGTGCATCATGCACTACTTTGATATATTTTCTGATTGCTTGATGCTACAACTTTAAGGTTGCAAACCTAAGTATAGGTTGTATTAAATAATAAATTTATTGTGAGTCTGAGGTCGATCCATAGGGAAGTTGCTTGAAGAATTCAGGATTATAATTCTAAGAAAAATAAAATTTATGTGAATCAAAATATATGAACAATTAATGTATGCTGTAACTAAAGAAAAAACTAAGTAATAGAAGTATTGAAGATTAGGGATCCACTCTTGAATTTTGGATAGAGAAATGGTTATTTATTCTTTTTACCTCTATTAATTATCACTATTGGAATCCATACATAATAAAGGTTCCAATGGGAATATATTCTCAAATAGCTTATGCAATAAGGTAATCATGATATTGTGTTACTATTGCAAATTATCTGTTAACGCCAATACTTATTTATGGGATCAATCATTTATGCACATCTTTGTCAACAACAAATCAAGATTTTATATTAGCAGTCGGTGGGGTAAAACCGTATAATAAGCTAAATGAATCTAAGTATATGTTGTGCCATTGGAGATACATAAATCAAGAATCACCACAAAATATGTAGAGTTTAGATCAAAACTCAATATGATAATATAACATACTTAAACATTTTCTACTCTTATAATCATTCCTTTTCCTCCATCAAGAGATTCACCCTTTTTCCTCAGTAAAATAAAATTTAGAAAGATATAATAAAAGTATGAAAGACTAAAAATAAAAAAGAAACTAGAGAATGCATTTCTATTACTATAAGAAAACTTACATTACTAGAAAACAAACATACTAGAAAACTTAGCCTAAAGAAATCCTTTACCCCCATCTCCTCTCTTACAAGCTTAATACATGACCTATTTATAGTATTTGGAGTAAGCTAGTGGCTAAACAAATAATAGAGGAGTTAATCAAGTGGTATGCTAATTGTCAAGAGTTGGTAAGTTGTTACACCAAGTCCTCAAAATTCTCATACATTGGATTGAATTGTATTTTTAGGATAGATAAAACCAGATTTTGGTGGTAAGTAAAAATAACAACATTTGTAGATCTATTGGTGTTGATATATTTTCATATATAATTTTTCAAATTTGGCTATCATATGAATGAGATATGATCAAATTACCGAGTCATGTCCAAAAACCGTCCTTTAACAGCAGCATCACCTTGCAGCCTATGTTTTTACCATTTTGACTCATTTTCTCACCATCTTGTCTTCAACAAACTTGTTTATTTAGTTTTAGCTCAAAATAAATTTGGGCTCAATAGATATGACCCAATTGGTCAAATAAGTCAATACTGGGCTAAACTCTGATTCGAGTTTTGATGATCCATTTTGTGCAACCATATGGATGGACTTTTTGCTATAATAAAAATTGAATTGGGCTGAGATTCCAACATAAAATTTGTAGTTCTATCTCTTGTCTTTCAAATAAAGTAAGATTTAGGTGCATAGAGCTTTTGATCATAAAGTTATGCTCAATACACAAAAACTGCACAAGTTTGAAAACATACTTCTTTTGATCTTTTTATATTAATTGATTCCCTAATACAAAACACTAATAAAATAATAATATTAACAAGAATAAAGAAAGAAAAATATAAAGTATTTGATACAAAAATATGTCAAAATATGCACTTATCAAATTCCCCCACACTTAACCCTTGCTTGTCCTCGAGCAAGCCTAAAACAAACCTAATCTAATCCAGATTCGTAGGAAATCAGATTGCATTTAACATATGCAACAAGCCTTTAAATCCTTAGGTGGCCTATAGAGGACGAGTTATAATTTCGTGAGGGTTTCCAACAGTGATACCCACAAATACCTTGATAGCTATCTTCCAACTATTATTATCAGGAAGCAACAAAGTAATATAGAAATAAAATCAAACAAGTGTTGAGTTTAACTTTTAGTCATTCAAAAGTCAATATATTTCCACAATAAGCATATTCAAGTGTGTGTGTGGATAGTTAATGTCAACAGTGATGAAACTATGCGTACTTCAAATAAGTAAATTCTCATAAAACCTTACAAAAACCATCACCAATCTCTAATGGAAAAGTTAAACATCATAGGCTGTTCCTTTGGTGCAAATCTCCACTATACTAAAGGCACCACACGAAATCAAAAGATTTTCAATAAATATTATAATAGGGCCAAAGGGTAGTGATGTAGCTAAGAAATAAAAATATAGGATGCAACAAAGGTTCTAAAAATTTGATGGCATTAGAAATATAAAGTTTTTCAATGAAAAATTCTCAAACTCCACGAATCTCGACACTGAGGTCTATTATTATTGAATTGGACCCCTCTTCATCTTTTATTTTCATCTTACAACATCACATTTTTAGTTGCAACTTATAATATTTTTAGCACTCTGTAATTTTTCTTTCCTTTTTTGAAGAAAAACTTCCCCACACTTATCTTTTATTCCAACCTGAATTTCTTTTATAAATTTACACTGTCAATGGAATGTCTCTTAAACTCCAAATCATTTTTAGAACAACAGTTGGATAATAGTATATTTAGGCAAAGAAAAAAGATATGGTTACAAAAAAAAATATTTATTTATTGAAAGGCTCAAAGTGGCTCATTAGGGGGATATTCTCTTGGAACATCACATGGGGAACAAGCTTATTTGGCAATGGTACTAGAAAGCCTAATGCCTTAATCATTTTTCTAATGTGTACTATCAGTCGTTCGCAACGACAGATTAAAAAAAAAAGTTCTAATACTCAACCCCTATATGTTGAAGATCTAAGTGATGATTAGAGCAAGAGCATAAAAACTTCCTATTTTGACATGATTGTCTTCACACTAAATAACCTAACTATTTGTGCAAACAAAAATATTAAGTATAATTATCGCAAAAATATATAAACCAAATAACAACATCAAAGTCCAAAACAACACCAATTATTAATCAAACCACATTATTCATGTTTAGTTTTAATTATTGAAGTTGGAAAAATCTGTACGATTAAAAAAAAATAAAATTGGTAAGTCACAAACTTTCGTTAAAAACTTTACAAATCTGCCATGTTATGCAAAAAATAGGGATGCGACTCAAGAGTGTTACAATTACCCTTTACTCTGCCACCATTTTTTCATGATTTTAATGGACCCATAAGAAAATACGTTTGATTTTTTTTTTGAATAAAATACTAGAAAAACACACATTGAACACGCAAGTCATGATATCAACTTTTTCTCCCCCCAACCTAATCGAGACATTGTCCCGAATGTAAAAAATAGATAGGAAAGTAGAGTTTGAAAGATATCACCTGAAGTGTGGCTAAAAAAATAAAGTTGAAACAACACAAAACACACACTATTAGATGAAACCATTAACAATAAGTATTAAAGACTGAGAGTCAAATTCAATTTTTATTTTCGACCATTGTTCGTGTTGGACCAATCTACATTGGCTAAGGCTGGATCAGGTTCTACCACATATACTAGAAGTTGATCAATCAGCTGGTCAGGTGTCGGAGCAAAAATGGGGATTCTTCTTGCAGACGGTGAAATAAAACCTTTTTTCACAGCATGATCTACAAAAGCTAGAAAACCATCATAAAAACTATTAACATTAAGAATACCTATAGGCTTTTGGTGAATATTGAGTTGTGTCCAAGAGACAACTTGGAATAATTCCTTCAGTGTACCAAAATCGCCAGATAGAATAATGAATGTATCCACATTGTTTAACACGTTAGGCATTCTATTCTAAATATGTGATACTTTTAGCTCATCTCCGATGGTCATATCTATGATATTCTGTACTGTTAAAGATTTTGGGATAACTCCCAGAACTTTATCTCCTCCTATATAAGCAGAAATAACAACACTTCTCATTATCCCCAAACTGCCTCCCCCATACAAAAAATGAATTTTTCTTTCTGCTAAAGTTCTACCAAGGTTATTGATTGTTCCTATAAACTCACCATTTTTTCCTAGATTGGATCCACAAAAGACATAAATGTAGTTGAATTTGTGAGTTAAAGAAACTTCTATTTTTTTTTATTATTTTTTTCTTTTTGAAAATATGTTGTGTAAAAATAGAGTGAGTAAGTGCTATTTATTGAGGTGTGAACAAAGAATGCATTTATTACACATCTTTTTCTTTTGTCAGAAAGGTTGAAAATAAGGACATAAAGTTTAATAATTACATGCTTACACATGAATGTACATGCAGTTGTGATTGTGGCTCACATCTTCTTTTGGTTTTACGTCTAGTAATTGCTTAAATGCCCTCTATAGGTCGAGGATATGCTTCCAATCTAGTTTTTTTATAAACTAGCAAATAGGGAATTTTATTGTCAGATTCCCAATACTATAAAGCTCATATTTATTTCAAAAATAATCCCATAAATTAAGAATTGCACGTTGTGCGAATCCACATGAATGTGTCTCAAGAGTCAATATAATGTGATCTAAAGACTCCTTACTCAGTCTATCCATAATGAATTTAAGTTTATCTTCTTGATTTTTAGGGATCATTCCTAAAGAAACGACATTTTGTGTTACAAGTTCATCCAGTACAATTGTGACAAACTTTCATTTTTTTCACCCTTCATTTTTTTTGAATATATGCTTTTACCAAAACTAGGCATGTATTAAGTAAGCAAATATGAAAACTCACTTGCTCTTACCTTTGCTTTAATTATCCATCGTATGTCCTTCGAGATGCCCTTGTGCATAAGCATCCTCAATCTTTTAATCCTAATTTTATAAATTTTTAAAATTACATTTTTAGGAAAAACAAATCACTTTTTGAGAGTTAGAAGAATGTCACCCATTTTGAAAAGAACAAGAAAATAGAATGAGAAAAATAGAGAAAATTTGTACAAAGATTTTAGTTATTTGGGAAATTAACAAGTCTGACTTTAATAGCCATGGAGCACCATTATTTGCCACTTAACCGGGAAAAAAAATAAAAGAAAAAAAGCCTTCAAAATAAATAAAGTTAAAGAAAATAAATATATATATTCAACACTAATCATAACAAGGGTTAGAAATAAAAAAAAAATCCTTTTGTGAAAATTGATTTTCTAGAAATGGTTTAACTCTTTGTCCATTTACTTTGAATATGTTACCATTTTTAGGATTATCAATGTCAATCATCCTATGAGGATATACTTTTTTTACAACAAAAGGACCACTACAGCTTGATCTCAATTTTCTAGGAAACAAATGCAATCGAGAATTATAAAGCAAAACCTTTTGACTAACCTTAAATATTTTTCTTAAAATTTTATTATCATGAAAATCTTTGATTCTTGCTTTATAAATTTTAGAATTCTCATATGCATCATTTCTCAATTCTTGAAGTTCATTGATTTGCAATTGCGTAATTTTGAAGCTCCATCAAGGTTGAAGTTAAACATTTTGATTGCCTAATAAGTTTTATGTTCAAGTTTAACAGGTAAATGACAAGGTTTTCCATAAACTACCTTATACTTATAAGAAAACATGCCTAATGATGTTTTGAAAGCAGTTCTATATGCCCAAAGTGTATCGGTAAGTCTAAGAGATCAATTTTTATGGTTTGAGTTAACTGTCTTTTCCAAAATTTATTTTATCTTCATATTTGCAAGTTCAACTCATCCAATTGTCTGATGGTGATAAGGGGTTGTAACTTTATGCATAATTTCATATTTTCTCATTAAAGTTCAAAAAACTTTGTTACAAAAATGTTTTCCCCCATCACAGATATTAGATCGAGGAATTCCAAATCGACTTAAAATATTTTGTTTTAAAAATTTTATCACTATTTTGTGATCATTGTTTTGACAAGGAATTGCCTTGATCCATTTTGAAACATAATCTATGGCAACCAATATGTAAAGATAAACAAATGATAATGGAAATGGTCCTATAAGATCAATACTCCAACAGTCAAAGATTTCAATCACTAGAATAGGGTGTAGGAGCATCATATTTTGCTTTGAGAGGGACCCTAACTTTTGACAATTCTCATAATTTTTGTAAAAAATGTAAGTGTCTTTGAAAAGAGTTGACTAATAAAATCTACATTATAAGATTTTTGCAGTGGTTTTCTTTGTTGAAAAATGACCACCACATGCTTCTGAATGACAAAATTTGATAATATTACCTATCTCATTGTCAGGCACACATCTTCAAAAGATTTGACCAGGACAATATTTGAATATGTATGGATCATTCAAATAAAAGTTTTTCACCTCAGTAAAAAATTTCATTTTATCTTGAGAGTTCCAATGCGATGACATCTTTCCTGTTACAAGAAAATTAATAATGTCAGCAACCCAAGGTAAAATAGAAACATTAAATAGTTGTTCATCAGGGAAAATATCATTAATAGGTGTGGTTTGAAATGAGTCATTACAAATAAGTCTCGATAAATAATCAGCCACCACATTCTTTACTCCCTTCTTTTCTCGAATCGTAATATTAAATTCATGGAGTAAGAGAATCCACCTAATCAGTCTAGATTTGATATCTTTTTTTGACAAAAGATATTTCAAAGCTGCATGATCACTGAAAACAACAACTAGTGAGCTAACAAGATAAGATCTAAATTTATCCAATGCAAAAACTACAACAAGTAATTATTTTTCAATAGTTGAATAATTCAATTGAGCACTATTTAAAGTTTTACTTGTATAGTAAATAACATATGGTTTCTTATGTTTTCTTTGTCCCAAGACAGCTCCAATAGCATAATCACTATCATCACACATTATTTCGAAAGATAAAATCCAATCCAAAAGCTGTATTATTGGAGCAGATGTAAGCATGCTTTTAAACTTAACAAAAACATTTTTACAATTTTTAGTTCATTAAAAAATAGTGTCTTTTGTTAGAAGATTACATAAATGTTTAGATATTATACTAAAATCTTTAATAAATCTTCTATAAAATCCAGCATGTCCTAAAAAAGATCTTTCCTCCTTCACAGTCTTTGGTGTTGGCAAATTGGTAATTAACTCAATTTTTTATAAGTCAACCTCAACACCTTTTGATGAAATAATGTGTCCAAGAACAATACCAATTGTTAGCATGAAATGACATTTCTCCCAATTGAGCACAAGATTCTTTTCTTCATACATGATCAAAACCTTTTCTAAATTAGATAGGCAATCATCAAATGAATTACCAAAAATAAAAAAATCATCCATGAAGACTTTAAAATGTTCAACTATGTCACAAAAAATACTAAGCATGCATCGTTGGAATGTAGCTGGTGCATTACATAATTCAAAATGCATCATTTGATATGTAAAAGTACAAAAGGACATGTAAAAGTTGTTTTCTCTTGATATTCAAGTGTAATTGCAATTTGATTATACCCAAAATATTTATATAAAAAGCAATAAAATTCATGTTCCGCAACTCTTTCTAAAATTTAATCGATGAAAAGTAATGGAAAATGATCTTTTTTAGTAACTTAGTCGAGTTTCCTATAGTCAATGTACATTCGCCAACCAGTAATAGTCCTAATTGGAATTAATTCATCATTCTCATTCTTGACTACAATAACTCTAGATTTCTTAGGTACAACTTGAGTAGGATTTACCCATTTGCTATTAGAAATAGGATAAATGATTCTATTATCTAAGAGTTTAATGGCTTCATTTCTCACTACTGGATTTAGCCTTCGTTGCAATTCTCTAGAAGGTTAATATTTTCCTCTAGATAGATGTTATGTGTGAAAATTAAAGGACTAATACATTTAATATTGGCAATGGTTCATCCTAAAACATTCTTATGTATTTTTGGAGTTTCAATCAACTTACCTTCTTGAGATGCATTAAGTTTGGAAGAAATTATTACTGAAAAAGTCTCATTCTCACTCAAGAAAGAGTATTTCAAATCAAATGCCAAAGGTTTCAAACCAACTACGGGAGCTTTAATGCTTGATAAAATATATTTTACTATTGATGATGAAAGTTCTTGAAACCTTGGCCTCCAAAAATGATTTTCTTGTACCTGCAAAAATTCAGATAGAGTATTAGCATGTACCTTTCTACAAATACTTTCACTTTCAAAATAAGTCTCCAAAGAATTTGAAGAGTTAGTGGTAGTAAAGTATTCATGAACAAGTTCCTCAATTGAATCCACTTCCTGTACTTCAACCTCTTCTGTAGGTTGCTTACAAACTTTAAACACATTTAGTTCCAAAGTCATATTTCCAAATGATAACTTCAAAATATCATTCCCACAATTGATCATAGCATTTGAAGTTGCAAGAAAAGGATGACCCAAAATGATAGAAATTTGTGTATGTGTTTGTGCAACAGGTTCTGTGTCCAAAATATTGAAATCAACTGGAAAGTAAAATATATCAATTTATACCAACACATCTTCTACTACTCCCTTTAGAACTTTAATTAAACGATCAACTAGTTGGAGTACAACAGAAGTTGTTTTAAGTTCTCTCAAACCTAACTGTTCATAAAATGAAAAAGGTAGAAGATTTATACTAGCACCAAGATCAAGCAAAACACGCTCTATTCTAGTGTTTCCTATGATACATGAAATGGTTGGACAACATAGATCTTTGTAATTGGGTGGGGTAAATTGTTGAATGATTGAACTAACACTTTCAGTTAAAAATGCTTTTTTTGTACATGATGTTTTCTTTTGATTGTACACAAATCTTTCAAAAATTTGGCATAAGGTGAAACTTGCTTGATTGCATACAACAATAGAATATTAATCTTGACTTGCTTAAAAACTTCAAAAATTTCAGCATTTGAGTTCAATTTGTGAGTTACTTGCAATCTTTGAAGAAAGGGTGCTAGAGTTAAATATATTTTTTTTCATCATTTTCACATTTACCTTCATCAAACTTACTTTTATTGTCAAAAATATTTCCATTCTTCATTTATGGAGGTGGATTAGAAACTTTATCCTTAAGATGAATAGTCTTATCAATAACTTTTCCATTCCAAAGAGTTGTGACTGAATTAGCCTCTTTGACTGAATTTTCACCTGAAGAAGAAATATGACACTAAATAGAAGGATTAGGTTGAGGTTGAGTATCAAATTTACCTTTTTCATGAGTACGCAAAGAAGCTGTCAGTGTTGAAAGTATGCTTTTGATCTCATTGATAGTTTGTGAAGTCTGATTATTGATGTTTGTTTGTTCATGCATAAATGCTTGCAAAGTTTCCTCAAGGGATTTTGTATGTGGAGGTGGATAAGAATGAAAGTTTGGTGGTTTTTATGAATGTAGTGGTTGAGCATGGTTATCATGTCGCCAACTAAAATTGGGATGATTTCTCCATTGTGGATTGTAAGTTTCAGAATATGGAGAATAGAAAGATTTTTTAAATGTGTTAATGAAATTTGCTTGTATTGGAATATTTAGAAATTCATTGATGGTGTGTCCCAAAAGTTCACAATTGCTACAAACTTCTTCCTCTTGCATATATTTGATTTTCTTTGCTTTTATAAGTTCCATGGCTTCAACTTTTCATGTCAGACTAGCAATCCTAGTATTTAGATCATCTTCTTGGCTAAGGTAATATTTTTCTGTAATACTATTAGCAAGATTAGATCTAATAGAACCTTCGAAAGAATTAACACTATGCCATGATTGAGAATTTTCTGCCAAATGATCTAGATATTCTAAGGTTTCATTAGATTCTTTATTAATAAACTCACCATTACACATTGTTTCAACAAATTATTTTATTTCAGGAGTTAAACCTTCATAAAAGAAACTAATTAAGTGCCATTTTTCAAAATTATAATGTGGGCATAAATTCAACAAATCTTTAAATCTTTCCCAACATTGAAAGAAAGTTTCATTAGAATTTTGAGAAAAATTTGAATTCGTCTTTTCAAAACATTAGTTTTATGAGTTGGAAAGAATTTTTTCAAAAATTCAGCTTGCATTTCTTGCTAAGTGCCAACTGACCTAGGTTTTAAAGAATTAAGCTAATTTTTTACTTTATCTTTTAACGAAAAAGGAAATAATTTGAGCTTAACAATCTCATTTATACCAGCTTGACCATCAAAAGTGGCAAATACTTCATCAAATTTTTCAAATGCAAGTAAGGGCTTTCGGAGTCTAACCCATGAAAATTAAAAAGTAAAGGGATCATACCTGGCTTGAATCGAAAGTTATTTGCATTGAGAGAAAAAATAAAACAAGAAAGAGAAGAATTTCGAGGAGGTTGCAAGTATTAACGCATAGTAAGCACTTGTTGATTCTCATTTTCATCCTGGACACTTTTATTTTCAGCCATGGTGGAAGAGTGTGAAGATGATTCAAACAAATTTTCAAACAAAGTTTCAGAATTATTTCTAACTAAATGCTGAAAATTATGACTACGATATCATATAACCATATATCTATAAAGAAAATAAACAAAACTATATTTACAAAGAAAAAATATTAACAAACCTGAATACTTACCTTGCCTTCCCCGATAATGGCGCCAAAAACTTACTACAACTTTAAGGTTGCAAACCCAAGTGCAGGTTGTATTAAGTAATAAATTTCTCGTGGGTCCGAGATCGATCCATAGAGAAGTTCCTTGAAGCATTCAGGATTATAATTCTAAAAAAAATAGATTTTATGTGAATCAAAATATATGAACAATTAATGTATGTTGTAACTAAAGAAAAACCAAAGTAATAAAACTATTGAGCATTAGGGATCCACTCTTACTATTACTATTGCTACAAGAAAATTTATATTACTAGAAAACATACATACTAGAAAACTTAGCTTAAAGAAACCCTCTACCCTCCCTCTCCTACAAGCTAATACATGACTTATTTATAATACTTAGAGTAATCTAGAGGCCAAATAAATAATGGAGGGGTTAATTAAGTGGTATGCTAGTTGCCAAAAGTTGGTAGATTGTTCACCAAGTCCTCATCTATTGAATTAAATTATAATTTTCGGTCAGGTGCAGCTAGATTTTTATGATGCGTAAATAATAAAAATTGTAGATCTTTTGGTGCTGATATATTTTCATATATCATTTGTTAAATTTGGTAGTCAGATGAAAGAGATATGGTCAAATTACCAAATCATGTTCAGGAGCCGTCCTTTCACAGCAATAGCAATTTATAGCCTATGTTTTTACTATTTTGACACATTTTGTCACCATATTGTCTTGAAAAAACTTGTTTATTTACCTTTTGTGTATAACATATCCAAATTTCAGCCCAAAATAAATTTGGGCTTAAGAGATATGACTCAATTGGTCCAATAAGTCAATATTGGGCTTAACTCTAATATGAATTTTGATGATCCATTTTATGCAACTACTTGGACAAATTTCATGCTATAATAAAGACTGAATTAGGCTAAACTTCCAACACAAAAGTTGTACTTCTATTTATTGGCTTTCAAATAAAATAATCTTCAGGTCCATAGGGCTTTTAATCATGAAATTATGCTCAAAATACAAAAACTGCACAAGTTTGAAAACATACTTTCATTAATTCCCTAACACAAAACATTAATAAAACAATAATATTAACAAGAATAAAGAAAAAAAAGTATAAAAGATTTGATACAAAAATATATCAAAATATGCATTTATCAAATTCCCTCACACTTAACCCTTGCTTGTCCTCGAGCAAGCCTGAAACAAACCTAAACTAATCTATTTTTGTATGAAATCACGATTGCATTTAGCATATGCAACAAGCCTTTAAACCTCTAGGTAGCCTATAGAGGACGAGTTATATCTCGTGAAGGTTTTCAACAGTGATACTCACAAACTCCTATAATAACTATCTTCCAACTATTATTCTCATGAAGCAACAATGTAATATGGAAATGAAATCAAACAAGTATTGAGTTTAACTCTTAGTCATTCAAAAGTTAATACATTTCCACAATAATCATACTCAAGTGTGTGTGTGGATAGTTAATGTCAACAGTAACAAAACTATGCATACTTCAAATAAGTGAATTCTCAAAAAACCTTACAAAAACCAACATCCAATCTCTAACAAAAAGTTAAACAGCATAGGCTATTCCTTTTAGTACAAATCTCCATTACATTGAAGGCACCACATGAAATCAAAAGGTTTTCAACAAAGATTGTAATAGGGCTAAAGGGTAGTGATGTAGCTAAGAAATAAAAGTATATAATGCAACAAATGTTTTAAAAATTTCATGGAATTAGAGACATAAAGTTTATTGATGAAGAATTCTCAAACTCCACAAATTTCAACACTGGGGTCTATTATTATTGAATTGAACCCCTCTTATTCATCTTGCAACATCTCATTTTTAGTTGCAACTCATAGCACTTTGCAATTTTTTTTGTCTTTTCTATTTTTTTTATTGTTATTATTTTTTTTTTGAAGAGTAACTCCCCCATACTTATCTTGTATTCCAACTTGAATCTCTTTTGTAAGTTCACAATGTCAATGGAATGTCTCTTAAACTCCAATCATTTTTAGAACAAGGTTTGAATAATAGCGTATTTAGGCTAGGTAAAAAGATATAGTTACAAAAAAAAAAAATTATTGAAAGACTCAAAGTGGTTTACTAGGGGGATGCTAACATGAAACATCACATAGGGATCATGCTGATTTGGTAATGGTGCTAGAAAACCTAATGCTTAATCATTTTTCTAGTGGTGCACTATCAGTCATTCGCCTCAACAGACCAAAAATAAAAGTTCTAATACTCAACCCCTACATATTGAAGATCCAAGTGATGATTAGAGTAAGGGCATATGAACTTCCTATTTTGACATGATTGTTTTCATACTGAATAACATAACTATTTATGCAAAATAAACTTAAGTATAATTATCGCAAAAATATATTAACCAAATAACAACATCAAAGTCCAAAACAACACCCATCATCAATCAAACTATATTATTCAAGCTTAATTTTAATCATTGAAGTTGGAAGAACCTTTACGACTTAAAAAAATAAAAAAATGGTAATTCACAAATGTTTGTTAAAAACTTCACAAATATGCCATGTTATGCAAAAAAATAGGGACGCATCTCAAAAGTGTTACAATTATCCTTTACTCCACCACCATTTTTTATGATTTCAGTGGACCCATCAGAAAACACTCTTGATTTTGTTTTTTGAAATAAAATACTAGAAAAACACACATTGAACACAAAAGTCATGATATCAACTATCCCTCCCCCCAACCTAATCAAAACATTGTCCCCAATGTCAAAAATAGGTAAGAAAGTAGAGTTTGAAAGATATCACCTGAAGTGTGGCTAAAATAATAAAGCTGAAACAACAAAAAACACCACATACTATTAGATGAAATCATTAACAATAAGTATCATAGACTGAGAGTCAAATTCAATTTGCGTTTTCAACCATTGTTCCTATTGGACCAATCCATATTGGCTAAGGCTGGATTAAATTCAAAATATATGCTAGAAGTTGATCAATCAGTATTCATGAAATATTTTACAAACCGCAAGTGCACGGTGTCAAGTTTTAATACAACAGTAAGTTGAGTATCGTATCTACATGGATTGTAATAAAAAATTACAACAAGTATTGTAGTTCAAATAGTCCTAATTTTATCTAGAATATCAAGTGATGATTGGTAAACAAAGTAGAATAAGATAAAAATTGCAAAGTTAAAACTAGAATTCGTAGAAGTAATATAATAAACACCTTATGAATAAGAAATTCTAAAGGAATGACTCACCTAATTATCACATATGTTCTTCCTTCCAAAACATACTAATTCAAGTCAACAATACATGTAAGTCAAAAATTCCTAAGCTCATCAATTCCCTTTCTAGAGTGTCGAATTGATTATGAGTTCTAATATAAATTTCAATATCTCTATAAAAACTCAAGAATAAAACTCTGCAAAGGTTCAATGAATTCTTTTTCAAAACTTCAAATGTTTCATAAGCTTCTCAACTTTATGATTCCTAGGTTATATTATCTTTATGATCATGTATAATATTCCCTCTCTCGAGTATCGAATCTCATACATCAAACACTCTCAATTAATGGCCAAATAATCAAGATGCAATACTAAAAAGATAACACAAATAAGATGAATAACTTGAACTAATAATATTTAGAATTCAAAAGATATGATCAAATAAGGTTACATCATCCTCTAGAAAGAAATGTTTAGTTCATCATGTATGAATATAACATCAAGAAATACATAAGAAAGAGCATGGAAATTGTTCAGCAATTTGTGAAATAAAAGAAATGGTTGAAGCTCTCCTTGTCTCCAAGAATGACTCACATTTCTCTCTAAGAATAGCTCTCTGTCCAGTTGCAAGCTCTCACTATCCAGCAACCTTCTTCTTTCCAAGAACAACTCCTCACATCTAGAATACATATAGAGGCTCTTTGGGGTCCTTAAAATTAGATAGGAGAATCCCTAAAGAGGGCTAAAAACCTATTTTTCCCCCTTTTAACCGCGTGGCAATGTGTAGGCGCTGATTGGATAGCCTGGTACAACTAGGCACTGTCTTTAGCGTCTTTAGCTTCTTTAAACCTATTTTGGACCGCTTTCTAGCCCGAACTGATTTTTTTTGTCATCATAAGAATTGTAAATCTATGTCTTGGAGTTCCACATGAACTTTAATCAACTAATTATGACATCTGTGGAGATAGTTATGTCTGAAACACCAAGATATGTCATAGCAAAAAATTGCAACCTAGTGCTGACTCTTGAACTCAATTTTTCTTATTGATATCAATATAATTGGATTTTGTGGTAAACATAGAAGTTATAGATATATACCTTTTGTTTCTATTAGTTCAAGAATCAAATCAAAATCATATTTGAGCAAAGAGTTATGAATGAAATACAAAAACTGTTATCAATTACACCACAATTCAGATTCTTCAACATTTCAACCAAATTTTTGCTTTCTTTCCATTTTCTTCTCCTTTTGACATTACCTACAAAATTTCAAACTAAATGCACAAAAAGTAGCAAAAACACTTGAAAATAAACTAAATTTTAATCAAAAGACATATGAATTATTGGTATAAAACTAACTTATCAAATACTCCCAAACTTGAAGATTTGCTTGTCCTTAAGCATCAAACATGAAATTTTCAATAATAACTCCTCTATTAATTAGGTAACCAAAGTTGAGAAAGATTTTTTTTTAACTCACATCTCATCTCAAAAGATTAGAAAAATATACCAAGTTTACATGTTAACATGCATATTGGTTTCACTTAACTTCATGGTCTTTTGTGTGTGAGCGTGAAAGTAGTAGTTTATCAAATTTTGTTTATCATTAGGATAGGTTATAAAGCTAGCTACTCATATTTGATCCACTTTTGAAGTGCTTACCAAACTTTTCACATTAGTCTTCACTAATGTAGGTAGATCATAGCATCAAAGATCAAAAGGACTTCCAAAACTTGTATTGTGAGGCTTGGGTAATGGTGGAAATATAGCTAAAATTTCCTCATTTTATACAATCATACTAGAACCTTTATGAATGAACACCAACTTCTTCATCAATCACTTCATTTTTCTTTATTGAATATCCCATTCTTCTTTTTGATCTTGGATTGCCCCCAAACTTATTTCTTTTGTTGTATGCAAATGGGGTCTATTTATTTTAGAGAGTTCAAATCATACACCTCAATTCATAATCTCTTCATTTTCATCATTTTTCAATCTTTTATTCTCTTTGATTTTGCTTCTTTCTTTCTTTTTTTTTTGAATATAACAATTCATTCAAGAATGATTGTGTAAATGAGATGAAAAAGGGTAGAATATTGGATTTTTTTTTCATAAAGCTCGATAATGTGTATAAGGTGTCCAAAGAATTATTTTAATAAGGTCAAGAGGGGACACTAGGGAATAATTCAAGTATAGGTTGGCTTGAAAGGTTCAAACGGTCCAAAAATGGCCTAAATCATTTCCTAAAGCTATGCCACCTAAGATTTCACATCGACTAGTGATCAAGCAAGTTCTAGAGGTTGGTGGGATCATTTAGGAAATAATTAGACCTTATAAACTGTCTCTAGACAATTAAATATAACTCAACAAACTACTTAGTGCATCAAAATTCACAAAACCTCATAAAGTAAATAAAACCCATTTTTGATGTTTAGACATGTAAACAAAATTATATAGTCTAATATTCACTTTTTTTTTAACATGCACATTGTTGATCACTAAACTTGATAATCAACAAACTAAACAAATTAATAAACCAAAACAAGCTACAAATAAGCATTAAATATCTCAAACAACAAGACAATTATCCTAAACTTCCCCCCAAACTTAATATAATCATTGTCCTCAATGATTGAAAGAATTATAAAATTAGAGGACTTTCTTGAAAATGGGTGATGTTCTATTAGAATTAAAACCCTATTTTTTTTTTCCAGCATTTAGCCTGCAAAAATGAGTAAAATATCAAGAAACAATCATCATGATATGAAACAACACACTAATAACAAGAACAAAACAACACACATGAAAACAAGAAAAGAGAGCTTGGGTTGCCTCCCAAGAAGTGCTTTGTTTAAAGTCTTTAGCTAGACTGAAATCGAATACCTTATGTTGCTTTCCTAAGTCAAAGATTAGAAATCTTCCAAATTTCGTTTCCATAATCATGTTTCAACCTTTAGTCATTGACATGAAATAATGTGTCATCCTTATCTTTGAGCTCAACTGCCCCAAATGGAAATGTCTTGTTGACAATGAAGGGACCCGACCATCTAGATTTCAATTTTTCTGGAAAAAGTTTTAATCTAGAATTGAAAAGCAACACAAGTTGTCCAGGTTGAAATTCCCTTCTCAAGATCATTTTGTCATGCCATTGTTTTTTTTTCTTTATAGATTTTTGCATTTTCATAGGCATCAAGCCTAAATTTCTCCTTTTCATTGAGTTGCAACAATTTTTTTTCTCCAATTGCTTTTATATCAAAATTTAATTATCGTACAACCTAATATGCTCTATGTTCTAGCTCAACAGGGATGTGACAAGCTTTTCCATAAACTAATTGAAAGAAGACATACCTATAGGAGTTTTATATGCTGTGTGGTATACCCACAATGCATCATCAAGCTTATGTGCCCAATCCTTTCGATTAATGCTTACTATTTTCTCAAGAATTTGCTTCACTTCTCAGTTTGAGATTTCAGCTTGTCCAATTGATTGAGGATGGTATCCAAGAGCTACCTTGTATCTTACACCATACTTAGCCAAAAGGTTATTAAATATTTTATTACAAAAATGAGAACCTTCATCACTTATAATTGCTTTAAGTGTGCCAAAATAAGTGAAAATATGTTTGTGCAAGAATTTAAGCACTACCTTGGCATCATTAGTAGGTGTGGCAATTGCTTCTATCAACTTGGAAATATAATCCGCAATAAGCAAAATGTATGATCGACCATTTGATGGAGGAAATGGTCCCATGAAGTCAATTCCATAAACATAAAAAAGTTCAATTTCTATTATGTTAGTCAAAGGAAGCTCATGGCGTCTAGTAATTATTCCAACCATTTGACACATGGGTCACATGTCTGCACAAAAGCATAACAATCCTTAAACAAAGTTGGCCAATAAAAACTAGATTGCAATAGCTTAGAAGTTGTCCTTATAGGTCCAAAATAACCACCACATGGGGATGAATAACAGTGCTTGAGAATTTCATTTGTTTCCTCCATTGGAATGCATCTCTAAATCACAAATTTGAAGACTTTTTGAAGAGCAAGGGATCATCCCATAGATATGATTTCACATCATGTAAGAATTTTTTCTTTTGATGATATGTGAGGTCCGAGGGCAATAATTCACCTGCAAGATAATTCACAAAATCTGCATACCAAGGTAAATTATCTTTGATTGTCAAAATAAACTCATATGGAAAAAATTCTTTAATTGGCCTTTCAAAGTTCTCATTTTTTGGCTCCAACCTTGACAAGTGATCCGCCACCATATTTTCACTTCCCTTCTTATCTTTGATTTCAAGATCAAATTCTTAAAGGAGTATCCATTGGATTAGCCTTGGTTTTGAATCCTTTTTGGCAAATAGGTACCTAATAGCAGCATGATCGGTATACACTATCACTTTCGTACTTATAAGATAAGCACAAAATTTATCAAATGTATGAACAATGGCTAACAATTCTTTTTCAGTGGTGGTGTAATTTTGTTGAGCATCGTCAAGTGTTCGGCTTGCATAGTAAATAACCCTAAAAATTTTATCTTTTCTTTGTCCTAACACTGCTCTAACCGCATAATCACTAGCATCACACATAAGTTCAAATGGTTGGGTCCAATCCTGTACCACCATAATAGGAGCTGAAATGAGAGCCTTCTTGATGTAAGCAATCAACATTAAAGTTAAATGGCTTATCTTTTTCCAAAAGGCTGCACAAAGGTTTTATAATTTTTGAAATTTTTTTAATGAATCTTCTATAAAACCTGGCATGTCCTAAAAAACTACGAATAGCTTTCACATTGTTTGCTGGTGGAAGTTTTTCAATAGCAATAACTTTTGCTCGGTCTACCTCAAGTCCTTCGCAGGACACTCTGTGACCCAAAACAATACCTTCTTTTACCATAAAATAGCATTTTTCCCAATTTAAAACAAGGTTAGCCTCCTCACATCTATGCAAAATAAGAGAAAGATTATGTAGACATATATCAAATGAGGAGCTAAATACTAAAAAATCATCCACAAAAATTTCCATTATGTTCTCCACCATATCATGAAAAATTGCCATCATGCATCTTTGAAATGTGGATGGGGCATTATATAATCCAAATGGCATTCTTCGAAAAGCAAAAGTATCACAAGGGCATGTGAATGTTGTTTTCTCTTAATCTTCGGGTGCTATGATAATTTGATTGTACCCCAAATAACTATCAAGAAAATAATAGTATTGATACCCTACAAGTCGGTCTAATATTTGATTAATAAATGGGAGGGAAAAATGGTCCTTACGAGTAGCTTTGTTGAGTTTTCTATAATCAATACATATTCGCCAACCTGTGACCGTTCTTGTTGGTATTAGTTCATTATTATCATTTTAAATTATGGTCATGCCACCCTTTTTTTGAACTACTTGAACCGAACTCACCCAAGAACTATCAGAAATTACATAAATAATTCCAGCATTAAAACCATTTCAAAACTTCATTTTCTACAACCTCTTTGTAGGATTTAATCTACGCTGATGTTCAATAAATGGTTTGTAAGATTTTTCCATTAAGATTTTATTCATGACAATTGAAGGACTAATACCTTTTAAATTAGAAATTAACCAACCAATAGTAGATTTATGCTCTCTTAAAACATGAAGCAAGTTTTCAACCTCTAAAGGAGATAAGGATGCTGAAATAATTACTGGATAAGTGTTGTTAGCACCTAGAAATTCATACCACAAATGCTCAGAAAGTGCTTTCAACTTCGGTGATATTGTTTGTTCCTTGATTGTGGAATCTACTATTGTTTCCTTGCATTGATTCTTCTTCAACTCCACATCTCCTGATTCAAGAAAGAGCAAGTAATGCATTAAATCATCATTATCAATATCATGGTGATTACCTTGCATTATGGAATGAACAATGCATTGCTCTAAAGGTTCAGTAGGAATTTGATTGAAAAAATGATCATGTAAGCAAGTTTCTAACATTTTAATCCTATTACAAGTGTGTGGTTTCTCTTAAAACTTCAATGCACGATAAATATTAAACATCACTTCATCCTCATTAACTCTTAGAGTTAATTCACCACATTGCACATAAATCAAAGCACGCCCGATAGCAAGGAATGGTCGACCAAGAATTAAAGGAATTTCTTGGTCTTTCTCCATATCTAACACCACAAAATCTGCAGGAAATATGAATTTATCTACTTTTACCAATACATCTTCAACAACTCCTCTTGGATAGGTGAGAGACCTATCCGTTAATTGCAAGATGATAGTGGATAGCTTGACTTCACCAATTCCTAGTTTCCTGAAAATAAAAAATAGCATCAAATTAATACTTGCTCCAAGATCACATAATACTTTATCAAAGAAAGATCCTCCTATGGTACAAGGAATAGTCAAACTCCTTGGATTCTTCAATTTTTGAGGAGTTTTTTTTTTATGTAAAATGGCACTACATTCTTCTATGAGATTCATAGTTTCAAACTCAACCAATCTCCTTTTTCTTGACATCATATCTTTCATGAATTTTGCATAGTTGGACATTTGCAAAAGGAATATTAATATGAATTTTCTTGAAGATTTCCAAAAATTTTGCAAATTGTGAATCAATCCTTTTCTTTTGAAATCTTTGTGGAAAAGGAATGGGAACATTAAATTTAGAAGTTTCAAAGTTAGGAGTAGATTTTAGCTTCTCAGCCCCTATTTGTTCATTTGATTATCTTTCTTCTTCCTTTGGTTGTTCCTCCATAGGACCTTGACTAGAAGTGCTTTCCATTGGCTTATCATTATTAGAACGTTTCATTTCTGGCCCCTTGATTTTAGTTCCACTTCGATGTTGGATAACTTTGCAATGCCCCCTTGGATTGATATCTGTAGCACTTGAAAAGTTTCCTTTATGTTTTTTAGCATTAAATTCAGTAGCAAGCTGTCCAATTTGAGTCTCCATTGATTTCATTTGAGCTCCTAAACTTGAAGCTAGCTGCCCCAATTGAGTCTTAATGTTGTCTATCTTTGTTTCATCACTATTGAATTGGGCTCTTGTCTCGCCAATGAAAGTGCTAATCAAATCCTCTAAAGATGCCTTTTTCTCACCTAATTGAGGGTTGGAATGTAGTAGATTGTTGTAACCCAATAGGGGTTGAAGCTAATTTTGATTCTTGGCATAGGAAAAATTCTCATGATTTCTAAGCCCCAGATGGTAGTGAGTCGGTAATTAATTTCCCCTGAAATTAAAATTATGGTTATTAACAAAATTTACCTGCTCATTACCTTTGGTTTTCATCAATGAAGTGCTAGGGGATGTCATGGAATCCATTCTTTGAGAAGCTCCATTAGACGTCCAAACTACAAATTGGTTAGAAAGAGCATAAATTTGTGCAACTAATTATGTAAATGAATCTACCTCAAGAACATCGACAACCTTTTTAATGGAAGACCTCTCAAAAGACCATTGATAGCTATTAGTAGCCATCTTCTCCAGCAAAATATGGGCTTCATTTACGATCTTAGACATCACAGTCCCGCATATGGCAGCATCTATTATAGTTCGAGTTTGCCCATTCAAACCATTGTAGAAGTAATGTACCTGCTGCCAATCCTCATAACCATGTTGAGGACACTTTCTTAGAAAAACCTCTCCCAAGCTTCATATAGTGGTTCAAAGTCTTGTTGGCAGAATTGAGCTATCTCACTCTTGAGTTGAAGTGTCTTGCTTTGTGGAAAATACTTAGCAAGGAATTTTTGTGTCAAGTCATTCCAACTCGGTATGCTACATGGTGCAAAAGATTGTAACCATAGCCTAGCTTTGTCCCGGAGTGAGAATGGAAATAAGCAAAGTCTAACGGCATCATCGGGCACTCTATTCATTTTGATGGTGTCACAAATCTCCAGAAACATGGCTAAGTGTGCATTAGGATCCTTCAACGCGTTTCCACCAAATTGATTTTCCTGCACCATGCTAATGAGGGCTGGTTTGAGCTTAAAATTATTGGCATTAATCAGTTTTCGAGCTATGTCGGAGTAATTTTGGTTCATGGTTAGTTGAAAATAGTCCTGAATAGCTCGTTGTGGTGGCAGTTGTTGCAATGGAAGATTGGCATTCACATTAGCATTGTTGATGTTATCTGCCATAGATTGATTGTCAACTCTTTTTGCTGCTCTAATAGCTCGAAGAGTGCTCTCTATTTCTGGATCAAAATAACTCAAGTCAAGACTCCTAGTCTTACGCATACAAATATATATAATTCAATGCAGGATAAAACAACAAAATATGGGAAGAAAATAAAAACAATCTAAATTAAAATCAAGACTAAGTCATAACAATATTAATGTCATTATGATAAAACGATCCCTAACAACGGTATCAAAAACTTGTTCGTGAAATATTTTGCAAACCGCAAGTGCACGGTGTCAAGTTTTAATATAACGGTAATAGAGTATCGTATCCACAATGATTGTAATAAAAAATTATAGCAAGTATTATAGTTCAAATAGTCCTAATTTTATCTAGAATATCAAGTGATGATTGGTAAACAAAGTAGAATAAGATAAAAATTGCAAAATTAAAACTAAAGTTCTTAGAAGTAATATAACAAACACCTTATGAACAAGAAATTCTAGAGGAATGACTCACCTAATTATCACCTATGTTCTTCCTTCCAAAACATACTAATTCAAGTCAACAATACCCGTAAGTCAAGAATTCCTAAGTTCATCAATTCCCTCTCTCGAGTGCCGACTTGATTATGATTTTTAATATGAATTTCAATATCTCCATAAAAACTCAAGAATAAAATTCTACAAAGGTTCAATGAATTCTTCTTCAAAACTTCAAAGGTTTCATAAGTTTCTCAACTTTATGATTCCTAGGTTATATTATCTTTATGATCATGTATAATATTTTCTCTCTTGAGTATCGAATCTCATACATCAAACACTCTCAATTAATGGCCAAATAATCAAGATACAATACTAAACAAGATAACACAAACAAGATGAATAAATTGAACTAATAATATTTGAAATTCAAAAGATATGATCAAATAAGGTTACATCATCCTCTAGAAAGAAATGTTTAGTTTATCATGTATGAATATAACATCAAGAAATACATAAGAAAGAGCATAGAAATTATTCACGAATTTGTGAAATGGAAGAAATGGTTTAAGCTCTCCTTGTCTCCAAGAATGGCTCGCATTTCTCTCCAAGAATAGCTCTCTGTCCAGCAGCAAGCTCTCACTGTCGAACAGCCTTCTTCTGTCTAAGAACAACTCCTCACATCCAGAATACCTTTGGAGGCTTTTTGGGGTCCTTAAAATTAGATGGGAGAAGCCCTAAAGAGGGCTAAAAATTCAATTTTCCCCTTTTAACTGTGTGGCAACGTGTAGGGGCTGACTGGCATAGCTAGGCACTTTCTTCAGCGTCTTTAGCTTCTTTAAACCCATTTTGGACCACTTCTAGCCCGAACCGATTTTTTGTGTCTTCATAAGAATTGTACTCTGTGTCTTGGTATCCCACATGAACTTGAATCAACTAATTATGACATTTGTGGAGATAGTTATGCCTGAAACACCAAGATGTGTCATAGTAGAAAATTACAGCCCAGTGCTGACTCTTGAACTTGATTTTTCTTATTGAGATCAATAGAATTGGATTTTGTGGTAAGCATAGAAGTTATATATATATATGTCTTTTATTTCTATTGGTTCAAGAATCAAGTTAAAATCATATTTGAGCAAAGGGTTATGATTGAAATACAAAAACTGTCATCAGTTGCACCATAATTCAGATTCTTCAACATTTCAACCATATTTTTGGTTTCTTTTCATTTTCTTCTCCTTTTGACATTACCTACAAAATTTCAAACTAAATGCACAAAAAGTATCAAAAAAACTTTATGAATTGTTGGTATAAAACCAACTTATCAATCAATTGGTCATGTGTTGGAGTAGAAATGAGGATTCTTTTCGTAGACGGTGAAATAAAATCATTTTTTATAGCATGATCTACAAAAGATAACAAACCATCATAAAAACCATTAACATTAAGAATACCTATAGGTTTTTGGTGAATGTTGAGTTGTGCCCAAGAGACAACTTAGAATAATTTCTCCAATATACCAAAACCACCAGGTAGAATGATGAATGCATCCATATTGTTTAACATATTAGACATTTTGTCATAAATATGTGACACTTTTACCTCATCTCCAATGGTCATACCTGTGATATTCTATACTGTTAAAATTTTTGGGATAACTCCCAGAACTTTGACTCCTCCTACATAAGCAGAAATAGCAAGACTTCCTATTAATCCCAAACTGTCTCCCCCATACACTAAATGAATTTTTCTTTCTGCTAAAGTTCTACCAAGGTTATTGGCTGCCCCTATAAACTTACCATTGTTTCCTAGATTGGATCCACAAAAAATACAAATGCAATTGAATTTGCGAGTTAAAGTGTAATAGCTAAGTCTCACACTACTCACTTGGTCAATATGATTCATGCATTACGTGCTAACTTTATATGTTACTTGCATTTCTATTGACATTGCATAATTTATTTCATTTTATACGATATTCTTGAATATTAAATTTAATTATGTAGCTCTTACATGGTATTAGTTATTGAATTTCCTAATCTAAATAGTTAATTTTATATTGAAATAAGAAGAAAATGAGATTGATCAATATTGGATATAGATGGGATATATAGGTTATAATTTTAGAAGTGTTAAAAGTGTTACTAGTCAGCTCATACGATTTGATTTGATTTCATTCAGGTATTTCAAAAGTATATATGTGTAAATTGCATATTTGGGATATTGAACATAAGATACTATGATTGAAAGGTGATATTATAATTTTCATTTATGTATAAGATTATATAATTTTTAATATGGATGATTATTCAAGAATCAGATGGCAATCGGGTAAGAAATTAAATGAACGGTTAGGAAATTAGCTTATGAATTATCTATGGGATCTTGTGGTAATTAAAATAGGATGCAATAAAATTAATGTATAGTAAGATACATTTGATCTAGGCTTGAAAGATGGGTGAAAGATCAGATTTATACTATAACTTGACACCACATGCTTGCTACCAAGCTTAAGCAAGTACCTCAAGTACCACCTCAAGCTTTTCTTTACCCTTAAGCCACGACTAGACCCTTATTTCAGCCATTTTCAGCTTCCAAACACACACCTTAAGGTCTCCAAGGGCTCTAAATTGTTTCTAACTTGAAATAAAAGCAAGAAAAGCAAAGGAGAAGTGATTACCATCAAGTTTAACCTCAAAATCTGCCTAGGTAACACTTACCTACGGTTTTGCCTTTGGTTTTTAGATTATTCTGAATGGGTTTATTGTGTATTAAGCTTTCAATATCTCTTATAAAAGTTTTAGAAAGTTTTTAGTTAGACTTTGGTGCACAAAGAAAGGGTTTTTGATGACAAACACTTAATAGGAAATACTTGTGGCAGAAACTGTCACCTTGCTATTTTCTTGTGTTTTAGACTTCAAACATGTATGGTATGTTGAATAAAACCTATAAGTACCATCACATACGTGTTAATATATGAGTTAATAGTATTGGAATAAATTTTCATTGGTTAGAAATTGAAATAGGGCATGATATTGAAGAGATGATCAAAACTGTCACCATCAATTTTCAGATTCTATCTTATGTGAAGGGGACTTGTTTTTTAGCATTAAATACATTAGTTATGGCAAGAATATAACCTGGTTGTCTCTTTACATATGTTATCTAAGTGTGATAAAAATTTGGAATTTATTGAATATACGTAAGGGTGCCAAAACCATTAATGTTATGAAGTGCACAAAACTGTCACGGTAGGAAAAATCTATTTCAGTATGCTGTGAAGGGAACTGAACTTGGAAAGCTATATCCGTGAGTTTTAGCCATTATATGATATGGTTATATTTTTTTTGATGTTATCTATGTGTGATAAAAATTGGGGAGTGAATGAATATTTCTATGGGTATCAAAATCATCATGCAAATTAATGTGACAACAAAAAAATATGAAATTGTGAATTTGTCCCATTTGGTTCATTAACATGTTCTAACATAAATATGGTGCATTTGATCCCTAACATTTAGGGGGATGTTATAAGAGTTATATACATCAATTAAATGAGGTTAGTATACATTTAAGATATGGAACAAAGATACATAGAAGGTTGTATTTGGTTATAATTTCTAAGTGGTAAGGTTGTTTAGTTAAATTGAGAATCAAGATCCTTGTACTACATTAAGTATAATGAACTTGTTAATTGAGGATGATGATTGATATCTTGTATTTTTACATATTATTTCACATCTATGGTTGGAGAGTAATACTTAAGAAATGTAGAAGTAACACACAACCAATCAAAGGTAAGTAAAAATTCATTTACAACTACAATACATAGACATAGTAAATGTGTGATTTATATGTAATATTATATATCATATGTGAATAACAGAGGGCACGCATTACTGTCATTCATGTCCATTGAGCATACATACATGGGCATTGACACGTGCATGCATCATATACAAGCACTATGATAGATCTTGCATTACACAGCATGATTCTGAGAAAGAAAAATATTTTGCTGACTACTACTAGTATACCGAAGCATGCATGGATTTGCATGGTTGTATGCATGGATTTGCAGGTTCGTGTACATGGATTTGCATGTGTATGAGTATGTATAGATTTGCATGCTTATATCATTATTGGACATTGGATTATAGCGGTATGCAGAGCTCTTTTCCGGTGTATAGGATAGTAGTATTGGTCAGGGGCCCAAGAAAAAAATGATTTGAGAGAAATATTTTGATGCATGGAATAGTATTGTGGGCATATTCTAATTTTTACATTCATTATTATTATGTAATTGCTGATTATATATAAAGGAATACAATACGCAAAATGTCCTTACTTCTTCTGAAAGTAAACACAATTATTTTTATTTTTGAGTCTATTGTATTATAATTTTGGGATGCCGTGACCTATATAACTCATGAAATTTGATATTAAATCAGCCTGAGAATAGAGTGACTATGATGGTTGTTGTGTTTTTATATAAATGGTAATTTTTCTATATACAGGGTTATATGCGAGAAAATACTTTACTGTTTTTCAAAGTGCTACATTTGACAAAAGTAAATATATATATATATATATACACATGCACACACATGTGCTACATTGTCAAAATTATTATTATAATAATATTTATATTTACTGGTGGGGGTGTTATATGAAAAAACTTCCATTTTTTTATTTTATTTTTTATTTTTTAAAAATAAGTTATGCAAAAATAGAGTGAGTATGGTGATATTTCTTGAGGTGTGAACAGGAAATGTATTTATTGTATGTCTTTGTCAAAAATGTTGAAAATAAGGACACACACAAAATTTAAAAATTACCTATTTACATTTAAATATACATGTAATTGTGATTGTAGCTCATATCTTCCTCTGGTTTTACGTCCAGTAATGACTTAAATGCTCTTTATGGGTCGAGGATATGCTTCCCATCCAGTTTTCTTATAAACTGGCAAATAGGGTCTTTAAATGTCAGTTTCCCAAGATAATAAAACTCATATTCATTTTGAAAATATTTTCATAAATCAAGAATTGCATGTTGTACCAATCCACCTAAATGCGTATCAAGAGTCAATATAGTGTGATCTAAATACTCTTTACTCAATCCATCCATAATGAATTTAAGTTTATCTTCTTGATTTTTAGAGACTGTTCCGAAAGAACGACACTTTTGTATTGCAAGTCCATCTAGCACAATTGTAACAAACTTTTTTTTTTTTTTTGCCCTTTGTTTTTTTGAATATGAGCTTTTATCAAAACCAGGCATGTATCTAGTAAGCAAATCTGGAAACTCATATGAAAACTCATCTACTCTTACATTTACTTCAATTATCCATCGTATGTCCTCTGGGATACCCTTGTGCATAAGCATCCTCAATCTTTCAATCCTGATTTTATAAATTTTCAAAATTATATTTTTAGGAAGAAAAGAAAATCGCTTCTTGAGAGTTAGAAGAATGTCTGCCATTTTGAAAAGAACAAGAAAATAGAATGAGAAAAGCAGAGAAAATTTGTACAAAGATTTTAGTTGTTTGGGAAACTAACAAGTTCAACTTTAATAGCCATGGAGTACCGTTATCCGCCACTTAATAGGAAAAATAAACAAAAATAAAAGAAAAAAACACCTTCAAAACAAATAAAGTCAGAGAAAATAAGTATATATATATATATACAACACTAATCATAACTTTGTCCATTTACTTTGAATATGTTACCATTTCTAGGATTCTCAATGTCAATTGCCCCACAAGGATGTACTTTTTTACAACAAAAGGACCACTCCACTTTGATCTCAATTTTCTCAATTTTCCAGGAAACAAATGCACTTAAGAATTATAAAGCAAAACCTTTTAACCAACCTCAAATTTTTTTCTTGAAATTTTGATATCATGAAAATCTTTGATTCTTACTTTATAAATTTTAGAATTCTCATATACATCATTTCTCAGTTCTTGAAGTTCATTGATTTGCAATTTGCGCAATATTGAAGTTTCATCAAGGTTGAAGTTAAATATTTTAATTACCCAATAAGCTTTATGTTCAACTTCAACAGGTAAATGACAAGTTTTTTTATAAACTATCATATAAGGAGACATGCCTAATGATGTTTTGAAAGCAGTTCTATATGTTCAAAGTGTATTGGTAAGTCTAAGAGACCAATGTTTACAGTTTAGGTTAACTGTTTTTTCCAAAATTTATTTTATCTCCCTATTTGCAAGTTCAACTTATCCTTTTATCTGAGGGTGATAAGGGGTTGCAACTTTATGTATGATTTCGTATTTATTCTTTAAAGTTCCAATAACTTTGCTACAAAAATATTTTCCCCCATCATTGATATTTGATCGAGGAATTCCAAATCGACTTAAAATATTTTTTTTCAAAAAATTTATCACTATTTTGTGATCATTGTTTTGACAAGGAATTGCCTCGATCCATTTTGAAACATAATCTATGGCAACCAATATGTAAAGAAAACCAAATGATAATGAAAATGATCTCACAAAATCAATACCCCAACAGTAAAAGATTTCAATCACTAAAATAGAGTGTATGGGCATTATATTTCGCTTTAAAATGGACCCTAACTTTTGACAATTTTCACAACTTTTGCAGAAAGTGTAAGTGTCTTTGAAAAGAGTTGGTCAATAAAATTTACATTACAAGATCTTTACAGTAGTTTTCTTTGTTGAAAAGTGACCACCACATGCTTCTGAATGACAAAATTTGACAATATTACCTATCTTATTGTGAGGCACGCATCTTCAAAAGATTTGATCTGGATAGTATTTGAATAGACGTGGATCATCCTAATAAAAGTTTTTCACCTTAGTCAAAAACTTCTTTTTGTCTTAAGCATTCCAATGCAATGTCATCTTTCCTGTCACAAGAAAATTAACAATATCAGCAAACCAAGGTAAAATAGAAATATTAAATAGTTGTTTATCAGGAAAAATATCATTAATAGGTGTGGTTTGAAACGAGTCATCATAAACAAGTCTCGATAAATGATCAGCCACCATATTTTCTACTCCATTCTTATCTCAAATCGTAATATTAAATTCCTGGAGTAAGAGAATCCACCTGATCAGTTTTGGTTTGGCATCTTTTTTTGACAAAATATTTTTCAAAGCTACATGATCACTAAAAACAACAACTGGTGAGCCAACAAAATAAGATCAAAATTTGTCCAATGCAAAAGCTACAACAAGTAATTTTTTTTACTTGTTGTATAATTCAATTGAGCACTATTTAAAGTTTTACTTGCATAGTAAATAACATATGGTTTCTTATCTTTTCTTTGTCCCAAGATAGCTCCAACAACATAATCACTAGGATCACACATTATTTCAAAAGGTAAAGTCCAATTTGAAGGCTACATGATTAGAGTAGATGTAAGCATGCTTTTAATCTTAACAAAAGTATTTTCACAATTTTTAGTCCATTCAAAAATAGTATCTTTTGTTAGAAGATTACACAAATGTTTAGATATTATACTAAAATCTTTGATAAATCTTTTATAAAAATCAGCATGTCCTAAAAATGATCTTTCCTCCTTCACAATCTTTGATGTTGGCAAATTGGTAATTAACTCAATTTTAGATAAGTTAAGCTCAACACCTTCTGATGAAATAATGTGTCCAAGAATAATACCAATTGTTACCATGAAATGACATTTCTCCTAATTGAGCACAAGATTCTTTTCTTCACACCTGATCAAAACCTTTTCTAAATTAGAGGGGCAATCTTCAAATGAATTACCAAAAATAGAAAAATCATCCATGAAAACTTCAAGAAAATGTTTAACCATGTCACTAAAAATACTAAGCATGCATCGTTGGAATGTAGCTGGTGCATTACATAATCCAAAAGGCATCATTCGATATGCAAAAGTACCAAAAGGATTAAGTTGAGGTTGAGCAGGAAATTTACCTTTTTCGTGAGTACGCAAAGAAGATGTCAGTGTTGGAAGTATGCTTTTGATCTCATTGATAGCTTGTGAAGTCTGATTATTGATGTTTGTTTGTTCATGCATAAATGTTTGCAAAGTTTCCTCAATAGATTTTGTATGTGGAGGTGGATAAGAATGAAAGTTTGATGGTTTTTGTGAATGCAGCGATTGGGCACGGTTACCATCTCGCCAACTAAAATTGGGATGATTTCTCCATTATGGATTGTAAGTTTCAGAATATGGATAATGGAAATATTTTTTAAATGTGTTCATGAAATTTGCTTGTATTGGAATGTTTGACATTCATTGGCGGAGTGCCCCAAAAGTTCACAATTGCTACAAACTTCTTCCTTTTGCATAGATTTGATTTTCTTTGCTTTTTTAAGTTCCACGACTTCAACTTTTTTTGTTAAACTAGCAATCCTAGCATTTAGATCATCTTCTTGGCTAAGGTAATATTTTCCTTTATCACTATTAGCAAGATTAGATCTAATAGAACCTACGAAAGAATTAACACTATGCTATGATTGAAAGTTTTCTGCTAAATAATCTAGATATTCTAAGGCTTAATCAGGTTCTTTATCAAGAAACTCACCATTACACATTGTTTCAACAAATTGCTTTATTTAGGAGTTCAACATTCATTAAAGAAACTAATTAAGTGCCATTTTTCAAAACCATGATGTGGGCATGAATTCAACAAATTTTTAAATCTTTCCCAACATTGAAAGAAAGCTTCATTAGAATTTTGTGAAAAAATTGAATTTATCTTTTCAAAGCATTAGTTTTATGAGTTGAAAAGAATTTTTTTAAAAATTCAGCTTGCATTTCTTGCCTAGTGTCAATTGACTTAGGTTTTAAAGAATTAAACAAATTTTTTGCTTTATCTTTTAAAGAAAAAGGAAATAATTTGAGCTTAACAATCTCATTTGTGCAAGTTTGATCATCAAAAGTGGCAAATACTTCATTAAATGCTTTCAAATGCAAGTAAAGGCTTTCAAAGTCTAAATCATTGAAATTAGAAAGTAAAAGGGATCATACCTAGTTTGAATCGAAAGTTATTTGCATTGAGAGGAAAAATGAAACAAGAAGAAGAAGAATTTCAAAGAGGTTGTAAATAATAACGCATGGTACGCACCTGTTGATTCTCATTTTCATCCTGGATACTTTAATTTTCAGCCATGATGGAAGTGTGTGGAGATGATTCAAACAAATTTCCAAATAAAATTTCAGAATTATTTTTAACTAAATGTCAAGAATTATGATTACGATATCTATCCATAAAGAAAATAAACAAACTATATTTACAAAGAAAAAATATTAACAAGCCTGAATACTTACCGTACAATAAGCTAAATGAACCCAAGTATTTATTGTGCCATTGGAGATACATAAATCAAGAATCACCACAAAACATGTAGGGTTTAGATCAAAACTCAAAATAATTATACATCATACTTAAATATTTTCTACCCTTATAACCATTCATCTTCCTCCATCAAGAGGTTCATCATTTTTCCTCAATAAAATGAAATTTAGAAAGACATAATAAAAGTAGAAAAGACTAAAAATAGAAGAGAAAGTAGAGAATGTATTTCTATTACTACAAGAAAACTTACATTACTAGAAAACATACATACTAGAAAATTTAGCTTAAAAAAAACCTCTAACCCCCCCCCCCCTTCTCTCTTACAAGTTTAATATATAGCCTATTTAAGTACATGGAGTATACTAGAGGTCAAACAAATAATGGGGGAATTAATCAAGTGGTATGCTAGTTTCTAACAGTTGGTAAGTTATTACACTAAGTCCTTAAAATTCTCACCTACTGAATTAAATTGCATTTTTAGGTGAGATACAACCAACTTTTGATGATTAGTAAAGAAAAAACATTGTAGATCATTTGGTGCTAATATATGTTCATATATCATTTGTCAGATTTGACTATTAGATAAGGGAGATATTGTCAAATTACCAAGTCATGTCCAAGAGCTATCCTTTAATAGTAGTAGCACCTTTCAACCTATGTTTTTACCATTTTGACACATTTTCTCACTATCTTGTTTTAATAAAACTTGTTTATTTACCACTTTTGTATAACATATCCAAATGTCAGCCCCAAATAAATTTGGGTTTAAGAGATATGACCCAATTGGTCAAATAAATCAATACTGGAATAAACTCTTATCCGAATTTTGGTAATCCATTTCGTGCAACCATTTGGAATTTTTTTTTGCTATAATCAAGATTGAATTAGACTAAGATTCCAACAGAACAATTATAGTTCTATCTATTGGCTTTCAAATAAAGTAAGATTTAGATCCATAGGGCTTTTGATCATAAAGTTATGCTCAAAACACAAAACCTGCACAAGTCTAGAAACATACTTTTTTTAATCTTTTTATATTCATTGATTCCCTAACACAAAATACTGAAAAAACAAGAATATTAACAAGAATAAATAAAGAAAAATATAATGGATTTGATACAAAAATCTGTCAAAATATGCACTTATCATTTGACAATCCCAAAGGGGGTATATTGGGTGTTGCATTGGTATGCATGGAGGTTTGTTAGTGGCCGATATAGAATTCAACACTTGTCTTTCTAAATAAGAGAATCTCTTATATTTTCATAATTCGTGATTCAAAGACCTTGGCCTAAGTCAAGATGAATTGTGATTCATTAGGAATTATTGGAAGTTGAAATGGGATTAGAGTTATTGAATCATTTAGTGTTTCGATTTATAATTCATATCCTAAATTCAATTGGGAGATTATCTCTCGAAAAGAGAGTACATGTATGGTACTCATAATTAAAATAAGTTTACTCGCTATTTCACCTAGAACTAGTTTGTCGTGATTACTTGTTAAGTGTTTTTATCAATAGTGAGGTTCTTGAAATTAAGGAGTTAGTCCCAAACGGATTAATTAATTGAAATATTTGCTATTCATAAGTTACAAATATTGCATGCCCACTACTAGCTTAGTAGTGAATTTAAGTGGGTCACACATCTTTATGAAAGTAACATTTTTAGTTTTGGGATTTATCAAATGGTTGGAAATTAATTAATTTAATATTGATTAATTAATTAATAAAGGGTTCTATTTAATTTAGTAATTAAATTAAAATATTCAATTAAGTAATTGGATTATTTAATCAAACCTAATTTGAATAGGAAACACAATTAGAGTAAATTATAATTAATCAATTGGATTGATTAATTTGGGATGAAATCAATTAAATTGATTTGTGAATTTTTAAGTCTAAACCCAAAAATTAATGTGGATCACTTAAAAAACCTACTAGAATATGAAGAGAATAAATTAAATAAATATGATATATTTAGTTAACATATTTATAAATAAATAATTAAAGCGATAGATTTTTATAGGATAAAAATTGGCCACTAGGATTTATTTTATAGAAATATATTTTAGGTATATATTTGATATATTTCTATCTTGATATTATTTGAAGAGTTCAAATTAATATCAAGAATATATGTAGACAATTTTGATGACTGATACAACTTTAAGTTTGCAAACTCAAGTGTAGGTTGTATTAAGTAATAAATTTTTCGTGAGTTTGAGGTCAATCCATCAGGAAGTTGTTTGAAGAATTCAAGTTTATATTTAAAAAAAATAGAATTTATGTGAATCAAAATATATGAACAATTAATGTATGTTGTAACTAAAGGAAAACCAAAGTAATAAAAGTATTGAGGATTAGGGATACACTCTTGAGTCTTGGATTGAGAAAGAGTTATTTATTCTTTTTATGTCTATTAATTGCCACAATTGGAACCCATATATAAAAAAAGTTCCAATGAAAAGATATTATTAAATAAATCATGCAATAAAGTAATCATGATATTGTCTTACTATTGCAAATTATCTCTTAACGCCAACACTTATTTATGGGATCAAATATTTATGCACACCTTCGTTAACAACAAATCAAGATTTCACATTAGCAATCTGTGGGGTAAAATTGTACAATAAGCTAAATGAACCCAAATATTTTTTGTGCCATTAGAGATCCATAAATTAAGAATCACCACAAAATAAGCAGGGTTTAGATCAAAACTCAAAATAATAATATAACATACTTAAACATTTTCTGCTCTTATAACCATTCCTCTTCCTCCATCAAGAGGTTCACCCTTTTTCCTCAGTAAAATAAAATTTACAAAGACATAATAAAAGTAGGAAATAATAAAAATAGAAGAGAAACTAGAGAATGCATTTCTATTACTACAAGAAAATTTATATTACTGGAAAACATACATAGTAGAAAACTTAGCTTAAAGAAATACTCTACCCCCCCTCTCATATAAGATTAATACATGGCCTATTTATAGTACTTGGAGTAAGCTACAGACCAAACAAATAATGGAGGGGTTAATCAAGTGGTATGCGAATTGCCGAGAGTTGATAGATTATTACATCAAGTCCTCACCTATCCAATTGAATTGCATTTTTCAATTAGATGCACCTTGATTTTGATGATGTCTAAACAACAGAAATTGTAGATCATTTGGTGTTGATATATTTTCATATATTATTTGTCAAATTTGGTGGTCGAATGAACGAGATATGATCAAATTACCGAATCATATTTAAGAGTCGTCCTTTAACAGCAGCAACAATATTTAGCTTATGTTTTTACCATTTTGAAATATTTATTCACCACCTTCTTTAGCAAACTTGTTTACTTACCTCATGTGTGTAACATATCCAAATTTTAGCTCAAAATAAATTCGGGCTTAAGAGATATGACCCAATTAGTCAAATAAGTCAATACTAGGCTGAACTAGAACTCTGATCTGAATTTTGGTGATCCATTTTGTTCAACCATTTGAACAAATTTTCTGCTATAGTAAATACTTAATTGGGCGAGATTCCAACAAAAAAGTTGTACTTCTATCTCTTGGCTTTCAAATAAAATAACTTCAGGTCTATAGGGCTTTTGATCATGAAGTTATGCTCAAAATACAAAAATAGCACAAGTCTTGAAATTTGCTTTCATTGATTCTCTAACACAAAATATTAAAAAAATAATAATATTAACAAGAATAAGAAAAGAAAATATAAATAATTTGATACAAAAATATGTCAAAATATGCACTTATCAATGACCAATGTAGTCTTAAACAAGTCCACATCATTAGAGAGAGAGAAAGAGAAGAGTTGTTGGAAGATTTAGAATCCTTTCAAGATCAAACTTTGAAATAGTTCAAAATTGACAAACTCTCCAAGAGTTGGAGCAGGAAAAAAATTTCGGCCCCTATATATAGGGATGGATGAAAATTACATGTATAAATTAGCAAAAGAAATTATTTTGTTAAGTCTTTTATTTTTTTTCTCCAAGAAAATAAAAGAAAAAAAAATGTGTTTTCTTGAAATCTTGATTTTCTTATTCTTTAAAAGAAAATTAGTTTCTTGATATTGTCTTTATATCTAAGTTTCAAGAACTTAAAGAATCATCTTTATTGTTATGAAAGTTTGTTCTTGATCCATCAATTGGATCGAAAAGATAAAATTTACTCCGAATACGGATTAGTAAACAATTAAAAGGATACTAGCGAATCCTTTTAATTGATTTTATTTTTCATATTGTGAACTTGATAAAGGGAGACACTTGAATCCCTGGGAGTTCTAAAAGTCCAGTATAAGCAATTAATTGCTTCATTTCCTACAATAATTAGAGTGCACAAAAGGTATAATCTAAATTAATATAATTATTTTATATATATTCAATTGAATAAGTGCGATCGTTAGAATCGCTTTTAAATCAAGGGGATAAATCTATTGGATAAATTTATGTTTTTATAAAAAATTTAATTTTCTACTGCACATGCCCCTGCGATTATAGCAAATCCAACAGTAGTATCAGGGCCCCAAGTTTTGCCTATTCATTGAATTTCAGATTTATGGATGCATGTTTTTTAAATTGTTTAAATTCTTGTTTAGTATGTAAAATTTGATTTTGCATGTTTTAAGCAATTGATGATTGGGAATTATTTTAATTGCTTATTTAAATTATTTAAATATTAAAATTAGAAAAGAACACAACGCATATGATGGGCAACCTTCGTGCTGCTCGTTGCGCTATTTTTTGGGTCTATTTTATTTTTATTTTTTAGAATTTTAAAATTAAATGTTAATTTTAATAATTTCTAAAAAATTATTTTTCAAAGAAAAATTATTTTTCAAACAATTAAAAATTATCCCAAGTCAAAAATTATATTAAAATACTAGGTAAATTTACATGTTTTGATAATTACATGTGATGTAAATTATAAGCATGTATAGGATGATCATGATGTTGGGTTTGCTATAATCGTAGGGATATACGCAGCGAAAAATTAATTTTTTTTATCAAACATAAATTTAACCCCTCAATTCGGAAGCTATTTTAATGATTGCGCTTATTCAAGTGAATATATAAACAAATATTAAATTCGGATTATACCTTTCGTGCACTCCGATTATTGAAGGAAATAAACAATCAATTGCTTATCCTGGACTTTTAGAACTTGCAGGGATCCAAATGCCTACCCTCAATCAGGTCCACAATACGAAAAAATAACACCAATTAAAAAAATTCTCTAGTATCCTTTTAATTGTTTACTAATCTAGATCTAGAGTAAATTTTATCTTTTGATCTAATTGATGGATTATGAACAAACTTTGAAGAATAATAAAGATTGATTTTTTAAGTTATTGAAACTTGAATATAAAGAGAATATCAAGAAACTAGTTTTCTTCTAAAGAACAAGAAAATCAAGATTTCAAGAAAATATTTTTTCTTTTTCTTTCTTTTATTTTCCTTTCTTGGAGAAAAAATAGAAGACTTAACAAAATAATTTTTGCTTATTCATATAGCTAATTTTTGGCCATCCCTATTTACAGGGGTTGAAATTTTACTCCTACTCCAACATAGCCCCTTTGTGATTGTAAAATAATGAGAAGATATATCAAAGTGTTGTAGGATGCATACAAGTCTACCATCGTGCCTCAAGTCTAAGGACTAGTCATGTTCTATCGCAACATAAAAATTCTTATTTCGACAGGCAAAGCTGCCAGCTAAGAATTTCTTGCGGGCCATGTTCGGTGTAATTATTCTCTAAAAGCACCTACATATATGCACTTGCATCTCTATGCTAATGCCAATGGAATGCGATATTCTCGTCTCATGAGCATGCATCATATTTGCGAGTCTTATTAAGCTATTTGATTTTCTATCTCAAAAAGCTCTCGACTCGAAACTTATTTAAGGTCAAAGCCTTAGAGGCATATTCTATGATCGCCATCATATGTGCGACCATACCCCATAGCTAAATTTGATCTAAGAACTTTATCTAATGTGCAGAAATAAAAAATACATAACATAAGATAAAGAAAATGCCTTTTTATTAATATGATTTCTGATAACATTGTCTTTACAAAAGAAAAAGAGTACAATACACTCAACTCAATTGGGGCGTTAGTCATCCTACTCTAACACATGAGCTATTAGACCAAATTGATTGGTTTTATATAATGTTTTTGGGTTTTAAAATGGGGCCTACGAGCCTCTTATTCCATCTATGTAAGTTATTTATTTTTTGTGTAAAGAGAGTAGAATAGGTAGTGAGGTTTTTCTTTTTCTTTGGAAGACAAAGAAGAATCAAGAAGAAGGTTCTAATGAAGGCCCATATTTGTATGAGATACAATTATGTAATCAAATAGGTTCTATTCCACTTTATTACCCTTAGACTGCCCTTATGTCTATTTTTGGCTCAAATGGACCACATATGATTAGTTTATGATCATCTATTTATTTAAGTATGTATTAGATGCATACTTAGGATTTTATTTAATGCTTCTACACTTGCAATGATATTATGATGTCATACATTAAATAACCGACCTAATTTAAATTATGATGAGATCTTAGATAAATTTAAATCACACTTAATTTATGAAAATTAAGAAAAAGAATTTTTTTATAAAATTTGATTTCGAATAAAAATAGACAAGCTAGGTAGGACCTATTGTTTCATGCCTACCATCAAAGGTAGAGACATGATGACTGCTACCGCATTTGATCACTGGCCATGAGTCGTGGGGTGGTCTTGTATTGAAAAGTTGTGATATCTACCAAGCATTGAGATGTTCGTGGGATAGAATCATCTTTATGTTGGCCATGAGTCATGGGACATCTTGATGCTCTATCTACACGAATGTTTGATGGGTATTGTTTAACACTTAATACCATCTGGACTCATAAAATTAGAGTATATGCGAAGAGGTGAGGCAATACAAACTTGAGGGTTTATAGTGATACAATCGTCAAAGAGTTGACTATTGATAGAAATATTTTATGGGCTCATAAAATTGGGGTGTGAAATATTTTCATTAGACCTTAAGCCCACTAGAAAATTTGATTTTCTAAAATTCCACTAGGGATAAATGGAATTCAAAAAAAATAGTGGGAGATAATTAATATTAAAGACCTTATATTAAATGAATATATTTTTCCCATAATTTATTCATTTTTTGCTTCATGCATGTTTTGTAGATTTTTCTACTAAAATGACAAAGAATCCACTTGCAAAAATCCTTGAACAAAATAAATTAACTGGACCTAAGTTTATCGATTGGCTAAGAAACCTTAAGATAGTTCTTCAATCTGAGAAGAGAGGGCATATGTCCTCGACACCGTGCCTCCTTTAGTTCCACCAAAGTATATTGCTTTAGACGTTGATCCAAATTACCTATGTTATGTTGATGACAAATCTGTAGGCTCGATGCTACATGTTGACATTGATGTCAAATGAACTGCATAAGCAGAATGAGGATCAAGATATTGTTTATGGGATCCTTCTTCACCTACAAGAATTGTATGGTGAACGAACTCAACAGACGAGATATCATATCTCAAAAGAGCTTTTCAGATGTAGCATGACTCAGGGCTCTTCAGTCCATAACCATGGATGAAGATGATAGTCCTTATTGAAAGGCTGATGTCCCTTGGAGTTAGTATGGAGAATGAACTCTATACAGACCTTCTGCTGCAGCTTATGCCTCCCTCATTTGACAATTTTGTTGTCAACTTTAACATGCACAATATGGAGACTAATCTCACTAAGCTTGTGAGCATGTTAAAGATGGTTAAGTCCCCCATGAAGAAGGACAAGCCAGTTCTACTTGTTCGATCCTCTTTCAGATCAAAGGCTAAAAAGCCTATGAAAGGAAATAGAAAAGGAAAGCGTTTCTCTAAGCCCAACAAGCTGAAGGTGAAGGGCGGAGTCAAGAAGATTTCTTCTCAAGCCAATGACAAGTGCCATTACTGTGGTAAACTAGGGTACTGGAAGAGGAATTACAAGGAGTATCTTACAAGCCTGGAGAGTTCAGGTATATATTTTGTTGAAGTTAGCTTGTCTATTGATAATACTTATTGGGTATTAGATATCGGTTGTGGCTCACATATCTGTAATAATTTGAAGATGATGACGAGAATTAGAAAATTAGATGGAGGAGAGACGGTCCTTAGGGTGGGGAATGGAGCAAGAGTAGCTGCATTAGCTATAGACATCATTTATCTAGTTTTTAAGAATCTGTAATAGTTTTAAACAATTATCTTTTCATTCCAAATATTATTAAGAACATTGCCTATATTCCAGTTTCGTATAGAGAAGGCTTTAGATTTACCATTAAGAATAGAAATTATTCCATCTTTAAACATTTTGATTTTATCTATTCGACTTCTTTGATAAATTGTTTATATAGTGTTACTCCCCATAAACCCATTTTCACAATTTAACAAAATAAAAAAAAATAGATAATCATAGTTCCATGAGCCTATGGCACGCAAGATTAGGGCATATTTCTGATAAAAAGATTAACAATTTGGCATAATTGCTTGATCTAAAGAACGAGCAAAACTGTCAATGTGAATCCTGCCTCAAAGGAAAGATGACCAAATCTCCATTTGTTGGACAAGTGGAGCGAGCCAAACATCTATTAGATTTGATTATACAGATGTATATGGCCCACTAAGTGTTAGCGTTCATAGGAATTATAACTACTTTTTAACCTTTATTGATGACTTCTCTAGGTATGGTTGTGTGTACCTTCTGAGGTACAAGTCTGAAGTATTTAAAAAGTTCAAAGAATTCAGAACTGAAGTAGAGAAACATTTTGGCATAAGTATAAAAACTCTTCGATCTGATCAAGGAGGTGAATATTTAAGCAAAGAGTTTTTTGATTATCTAAAAGAGAATGAAATTCTCTCATAATGGACTCCTCCTACTATTCCACAACTCAACGGAGTTGTAGAACACAGAAATCGAACCTTGTTGGGCATGGTTCAATCCATGATAAGTTTCACTACGTTTCCTCTTTCATTCTGGGGCTATGCATTGGAAACGACAACATACCTATTAAATAAGGTGCCATCTAAAGCCATGCCCAAAACACTATATGAGATGTGATGTAGAAAGACACCTTCCTACAATACCTTAGGGTATGGGGTGCATTGCTTATGTGAAGCAACAAGTGGGAGATAAGTTGGATATGAGATCCAGCTTATGCAAGTTCATGGGGTATCCAAAAAAATCTATTGGATATTATCAATTTATACCTTTCTTTGCACTCCCATTATCGTAAGGTGTGAAACAATCAATTGCTAGCCCTTTTTCTAAATTTGGTTCATATGAACCCAAATGTCTCCCCTCTAAAATAGTCCTCACTTTGAGTAGGAACACAAAATCAAAATTTCGCTATCAATTCTAATTTCTTTTTTAATCTAGTTTATAGAGTGTATATAGAAAAATATTAATTCCTGTTATCAACTAGTGATAAAAGAATTAATACTTAAAAATAAAAGATAAAATTTATAGAGAAAAATGATGGTTGAAGAAAATAATTTTTCTTCTCTCTTTTGAACGGCCGAAAATTAAATAATATTTCTACCTCTTACAATTTTATGCCATGAGGTATATATAGGGGGCTCAAAATTCCAAGAGTCCTACTCTTGCTATCTTGTATCTCCTTTTGATTGGTTGAAAGATATTTTCGTTTATCCAAATTTCTTCCAAGTCAAGATTACCTAAGAATTCCAAACTCTTGACTTTCCATCATTTTTCAATTACTTTCATGGACCTTTCCTAATAAGTCTTTTTGAATTGGGCTTGGACTTTAAAATAAATCGCATAGTTAATCTAATTAATTGTCTTACCCAAATTAATTAATTTCATCTAGCTATCTAATCAAATTAGACCTAATTAAATAATTTAATAATTTAATTAAGTAAATTAATTTAATAATTAAATTAATTTATAGACTATACAATTAATTTGATTCAATCAAATAATTGTTTCACTCAAGTTAGGCTCCTTAATCTTATTAGGTCTAATTAAACAATCTAATTATTTAATTAAATAATTAATTCAACTCATTGAATTAATTCAAGCCGCAATTAATTAATCTCTATTAATTAAATGAATTCAACCCTTTGGAATAATTCATAAGTTAGAAATATTCCATCTCAAATTGTGTGTGACCCTTTAAGTTCACAACTAAACTAGTAGTGGGCTACAATATTTACAACTTATGAATAATAATTATTATCCAATTAATTAATCCACTTGAAATTAACACTTTAATTTCAAGAATCTCATAAGTCATAGGAAACACCTAGCAAGTGTATTATGACTACCTATACGTAGGTGAAATAGCGAGTGAAACTATTTCAATTACGAGTATCATACATGCAATGTCATTTCGTGAATTAATATCCCGATTGAGTCTAGGGTATGGATTAATAATCGAAACCCTAACTACTCAGTAACTATGATTCTATTTCAAGTTTCAATGACTCATGACAAATCATTAGAAAACCCCCGTCTAACATTCTCCTGCCTCAGCCAAGGACTTCTGAATCATGAATTATGAAAATATAGGAGATTCACTTGTTCTGCCAGACAAGTGACGGATCCTTTGTTAGCCATTCATTAACCTCCATGCATATTAATACAATATCTAATATATCCCATTTGTAATTGTCAAGCAATCAGAAGATACATCAAAATGAAACACGACATGCACAAGACTACCATGGTGCCTCAAGTCAAAGGACTAATCATATACTATCGTAATATATAATTTCTTATTTTGACAAACAAGTTTCCAATTAAGAAATTCAAGAGGGCCTGTTGAGTGTACTTACTCCCTAACAAGCACCCCCATACATACACTAACGTCACTGTGCCAATGCATATGGAGTGAAGCATCCATAATCACCATCAAATGCGTGACCATGCCCCATAGCTAAGTTTGGTCTAAGGACTTTATCTAATTATAAAATACAATTAGAGATAGAGAAATTTACTTATTTCATTAATATGATTTGAAAAAGATTGTTTTTACAAATACAAGAGTATAAATAACACCCAATCTAATTAGCACACCGAGCACTAATCTAATAATCTCCCACTTACCCTAGTGCCAATTGCCTATGTTCTATAGGCCCATCTTCTCAAGATGTCCATCGAATACCTTCTGCACTAGAGGTTTGGTTAGTGAGCTTGCTATATTTTCTGCCAAAGTGACTCTATCCACTCTAGCGTCGCCTCTACCAATGATCTCTCTGATAAGATGGTATCTCCTCATAATGTGCTTAGATCTTTGATGAGATCTTAGCTCTTTTTCTTACACAATAGCTTTGTTGTTATCACAGTATATCAATATAGGATCAACTATGGATGGAACCACACCCAACTCTTAGATAAAGTTCCTGGAAACTGCTTATTTTGATGCATCACATGCAGTAATGTATTCAGCCTCGATGGTAGAATTCACGATTGTCTCTTACTTGGAACTCTTCCAGCTGAACGCACCACTGTTTAAGGTGAATATATATCCGGACATTGACTTTGAGTCATCTATATCATACTAAAAACTAGAATCAGCATAACCTTCTTGTTTCAGTTCTCCAGAGCCGTATACAAGAAAGATATCCTAGGTCCTTATCAAGTACTTTAGGATTATCTTTACGGCCTTCTAGTGTTCCTCACCTGGATTAGACTAATATCTGCTCGTGACACTCAAAGCATATGTGATATCAGGCCTTGTACATAGCATAGCATATATTATGCTTCTTATGGCAAATGCATAAGGTATATGGGTCATCCTTTCTCTCTTCTCAGGAGTCTTAGGAGACAGCCCTTGAGAGAGAAATGCTATGACTCATTGGCAAGAATCCTCGCTTGGATTCCTCCATGCAAAACCACTTTAGCATTTTGTCTATGTATGTGGATTAGGATAGTCTGACATTCTTCTTGACCTATCTCTATAGATCTTTATTCCAAGAATAAAGGATGCTTCTCCCAAATCCTTCATGGAGAACTGGTTAGACAACCAAGTTTTAGTTGGCTGCATCATTCCCAATGAGTAAGATGTTGTCAACATTTAGCATAATAAATGTTACCACGCTCCCACTAATCTTCTTATAGATACATAGTTCATTTAGGTTCTTGTGGAAACCAAATAATTTGATTGCCTCATCAAATCAGATATTCCAGCTTCAGGAAGCCTACTTGAGTCCATAAATAGATTTTTAGAGTTTGCAAACCTTTTGCTCACTCCTCTGGATATGAAGTCTTTTGGCTGCCTCATATAGATCTCTTGTTTAATATTTACATTAAGGAAAGCGGTCTTTACATCAATCTGCCATATTTTATAGTCATAATATATTGATATGGCTAGCAATATCTAAATAGATTTAAGCATCATTACTGGTGAAAAAGTTTCCTCATAATATTCCTTACTTCTGAGTATAACCTTTTGCAACCAATCATGCTTTGTAGGTCGCTACCTCTCCATTTATTCCAAGCTTCTGCTTGTAGATCTATTTACAGCCAATAGAAATTATTCCTTGTGGTGGGTCCACCAAGGTCCATACCTTGTTGGAGTATATGGAGTCCATCTTGAATTGTATGGCTCCTTGCCATCTTCCCGAGTTGATATCCGACATCGCCTCTCCATAAGTCCTTGGATCGTATCTAAAAGGAGACTCTCCTCGTTGTTCTCTAACAAAAGGCTATACCTCTCAGGTAGCTTTAAGATCCAATGGGATCTCTTAGGAGATTGTGTGTCTAAAGGCCCAGCCTTAACTGGTTATCCCATTACTACATTTGTTGGGAGGCTCTATAGTTCTTGAATTTCTTCAAGTTCTATGACTTTGCCATTTCTATCTAATAGAAACTCCTCTTCCAAAAAGGCAGCATTCCTCGAAACTAACACCTTTTGTTCTAATGGGTCGTATAAATAGTATCCAGTGGATTCCTTTGGATACCCCATGAATTTATATAAACTGGATCTCATATCTAATTTATCTTCCACTTGCTACTTTACGTAAGCAGCATACCCCCATACCTTAAGGTATTTGTAAGAGGGTAGTTTCCCGCACCACATCTCATATGGTGTTTTGGGCACCAACTTTGATGGCATTCTATTTAATACATATGCCGCTGTTTCTAGAGCATAGCCCCATAATAAAAGAGAAAGCCCAATGAAACTAATCATCAATCGAACTATATCTAACAAGGTTTTATTCTTACGCTCCGTAACTCCGTTGAGTTGAGGAGTAGCAAGAAGGGTCCACTGAGAGAGAATCCTATTTTCTTTTATATAATCAAGAAACTCTGTACTTGTATTCACCTCATCGATTTGATTCAAGTGCTTTAATACTTAGCCCAGTTTGTTTCTCCACCTCATATCTAAATTCTTTGAACTTTTCAAAAGCTCCAGATTTGTACCTCATAAGGTAGACATAACCATACATAGAATAATTATTGGTAAAAGTTATAAAGTAGTGATAGTTCCCATGAGCACTAACACTTATGGCCCATATACATCCGAATAAATCAAATCCAATAGATTTTTAGCTTGCTCCACTTGTTCAACAAATGGTGATTTAGTCATCTTACCTTTGAGACATGACTCACATGTTTGCATTCCTTGCTCTCTCGAAAGATTGAGCAATTGAGTCAACTAATAAATTTTTTTCTCAGAGATATGACATAATATAGCATGTTATAAAAGTTGGGAACTATGATCGTCTATTTTTCTTTTATTTTGTTAAACATGGAAAAAGAAGTTATGGAGAGTAATAGAATATAAGCCATTCATCAATATGCCAGAGGTAATCAAAACTAAATCTTTTAAAATGGAACAACTTCAATGTTTTGTTGAAAAAGTAAAACTTTCTCCATCCAAAATAGGAATGGAGATAATGTTCTTGACTATCTCTGGAACATAAAGACAATTGCTTAAAATTAAAACTACTCCATTTCCTAAAGCTAAGTTGATACTTTCTATGACTAATGCCGCAGGACTGTCTCTCCTCTGCTTAGCTTTCTGCTTCTTGCCATCACCTGCAAATCATTATAAAGATAAGACCCATAACCAGTATCCAATACCCAAGAAGCATCGTTAACTGATAAGTTAACTTCAATAAAATAAATACCTGAACTTTTCAGGCTCGCAAGGTAATCCTTGAAGTTTCTCTTCCAATGCCCAGGTTTACCACAGTAGTGGCACTTGTCATTGGACTTGTTTGAACTCTTAGAGATGCCATCTATTGGCTGAATGCTTTCGGATTTTGAGAAATGCTTTCCTCTCCCCTTCTTTCTCTTGTGCTTTGCAGCCTTTGAGTTGGATGAGGATCCAACAAGCATGACCGGCTTGTCCTTCTTCATGGTGGACTCAACTGTCTTTAACATGTTAACCAGCTCAACAAGGCTAGTTTTTATTTTATGCATGTTGAAGTTGACAACGAATGTGTCAAACGATGGAGGCAAAGACTACAGGATGAGATCCAAATAGAGCTCATTATCCATAACGACTGCAAGTGATTCAAGACTTTCAATCAGGCCTATCATTTTCAATCCATGATCATGGACTGAAGAGCCCTCCATCATATGGGTCTTGAAAAACTCTTTCAAGATCTGATATCCCGCCTGCCTAGTATGTTCACCATACAACTCTTGTAAGTGAAGATAGATATCATGCACATGCGCATGTACCTCGTGTTGCCTCTGCAATTTGTTTGACATCAATGCCATCATATAGTACCGCGCTCGCAGATCATCATCAACCAGCTTGTGATAATCTGCAAGATCCTCTTCACTGGAGTCTTTCGGCGCGGCTGGCAGTGGGATCACATTAAGTAAGTAATCCCTTTTTTCAAATTGTAGAACAATTTGAAGGTTCCTCAACCAATCAACATAGTTGGGACTAGTTAATTTATTAGCTTGCAAAATTGATACAAGTGGATTTTTAGCCATTTATAAACAATCTACAAATATATAAATGAGGCAGAAAATTAGCATACTTTCAAAATCATATTCATTTATAATAATGTCTTTAGTAATAAATATCTCCCACTATTTTATTCAAATTCCATAATCCCCTAATGGTAATTCAGGAAATCTTATTTGCTTGTGGGCTTGAGGCCCAATCAATATATCGTATGCCCCAATTTTATGAGCCCATAAAATATATTGAATGGTAGTTAACTTTTAACAATTATATCTCCATACAACCCTCAAGCTATTTTATCTCACTTCTTCGTATATACCCTAATTTTATGAGTCCATATGGTACTAAGTGTCAAGTATGACCAATCAAACCTCCATGTAGATAGAACATCAAAATGTTCTACGAGTCATGGTCAACGTAGAGACAAGTCCATCCCATGGGTATTACTATTCTTAATAGAGATCACATATTTCATTATGGAGTCATTCCACGACTCATGGTCAATGACGAAGTAAAGTAGCATCTTCATGTCAACTACTTTTGTTGGTAGGCATAGATTATTAGGTCCTACCCAATTTTATCCATATTTGCTTGAAATCTGAATTCAAAAATTCATTTACTTGATTTTTAGTTCAAGTGGGGTATTTATGTTAATCAAGACTTCAGCAATTTTAATCTTGATTTATTTAATAAATTTACAAGAAAATTAATTAAATAAACTCTATGCATACATCTAATACATACATAATCTGGATGATCATGGGTCATTCCTATGCAATCCATTTGAGCCAAAAATGAATCTAGGTCAATCTAAGGGTAAAAGAATGAAAACATAAACTAGTTTTTATTACATGAATATTTTCCATACATTCATGGGTCTTCTCTTGATTCTTCATCTTGATCCTTTTTTTTGTCCACCAAAAAGCAAAAAGAAAAACCTCACTCTATTCTACTCTTATTTAAAATGTAAAGTACATACAAAGAAATAATAAGAAACTCGCAGGCCCCATTTTAAAAACCCAAAGATAAATAAATACAATCACATTTGTCCAAATGGTAGCATGATCATCCCATACATACTAATAAATACATCACATGAATTTATTAAAGCATGTAAATTTACCATCCTTTTAAAATTGTAATTTCATGACTTGGGACAAAATCTTGATTTTTCAAGAAAAAATCCCTTTTCAATTTTTAAATCCAATATTTTAATTATAAAATTGAAAAATTATATTTTATAATTCAACACGACAGCGTGCACAACGGGCGGACGCTAGCACACGAGGGTGCTCAGCTATCACCCTCCGAGCGCGCACTACTGCGTGTACGGGCACCCGACACTATGCCATGTATCATTTCTCCTTCTGATCTAATCAAATTCAATCATACATGTTATGTTTAACAATTAAATAAATTACAAAATAATTTTATCCCAATCAGAACTACAACAAATCAATAAGAATTTAACAATTAAATCCATAGGCATAAATTGAATCTAGTTAGAATTGCACAAACCGTGGCTATGATACCACTGTTGGGTTCACGTGATCCTGGGATATACACAGTGAAAAATTAAAATTTTAAAAAAATATTAAACTATAACAATTATAGTAATACCCCAAATTCGATGCAATTTTCAACAATCTCATAATTTTCAATGGCTGTAACAACATAATAAAAATATTAATTTATACATTTCTTTGCACTCTGATTGTCGAAGGGTATGAAGCATTCAATTGCTAGCTATTTTTTCTGAATTTGGTTTAAATGGATCCAAATATCTTTCCTCTAAAGTAGTCCACACTTTGAGCAGGAACACAAAATCAGAATTTCGCTAGCAATTCTTATTTCTTTTCTAATCTAGTTTATGGAGTGTATATAGAAAAATATTAATTCCTATTATCAACTAGTGATAAAAGAATTAATACATAAAAATAAAAGATAAAATTTATAGAGAAAAATGATGGTTGAGGAAAACAATACATAGGGGGCTCAAAATTCCAATAGTCCTACTCTTTGTATTTTGTGTCTCCTTTTGATTGGTTGGAAGATATTTTAGTTCATCCAAACTTCTTCCAATTTTATCTCTTTCATATCTTCCACAAATATTCAAGATTACCTAAGAATTCCAAATTCTTGACTTTCTATTATTTTTTCAATTACTTTCATGGGCCTTTCCTAATATGCCTTTTTAAATTGGGCTTGAACTTTAAAATGAATCTCATAATTAATCTAATTAATTGTCTTACCCAAATTAATAAATTCCATCTAGCCCATCTAACCAAATTAGACCAAATTAAATAATCTAATTATTTAAATAAGTAAATTATTTTAATAATTAAATTAATTTTTGGACTACATAATTAATTTGATCCAATCAAATAATTGTTTCACTAAAATTGGGCTCCTTAATCTTATTAGGTCCAATTAAATAATCTAATTATTTAATTAAATAATTAATTCAACTCCTTGAATTAATACAAACCCCAATTAATAAATATATATTAATTAAATGGATCTAACCATTTGTAACATTCCCAAATTAGAAATGTTCCATCTCAAATTGTGTGTGACCATTTAGGTTCACAACTAAGCTAGTAGTAGTGGATATGCAACATTTGCAACTTATGAATAATAATTATTCTGATTAATTAATCCAATTAATTATCCGCTTGAAATTAACTCTTTAATTTCAAAAATATCACAAGTTATGGGAAACACCCAGCAAGTGTATCCTAACTACCTAAACTTAGGTGAAATAGCGAGTAAAACTATTTTAATTATGAGTATCATACACGTAAGGCCCTTTCATCAATTAATATCTCGATTGAGTTTAAAGTATGTATTAATAGATGAAACCCTAATTTCTCAATAACTATGATTCCATTTCATATTTCAATGACTCATGATAAATCATTAGAAAACCCCCGTCCAATATTCATCCTGCCTTGGCCAAGGACTTCTAAGTTATTAACTATGAAAGTATAGGAGATTCACTTGTTCTGTCAGATAAGTGACAGATCTTTTGTTGACCACTCATTAACCTCCATACATATTAATGCAACATCTAATATATCCCCTTTGTGATTGTCAGACAATCATAAGATATATAAAAATGAAATACGGCATATACAAGGCTATCATGGTGCTTCAAGTTAAAGGACTAATCATGTACTATCGTAACATCAATTTTTTTTATTTCGACAAACAAGTTTCCAATTAAGAAATTCCAGAGGGCCTATTTAGTGTACTTGTTCCCTAACAAGCATCCGCATACATGTACTAGCATCACTATGCCAATGCCTATGAAGTGAGACATCCTCTTCATGCGAGCATGCATCGTATGCACAACTCTATTAGGCTATTCGATGTCCCATCTCAAAAAGCTCTTAACTCAAAACTATTACAAAATGCAATTAGAGATAAAGAAATTTGCCTATTTTATTAATATAATTTAAAAAAGATTATTTTTACAAATACAAGAGTATAAAGGACGCTCAATGTAATTGGCATGCTGGGTACTACTCTAATACCTAAAAGGTACAACTTGATGTTAGAGAACAAAGAAGAGGGACTCTCCTTGGATAATGATCCAAGAAGCTATGGAGAGGCGATGTCTGACACCAAATCAGAGAAGTGGCAATGAGTTATATAGTCCGAGATGGACTCCGTGTACGCTAATAAGGTATGGACCTTGGTGGACCCACCATAGAAAATTATTTCCATTGGCTGCAAATAGGTCTATATATGGAAACATGGAGTAGATGGAGAGGTAGCAACCTATAAGGCACGTTTACATGCAAAAGGTTATACTCTGAAGCAAGGAATTAATTATGAGGAAACTTTTTCACCAATAGAGATGCTTAAATCCATTCGGATACTGCTAGCCATATTTGCATATTATAATTATGAGATATGAAAAATGTATGTGAAGACTGCTTTCCTTAATGGAAACATTAAGAAAGAGATCTATATAAAGCAGTCAGAAAGCTTCATATCTAGTGGGAGCAAGAAAAAATTTTGCAAACTCTAGAGATCCACTTATGGACTCAAATAAATTTCAAGAAGTTGGAACATTCGATTTGATGAAACAATCAAAATGTTTGTTTTTCATAAGAACTTAGATAAACCATGTGTCTACAAGAAGGTTAGTGGGAGTGCAATTATATTTGTTGTGCTCTACGTTGATGACATCCTACTAATTGGGAGTGATGTGGAGATGTTGCAGTTAATGAGGACTTGGTTGTCTAATCAGTTTTCTATGAAGGACTTGGGATATACATCTTTTATTCTAGGGATAAAGATCTATAAACATAGATCTAAAAGGATGATTAGACTACCCCAGTGCATGTACATAGACAAAGTGCTAAAAAGGTTTAGCGTGGAGGAATCCAAGCGAGGATTCCTGCCTATGAGTCATGGGGTTTCACTCTTAAGGTTATATCTCCCAAGACATCTGAAGAGAGAGAAACGATGGCTCGCATACTTTATACTTCCTTAATAGGGAGCATAATGTATGTAATGTTGTGTACAAGGCCTAATATAGCATATGCTCTGAGTGTCACGAGTAGATATCAGTCCATTTCAGGAAAAAAATACTAGAAAGCAGTTAAGATGATCCTCAAGTACTTGAGAAGGACTAAGGATATTTTTTGATATACAACAATGAAGAACTAAAATTAGAGGGATATATAGACTTTAGTTTTCATACTCTGGATATATATTCACCATGAATGGTGGTGCCGTTAGATGGAAGAGTTCCAAGCAAGAGATGACTACAGACTCTACCACTGAAGCTAAATATATTGTTGCATCAGATGCAACAAAAGAAGTTGTTTGGATAACAAACTTCATTCAAGGGTTGGGTGTGGTTTCATCCATTATTGATCCAGTAATGATTTACTGTTATAATAATGGAGCCATTGCGCAAGCAAATAAGCTAAGATCTCATCAAAGATCTAAGCATATAATGAGATGATATCACTTGATTAGAGAGATTATTGGTAGAGGTGATGACATTGTGGATCAAGTTGCCTCAATAGAAAATGTAGCAGACCCACTTACTAAGCCCTTAGCACATAAGGTATTCAATGAACATCTCAAAGATAGGCCTTAGATACATGGGCAATTCAAACTAGGGCAAGTGGGAGATTGTTAGAGTAGGATGCCAGTGCCCTAATTAGATTGGGTGTATTGTACTTTTTTTCTTTTGTAAAGACAATCTTATTGGGAATCATATTAATAAAAAAAGTATTTTCTTTATCTTATGTCTTGCATCTTTTATTTATGTATATTTGATAAAGTCCTTAGACCAAATTTAACTATGGGGCATGGTCGCGCATATGATGGCGATCATGAAACATGCCTCTTAGGCTTTGGTCTTAAATAAATTTTGAGTCGAGAGCTTTTTGAGATATGACACTAAATAACTCAGTAAGACTTGCACATATGATGCATACTCGTGAAACAAGGATGTCGCATTTCATTAGCATTAATGTAGAGACGCATGTGCATGTATATGGGTGCTTAATAGGGAACAAGTACACCGAACATAACCCTAAAAAAAATTCTTAGTTGGAGGCTTTGCCTGTCAAAATAAGAGTTTTTGTATTGCGATAATACACGACTAGTCCTCAGACTTGAGGCACTATGGTAGCCTTATGTGCATCCTGCAACATTTTGATATATCTTTTAATTGCTTAACAATCATAAAAGGAATATGTTGGGTGTTGCACTGGTATGCATGGAGGTTTTTCTTTGGCCAATATAGAATTCAACACTTGTCTTTTTAAACAAGAGAATCTCCTGTGTTTTTGTAGTTCATGATTCAAAAACCTTGGTTAAAGCAAAATGAATCGTAATTCATCATGAATCATTGAAACTTGAAATGAGATCACAATTAGTGAATCGTTTAGGGTTTTGGCTTATAATCCATACCCTAGATTCAATCGGGAGATTAACTGTCGAAAGGGTCGTACGTGTATAGTACTCATAATTAAAATAGATTTACTCGTTATTTTACCTAAGACTAGTTTGCCATGATTACTTACTGGGTGTTTTCATGGATAGTGAGGTACTTGGAATTAAGGAGTTAGTTCCAAACGGATTAATTAATTGAAATAATTGTTATTCATAAGTTGCAAATGTTGCAAGCCCACTACCAACTTATTAGTAAACCTAAGAGGGTCACACATGTTTATGGAAAGTAATATTTTTAATTTTGGAATTTATCCAATGGTTGAAAATTAATTAATTTAATATTGATTAATTAATTAATTAAGGTTAGATTTAATTTAATGGTTAAATTGAATTATTCAATTAAATAATTAGATGATTTAATTAGACCTAATTTGATTAGAAAACCTAATTGGAGTAAATTATAATTAATCAATTAGATTGATTTGTGAAATTTTAAGTTCAAACCCAAAACTTAATGTGGATGACTTAAGAAGTCCACTAAAATATGAATAGAATAAATTAAATAAATATGATTTATTTAATTAACATAATTATAAATAAATAAATAGACCAATTTTTATAGGATAAAAAATAACCACTAGGATTTATTTTATATAAATATATTTTAGGTATATAATTGATATATATCAATCTTGATATTATTGGAAGAGTTCATATTAATATCAAGAATGTATGTAGATAATTTTGATAACTAATGTAGTCTCAAACAAGTCCACATACATTGGAGAGAGAAAAAGAGAAGAGTTGTTGGAAGATTTAGAATTCTTCCAAGATCAAACTTTGAAATAGTTTGAAATTGACAAACTCTCCAAGAGTTGGAGTAGGAAAAAAATTTTAACCCCTATACATAGGGATGGATGAAAATTACATGTATAAATTAGCAGAAGAATTTTTTTTGTTAAGCCTTTTATTTTTTCTCTCCAAGAAAAGAAAAGTAAAGAAAGAAAAAGAAATTATGTTTTCTTGAAATCTTGATTTTCTTGTTCTTTTAAAAGAAAACTAGTTTCTTAATATTCTCTTTATTTTCAAGTTTCAAGAACTTATAGAATCAATCTTTATTATTCTTGAAAGTTTGTTATTGATCCATCAATTAGATCAAAAAAATAAAATTTACTTCGAATCTAGATTAGTGCACAATTAAAAGGATAGTAACGAATCCTTTTAATTGGTGTTATTTTTCATATTATGGACCTGGTAGAGGGGAGATACTTGGATCCCTGCAAGTTTTGAAAGTCCAAGATAAACAATTGATTGCTTTATTGCCAACAATAATCGAAGTACACGAAAGGTATAATCCGAATTAATATATTTATTATATATATATTTACTTGAATAAGCACGATTGTTAGAATTGCTTTCGAATTGAGAGGTTAAATTTATTTGATAAATTTATATTTTTATAAAAAATTTAATTTCCCATTGCACATGCCCTTACGATTATAGCGAACCCAACACGACAATCCCAAAAGCTATGTATGGTTTAGGAATTTTATCTAATTGCTTAAATGAAATTAAAGATAAAGAATTATCAATTTTGTTAATATATTTTGAATAAGATTGTCTATTTGCTAGAGTATAGAAGCGACCATCGGGTATTACTCTAACAATCTCCACTTACCCTAGTGCCAATTACCTAGTATATTAAGTCCATCTTTCCAAGATGTCCTAGTACTATTCAGTGAATTTTCCATGTTTTTCTGCAGAGGTATCTCTTTCCACTATATGGTCACTTCTACCAATGATTTGGTAAAAGTTAGAGTAGTATCCGACATGTTAATTAATGGCCGCTCTTATATTCTTTCAATAGACAATCTTATTCGATATAACTTATAGGCACTTATTTATCTTGATTGCACTTGGACAATCATATAAAGTCCCTAGACCATATTTAGTTATGGGGTATGGTCGAGCATATGATGGCAATCATGGAATATATCTCTAAAACTTTTTGAGATGGGATATCGAATAGCCCAGTAAGTCTCGCACATATGATGTATGCTCATAAGACGAGGATGTGGCATTCCAATGGCATTAGCGTAGAGATACAAGTACATATATGTAGGTGCTTATTAGAGAACAAGTACACTGAACTGGCCTGTAGGAAATTCTTAGTTGGAGGCTTTGCCAATTGAAATAAGAATTTTCATGTTGCGATAGTACATGGCTAGTCTCGGACTTGAGGCACCATGGTAGCCTATGTATACCCTACAGTATTTTGATATATCTTCTGATTGCTTGATAATAAAAAATAGGATATGTTGGATGTTGCACTAGTGTGTATGGAGGTTTAAGAGTGGCTAACATAGAATTCTTCACTTATCAATAACAAGTGAATCTCCTATATTTTCATAGTTCATGAGTCAAAGACCTTAGCCAAGGCACGATGAATATTGATTCATTAAAATTCATTGAAACTTGAAATGGAATCATAGTTCTTGAATTAACTAGGATTTTAACTCATAATCTAAACCCTAGATTCGATAGGGAGATTAGATAACTAAAGGACCCTACATGTATGATACTTGCAACAGAAATAAGTTTACTCGTTATTTCAACTAAAACTAGTTTGTCATGATTACTTGCTAGATGTTTTCATGGATAGTGAGGTTCTTGGAATTAAGAAGTTAATCCCAAGTGAATTAATTAATTAGATTAATTAATTAAAATAATTATTATTCATAAATTGCAAGTATTGCAAGCCCACTACTAGCTTAGTTATGAACTTAAAAGATCACACACTATAATAGACGAAACCATTTCTTGAACCGTAAAATGATCCAATTGGTTGGATCCAATTAATTAATAGGGATTAATTAATTATGGCTTTAATTTAAATATTTAATTAAATATTTAATTAAATAATAGGATTATTTAGTTGAATCTAAATTAATTCGGAAGCCTAAAGGAATTTATAGGATCAATTAATTAATTAAAATTAGTTTAATTATTAAAATTAATCTAGCTAAATAAATAATTAAATTATTTAATTAGGCTTGATGGAATTAACTGATTTTATCAAATAAGTGAATTTGTGCCTAATCAATTAATTGATAATTAATTGATGAACTTATTAATTGGATTAAAAGTCTAAGCCCAAATATTTAATTCTTTGCCCATTAGTAGAGGCCTATCAAACATTTGAAAGATTTAAAAGATGGAGGACCTTTTTGTTAATATCAAAAAGGATGATTGTCATTCAATTTTGGAAGGGGTTGAAGATTTTGAATTGGTTGAGGATCAATCAAAATCCTTAACCAACCTTACCATAGTGGCCGATTTTTGCACATGGTAGATGTACTAAAATTGACCACTATCTATTTGGGGAGGAAGTTTTAGATTATGAATGTAGACTACTTCTTGGCCTTCTTTTGGAGGAGGAAGTTTTAGATTATGAATCTAGACTACTTCTTGGCCTTCTTTTAGAGGAAGAATTTTCGATTATGAATCCAAACTACTTCTTGCCCTTCTTTTGGAGAAGCAAGTTTTGGATTATGAATCTAGACTACTTCTTGGCCTCCTTCAAGATTGATATCGAATATTGAAAAATTCCTTTGGAAAAGAGGCAAGCAAAAATCGGCAATTAGGAAATGGATTAGGAGAAAAAGTGTATTCTTCATTTTTCATACTCTCTCGTCTTCTTGTCTTCTTCCTAGAATAATCAATAAATTCTTCTTGATTATTCTATCAACACAATTCTTATTTCCACTAATTGGATTAAGAATTGCTATTTTCTATAATACTCAATTATTTTGATTTGAGAAAATGAATCACCATTACTAGCACAATATTGATTCAGTAGTTCTTGTCCATTATGTGGACTTCTTTAGAGAGAGAACATTTGGGCTCTTTAGGCGAGACGTATTGCCCAAATTCAATAATTGTTTGCCTTTTATATCAATAGAAGAGTTCTATGAGGGTAATTTCTAAATCCTTTAAACGAATCAAATTTTATTTTATATAAAATAATAACAAAGTGAAAATCGACAAAATCGCTACGAGAAACAAGGGAGCCACATTTATTTTGATTAGATGCATTTATTTATTTAATTTAAAAATTTTAAATTCTACTACGTAAACCCCTTTCGGTAAAGTGAACCCAATAGTTATATCAGAGCTACGATTCACATTTTCATTATCAAATTTGATTTATTTTTATATTTAAATTTGATACGTATTAATTATTTAATTGTTAAACGTGTTGCAATTTTTGTTAGATTGTGAGATAAAATATTTTTTGTAAAATATTTAATTAGTTAAATTGATCTATACACACAAACATTCGAATGTTTCGTTGGTTACAAGTTGGACAACAAATGATGGGGTTTGATAGTGGGCTTGAGTGATGCGTGTGGGGTGTCATTTGTGAACACCCCACAAGGTTGATACCTGGCGAGTGATCGGCGGGACCCATCGAATGGCTGTCCAGCACCCCGATAGGTTGGACAGCGGCTGCATGGGAGTCGTCAGGCAACACAGCAACAACATGCACAACATGCGCCTACTGGCCAAGAGCAGTGTGGTCCCACGGGTTGGACAGTCCCGTGCACTTGTGTGTGTATATATTTTTACGGATTAAAGATTTTTAGTTAAAATTAATTATCAATTTTAATTTCAAAAAAATGGTTTTTTCTTGAAACTTTATTTTATCCCAAATCTTTAAAAATTGGCAACTTTAAAGAGCTTGGTAAGTTTATATGCTTTAAAATTCATGTGATGAATGTTTATTGCATGTATTTAAGGATGATCATGGGTCTATGGCCAATGTGATTGGATGTATATTTTAATTATCTTTGAGTTTTTTGGTCTACGAGCCTTTTATTCTATTTTGTACTACATTTAAATTATTGCAAAGATAGTAGAATAGAAAGTGAGATTTCTATTTTAGTTTTGTAAATGGAGGACATTCAAAGCCTAAAGGCTCGTGCTTGTATGGGTTATTAAATTTAAATGTAATAGAATAGGAGATTCAAGGCCCATGCACGTATGGGTACAAAAATAAAATGTAATAAAATAGTTCTTTTTTTATTTCTACCCTTAGATTGACCTTAACCTATTTTTTGGCTCAAACGAATCGCATAGGTTGGCCATGATCATCCCATCGCTTTTTGCATGGGATGCATGTTAGATTTTATTTAATGCTTTTACTTGTGAAATATATGATGACAAGCATTAAATAACCTACTTAGTGATTAAGTTGATGAGGTCTTGGAAAAATGAAACCCCTAAGTTTTGAAACTTAATGAGAATTTTCTGATTTTAAATAAAAATTGACAAGTTAGGCAAGATCTATCATTCAATGCTTATTATCAAAAGTAGAGACATTAAGATACTATTGCACTTGATCACCGGTAATGAGCCATGGGGTGGTCTTGTGTTAGAAAGTTGTGATCTCTATCAAGCATGGAGATGCCCGTGGGATGGAGTTGTCATTATGTCGGCCATGAGTGTGGGACATCTTGATGCTCTATCTATGCGAATGTTTGATGGGTGTTGTTTAACACTTAGTACTATATAGACTCATAATTAGAGTATATGGGAAAAGATGAGGCCAAACAAACTTGAGGATTGTATAATGATACAATCATTAAAGAATTGACCACCGATAAAAATATTTTAAGGGCACATAAAATTGGGATATGAAGTATTTCCATTGGATCTCAAGCCCACTAGGAAATTTAATTTCTTGAACTTTCATTAGGGTTGATGGAATCAAAAGAAAATAGTGGGAGACATTTATAATTAAAGTCCTTGTTATAAATGAATATATTTTTGAATAGATGCTTGATTTTCTGTCTCACATAGGATAATAGTCATCACTACTATATCCACTTGATTTATTCTAGACGACACTAAATATTACTAAGCTCCAAATCTTTCCGGATTACTCTTAAAACTAAAGAGCTGTTCTTAAAACTTTAAGAGGTTAAAAATGTGCAAAAGAGAGTTTCTACAAATAGTTGTAGAAATAGTTTTCATTAAAAATATGCAAAGCACCTCATACTGCACATTCTACAAAGAGTTATAGAAGGACTTTGTCACAACCTCCTAACAATGTGTATAAATATTTATATAAACAACCTGTGCAATAGAATTTATGCATGTATGCGTGTGTACAACTTTTTTTTTCTAGTTAGTTCAATAAAATATTTATAAAAGTAAAGTGCTTTCATATCCTATAACACTGTATATACATAGGTAGTTATTAAACATTAACCAGGTCTATCAAAATCATCACAAACTCAAACTTTCTATCACAAAGGAGTTTTGAAAGTGATTTATAGGATAAAGTCACTAATATAATACAATAACTATAAAATCAAAAGCACGGCCCACAAAATAACCCAACAGGTCGTCATCCAAGTACATTGATCTTTGAAAGCCTGTAGGAGCTCCACTGCCAGCCAGTAAACCAGAGGTTTCAAGTCTCACCATGTTCACCTACAATGCATGAACTACTTGAGCTAACACTCAATAAGTAAAAATTATGCGTGGCAAGAGTATGATATAAATTTCATGCAACTTATCTCTAAGATATGATGCTATAAATGTATTAAATTTGAGTACTCATAAATCAAAGAGTTTTTATTAAAAATCACTTCATTTATTGGGCCCTTGGCCCACATACTATGCACCGGATAGAGCTCTAAGCAATTTCAAGAATCACATGGCCATAAACAAATTGACTCAATCCAAAGGTCATCTCTTGGGATCACCGGAGGTTCACCCCCTGTCTTCCCCTATGATCCTCCAGAAGTCTTCCCACTGGTAGAGTGAATAAGGCCACAGCTAAGTGGTCCACTCTCTCGTAATTACCAGAGGCACATCCCCTGTCAACCCCTATGATCCTTCGAGAAGTAACACTCGTGGCGCCCTAAAATTTCACATAAGCATGCCTCGCATGCCTCGATACACTAGTAATGACCAACCAAAATATTTTCTTTCTAAAAATCATGTCTCAAATTGTAAAGTGCATGCAAGAACCTCCACTATACTCATACGCCATGCATGCACTTGTAAATACTCATGAATGGTATGTTTAATATGAAATGCAAGTCATCTTGCTTTCAACATGTTTCAAGAATCATAAAACTCTTAAGTTACACACTATACTTGTCATCCAGTCAATTTAAATATCATCAACACATTAGGTATAAATACTTCAAGACATACTATGTTCATGCATTGTAGATGTAAATGGATCTTTACTTACTTTTCATTTGATTGGTGGCTTAGTCTAGATTTGTTTATTGTTCCCCTCCAATCTTAAATGTAAAATACCCTGTAATATTACCCAATATCAAGTGCCATTCCCAATTTGGCAAGTTGAAGGCATAAAATATCATATTAAGACCTTAAACACCAAACTATCTAGGTAATGATCAGGCTTTCACAAACTAGAACCCAATCTAATTCCTCAAATACCTTAATTTCTTATCTTACATACATGTAAACATCATATAATTGAAGTATTGTAACTATAATATCATGTACCTAATTGTTACCACTCAATAGCAACATGTCTAGGTTGAAATATGCTAAGTTATAAAATTGGACATATTCACATTTTCATATTTTCTTGTTATTCAATTTAGTTGCATAATAACTTTGACATTCCTAAGCATATCCAATCACTTCCAAATTTTTACCACACTTAGATAAAATGTATATAAATATAATAATATTTTATAATTTTCTAAAATCACTTCTTTACCTCAACAAAACCAACCTAATTATCACAACACAAAAATTGTAAGTTCTATCATGATAATTTTGGGTGTCTCTTTAAATATCAAACCATATTTCAATTTATAACCTCTCCAAACTTACATACATCACCTAAACTCATATATAAACACATATATGGTAAAATATATAGGTTTTAATCAAATTATTACACATATAAAAAGCTTTAAAAACAAAAACCAGCAAGTATACAGTTTCTGTACCTAGTGATTTCTATTGCGATTTTGTAACTAAAAATCCATATTTTATGGATTATAAGACCATAAATAACATCCTCACATGATTATAAACCATATTATAAGCTTTAAAAATCATAAACCCTCAAAAAATTCAAGAACTTAAATAAAAAACATGAGTTAAGCTTTACCTATGCACAAATTTTAGCTTCTACTTGCTCCTCCTTATTTCCCTTTACTTCCTTCACTTTTTTTTACTTGGAATTACTTGAGAGAAAGTTTTAAAATTCAATATGAAGGTTTTGGAGGTGAAATAGCTCAGAAAATAGTTTTTGGTCGTGGTTCAAGGATAGAAATGAAGAAAGGTTGAGATGGAAGCTTGAGATGTCAAGTGGTGATTCAAATCTAATGTTATTCACACATTATGCAGATCTAATCTAGTGTTTCTCATTACTTATTTATCTATATACAACCTACTTTAATTTCCATATGATCGAATAATACATTATGCCTTAATTTCTTAATCGTTCATTCCATCTCCAAACCGATCAACATCCGATTCTTAAATGATTGTCTAGTTTTCATTTTCTAAAATCACATGCACATGTGAACCTTGTATTATTACCCTTAAATCACACGATATCATGTCCGATATCCCAAGTATGTTAATCTATGGATGTATATACCTTTAAAACACCTTGATCTAATTGAATCGAATCATATAAGTTTACTAGTGATACTTTTAACACTTCTAAAATCATAACATATAACCTATGAATATCCACTATATTGATCAATCTATTCTTTATCTTATCTAAATATAGAATTACTTAATTAGGTTATAGGATCTCAACCACTAGCATCATGTGATAGTATTGGAAGTCTAACGATTAAGAATGCCATATAAGATGTCATGTAGATGTCAATACAAATTGGCATATAAGTAGCATGTAGAGCATGAATCATATTAGCCAAGTGAGTAGTGTGAGGCTTGGGTATTACATCTTTCCTTCCTTATTAAAATTTCATCCTCGAAATTTACTTACCGAAAGAGTTCTGGATACTTAACTTTCATATCATCTTCTCTTTCCCAAGTAGCTTCTTCTATTGATTGATTTCTCCATAATACTTTAACCAATGGGATTGTTTTATTTATGAGTTGTTTTACTTCTCGTAGAAGAATCTCTACAAATATTTCTTCATAACTCAAATCTTCTTTCAGCTCTATAAGTTCATTATTCAGAATATGAGATGGATTTGCAATATATTTCCTCAACATGGATACATGAAATACATTGTGCACTTGAGACATTGATCCAGGTAGGTCTAGTTTGTAAGCAACATCCTCAGTTCGTTCAATAATATGAAATGGACCAATATATCTAGGATTTAGCTTTCCTTTCTTTTCAAACTGCATAATCCCCTTTATTGGAGATACCTTCAGAAATACTTGATCTCCTACTGTAAATTCTAACATTGTTCTTCTTTGATGAGCATAAATTTTCTGTCAGCTCTGGGCAGTCTGCATTCGTTAATGAATTTATGTCATAGCTTCTATCATTTCTCGAATCATATTTAGGCCCAAAAGCTTCTTTTCACCAACTTTATCCCAATAAACTAGAGATCTACATTTTCTACCATAAAATGCTTCATAAGGGGCCATTCCAATAGTGGACCGATAGCTGTTATTATAAGAGAATTCCACTAAAGGTAAAAATTTGCTCCATTGACCATGAAAATCTAATACACAAGCTCTGAGCATCTCTTCCAATGTTTGTATTGTTCACTCTGATTGTCCATCTATCTGAGAATGATATGTAGTACCGAAAGATAATTGTATTCCCAATGCCTTGTGTAAACTCTTCCAGAACATAGACAGAAATCTGGAATCTCTATCAGAAATAATAGATAATGGTACCCCATAAAATCTGACCACTTCCTATATATATATCTGTGCATAACGATCTATGGAATAAGTTGAAGATATTAGAAGAAAGTCAGCAGATTTAGTTAGCCTATCAACGATAACCCAAATAGCATCGTGACCTTTAAGTATTTTAGGTAATCCCGATACAAAATCCATAGTAATTGTTTTGCATTTCCATTCTGGAATAAATAAAGGTTGCAAGATTCTTGCTGGTCTTTGATGTTCTGACTTTATTTGACATGTCAAACATTGTTCAACAAATTGAGCAACATTTCTTTTCATACCTAGCCACCAGTAATATGTTATCAAATCTCTATACATTTGAGTAGCTCCTGGATGCACTGAATATGGCGTTGAATGTGCCTCTACCAAAATATCCTCCTAAATGTTATCCACATTAGGCACATATAACCTTTTTCGGAACCACAAGATACCATTCTCTGACATTTGAAAATTAGAAAACATTTTTGAAGCAATGTCTTTCAACATTTTAGTAACATATTCATCAACTTGTTGTCCTTGTTGGATTCTATCAATCAAAGTCGGTAGGAGTGTCAAAGCTACAAATTTGGCCTCCACTGATCCCTGTTGTACAATCTATACATTCATTTTCTATAGTTCAATTAACTCTAGTTTCTGAGTCAAAGCTAAAGCTGCGGTATTTTGTATTGATTTCCTGCTCAATGCATCAGCCACAACATTAACCTTACCAGGATGATAGTTGATAACATAATCATAATCTTTCACTAACTCCAACCATCTTCCCTGTCGCATATTTAACTCTTTTTAGGTGAAGAAATATTTTAACCTCTTGTGATCAGTTTATATCTCACATCATTCACCATACAAATAATGAATCTATATCATAAGTGCAAACACCACCGCAGCAAGCTCTAAATCATGTGTGGGATAATTCTTTTCATACTCTTTAAGCTGTCAGGATGCATATGCAACTACTTTACCATTTTGTATCAATACACATCCTAACCTATTTTTTGAAGTATCACTATAAACCACAAGGCCTCTAATACCTGATGGAATAGAAAGAATAGGAGCTGAAGTTAACCTCTTTTTCAATTCTTGAAAACTTTTCTCACAAGCATCCATCCATTTAAATGTCACACATTTTCTAGTTAATTGGGTCAAAGGAGAGGCTATCTTGGAGAATCTTTCCACAAATCTACGGTAATATCCAGCTAACCCAAAAAAATTCATTCTTTTGAAGGATTAGTAGGTTGTGACCAACTATTAATAGCTTCTACTTTACTTGGATCTACAGATATTCTTGCTGTTGATACTATATGTCCTAGAAATACCACTCGATCAGTCCAAAATTCACATTTCTTAAATTTAGCATATAGTTATTTCTCTTTCAAACCCTCTAAAACCATTCTTAGATGTTCACCATGCTCTTCTTTTATGCTAGAGTAAATCAGGATATCATCAATAAACACAATAACAAATCTATTAAGAAAATTTTTACATACCTGATTTATCAAATTCATTAAAGCTGCTGGAGCATTTGTCAACCCAAATGGCATCACCAAAAATTTATAATGTCCATATCTCATGCTAAATGCTGTCTTGGTGACATCATCCTCTTTTATTTTCAGTTGATGGTACCCAGATCGCAGATCAATTTTTGAAAATATAGATGCACCTTGGAGCTGATCAAATAAGTCTTCTATTCTAGGCAGATGATGCTTATTCTTGATTGTAACTTTATTTAAATCTCAATAGTCTATACACAATCGCATTGTACCATCCTTCTTATGCACAAATAGAACCAATGCACCCTATGGTGAAAAGCTAGGTCTGATAAAACCTTTATCCAATAATTCCTGTATTTGTATCTTCAATTCTTTCAACTCAGCTGGTGCTATTTGGTATGGAGCTTTAGATATTTGATGTGTTCCTAGATTTAGTTTAATGACAAACTCTATCTCACGGTCTGGTGGTAATCTAGGAAGATCATCAGGAAATACTTCTAGATATTCCCAAGCAACTGGCACTTCACTAAGGATAGAATGGTGTTGTTCTTTAATTCTCATAACACTCGCAAAATATCCTTCACAACCACTATCTAATAATCTTTGTACTTTTAATGCTGATATCATTGGGAATTTGAAACTTTTTACGATTCCAATAAAAGTGAACGGTTCCTCACCAGGAGGTTGAAAAGTTACTGTATTTCTCGGACAATCTATTATGGCACGATAATTTGACAACCAATCCATATCCAAAATCATATCATAGTCATTCATGGCCAATACAATTAAATCAGCATAGAGTTCTCTATTTTTAATAGGAATAGCACAATCTCTTAAAACATGGTTAGTTTGTTTTGAATCTCTAGAATGGATTATCACATTAACTGAACTCAACGGTATCAGGTACTCTACCCAACCTCTTCACTTACTCTATGGATATAAATGAGTGTGTAGCTCCAGAATCAAACAATACAAATGTTGGAGTACCAAAGATAGAGAATTTACCTGTTACCACTGATGGGTTCACCTCAGCATTCGATCTAGTAATGGTAAGGACTCTAGCTAACACTTTTGTTTGTCCCATTGGATTTGGATTATCTGGACATACTCTGGCAATATTTCCAACCTTCCCACACATAAAGGAGGTTCTAGTCTCCATCGGGCAAACTCTATTGTGGTGACCACCACATTTAGGACAAGCAGGTTACGACATTGGTGCTTTGCCTTGATTAATCTTTGTACGCTTACTCTGATCCCACTGTTGTTGCCTTTGTCTAGGTTGGAATTTAGATTTTTTATTCTGCATTTGAAATGGTCTCTTCTTTTCATTTCCAACCAATCGTTCCCCATGTTCTTACTTAAATTGGCGTCGAATCTCCTGAGCATGAGAAATTCTAAATTTGGCTTGTTCTGCCACTAAAGCTCTCTCAACAACTTGTGAGTATGCGCTCCTTGGATTCCTGCCATATTCATATCTCTATATAGCTCTAGTATCAAGCCTTTAAGCAATCTTTCAACTTTCAATGCATCAGTATTGACCATATATGTGACAAATCTGGATAACTATTAATGTTAGAGTAGTGCCCAACATGCCAATTATTTTGGTTATTCTTATACTCTTACTAATCATTCTTATTTATATTAATATCATTTAAATGGAAATCTTTATCTTAAATTCATCATAAGAATTAGATAAAGTCCTTAGATCACACATAGCTATGGGACGTGGTTGCGCATATGATGGTGATCGTGGAATATGCCTATAAGGTTAGGATCTTAAAATGTTCCAAGTTAAGGATCAATGAGATAGGACATCAATGATCCCGTTTAGACTTGCACATATGATGCTGGCTCAAAAGTAGGATGCCTCGTTCCATAGGTATTGGTGTGGAGACACTAGTGCATGTATGCGGATGCTTGTTGGGAACAAGTATACTGAACAACCCCACCTGAAAATTTCCAATTGAAAATATTCTATTGTCAAATGGGAATTTTCTCATTATGATAGTGCAAGAATTAGTCCTTGGACTTGAGGCACCATGGTAACCTTGTGCATGACATGTTGTACTTTGATGTATTTTCCGATTGCATGACAATCACAAGGGCTTATATTGGATGTAACATCTTCATTTATGGAGATTAATGAGTAGCCAATAAAGGATCCATCACCTATCTAGATGAATAGGTGAATCTCCTATGTATTCTACTGTACTTGACTCTAAAATTCTTAGCCAAAGTTGGATTGAAATTAGACGTGGAATTTTCTAATTATTCATCATCGAGTCAAGCTACTAAGAATGGAAACATAGTTATTGAGTTAATGGGGTTTCGACTCAACATCCATGCCCTAGGCTCAATCGGGAGATTAGATGATGGAAAGACCGTACTTGCATGGTATTTATAATTGAAATAAGTTTGCATATTCACCTTAGGCCAAGAGTCATGATACATTTCCAGATGCTTCCCATGTCTTGTGGGTTCTTGGAATTAATGAGAATTAATTAATTAGATTAATTAATTAGAATAATTAATTGTTCAACTAAGTCACAAGAGTTACGAGCCCACGACTACCTTAAAGTGAACCTAAGGGGTCACACACAAAACTTGGACAAGTCCATTTCTAGCCTAGAAATTAATCCAAGTATTAGAATAAATTAATTAATATGATTAATTAATGGGGTTAAATTAATTCAAGTGTGGAATTAATTTAATTATTTAATTAGATTAATTGATTGGAGCCAATTGGATTAGAGAGTCCAATTGAAACATTTAAATAATTGATTGTGCCAATTAATTAAGATGGACCTAATTAATTAAATAAATAAATTTTATTGATTGAATCAATTACAGTAGGGCCTAATTGATTACTTAGACCTAGGCCCATTAGGTGTGGGTTTGTAGGAAACCCATTAGAAAATTGGATTAGGAATCCAATTCCTAAAGGAAGTTGAATTAATAATTAAATTTCTAAGAGATAATAAGAATAGGATAAGAAAACTTACTAAAAGAGTTGAAGATAAGAAAGAAATAAGAGTCCTACATGGAAATGACTTGTGGTAGCCTTTATTGACAATCTTCTTGGATGTTTTTTATAGGGATTTAATTGTAGATTTTTGTGAAGAAAAAAATAGGGAAAACAACTCCTCTCTCTTGAAGAAAAATAGTTTTCTTTATCCCCAAAAATTTGTCCCTCATTTCCTTTCAATCTGCAAAAGTTCACCAACCTTTTATCTAGTTTAATTCTTGATTCAATTGTTGAATTAAGAATTAAATTAAAAACCTAAAATACTAATTGTTAGTGTGTTCTTATTCCAAATAAAATTATAGTGGGATAGAATTATCGAATCGAAAACTACTACCATAGAATTCGGTTGTAAGTGGGCATCCAAGGTGTGGATACCATTAGAGGTATAACATTTGGGATCCTAGAAGCAAATTAGATTTCAATCAAAAGGTTTTTGAATTGGAGATACTTTCATATAGGGATAACGATTTGAATTATTTCAATCCCTACATCAGGCGGAGTGCAAATCAAGATAAGGATTTCTGAAATTTTCTTACTTTAACTATCAGAAAACGCACAACTGAATAATCACAAAAGGATTTTGGGATTCATTTTAATTACATGTGATGTAATATATATTTATGTGTTTAAAAAATTTTAAATTTCGTTGCGCATACATTTCCCAGGATTGCACAAACCCAATAGTTCAAACTTACGAATGTAATCTCCAACTGTCATAGTTCCTTATCGTTGCTGTATAAATTCATTCATCTTCATTGCACGAACTGGAGCTATGAAGTATTTATTTCAAAACAAATCTTTGAATCTATCCCAAGTCATGACAGTGGTGACTTCGATACTCTTCATTGTATCCCACCAATGTCTATTACTGTCTCGAAGCATAAAGGATGTACACATCACTTTCTCTCCTTCTGAAACTCTACTGTACTGAAATATATTTTTAAAAGTTCTCAACCAATCTTCAGCAGCTGTAGGATCTAGTGCATCCTCAAACACTGGTGAGTTCAGTTTTCTGAATATTTCCCCAACTATCTCCACCTGTTCTACTTGGGATTGTGGTTGAACTATTTCGGCACTTGGTTGTCCACCCATATCCCTCTGCTGGATAAGTTGCGAATTTGTTCTGATTGTTGTTCAACAAGCTCTGTAAGTCGATTAATGATAACATCACGATCATTATTCAGAATAGATGTCTGCACTCTTGGGGTTCTGACTCCACTACTACTTTCTCCCCTTGTTCTTACCATGACTACAATACCATTTTGTTTATAACGAATGACCAATATAATTAATGAAATATATAATGTATTATAACATAAAATAAAACTTATTGGCATGACTGTGCTCCACAAGTTCTAAGATCATGTACATGGACAGTTTACAGAATCAAGACATAGGCTCTGATACCACTCTTTATCATAATCACCCAACAATATATATAAATATATATATAAACAACCTGTGCAACATAATTTAAGCACGTATGCGTGTGTATAACATTTTTCTTCTAGTTAGTTCAACAAAACATTGATTAAAGTAAAGTGTTTTTATATCCTATAATATTGTATATACACAAGTAGTTATTAAACATTAACCAGATCTATCAAAATCATCACAAACTGAAACTCTCTATCATAAAGGAGTTTTGAAAGTGATATACAGAATAAAGTCACTAATATAATACAATAACTGTAAAATCAAAAGGACAACCCACAAAATAACCCAACAAGTCGTCATTCACGTACATTGATCTTTGAAAGCCTGTAGGAGCTATAGTGCCAGCCAGTAAACCAGATGTCTCAAGTCTTACCATGTTCACCTACAATGCATGAAATATATGAGCTAACGCTCAATAAGTAAAAATCATGCATGGTATGAGTATTATACAAAACCTCACACAACTCATCTCTAAGATATGATGCTATAAATGTGTCAAATTTGAGTACTCATAAATCAAAGAGTTTTTATTAAAAATCACTTCATTTATTGGGCCCTCAGCCCATCTACTATGCATCAGATAGAGCTCTAAGCAATATCAATAATCACATAGCCATAAATAAATTGACTCAATCCAAGGTCCATCTTCTGGGATCAATAGAGGTCCACCCCATATCTTCCCCTATGATACTCCAAAAGTCTTCCCACTAGAGGAGTCAATAAAGTCAAGTGGTCCACCCTCTTATAATTATCAGAGCCATACCCCTGTCAACCCCTATGATCCTTCGAGAAGTAACACTCGCGGTGCCCCAAAATATCACATAAGTATGCCTCGCATGCCTCGTTACACTAGTAGTGGCCAACCAAAATATTTTCTTTCTGAAAATCATGTCTCAAATTATAAAGTGCATACAAGAATCTCCACTATACTCATATGCCCTGCATGCACATGTAAATGCTTGTGAATGGTATGTTCAATATGAAATGCAAGTTATCTTGCTCTCAATATGTTTCAAGAATCATAAAAATTTTAAGGTACACACTGTACTTGTCATCCAGTTAATTTAAATATCATCAACACATTAGGTATAAATGCTTCAAGATATACTATGTTCATGAATTGTAGTTGTAAATGGATCTTTGCTTACCTTTCATTTGATTGGTGACTTAGTCTAGATTTGTTTATTGTTCCCCTCCAATTCTAAATATAAAATATCCTGTAATATTACCCAAGATCAAGCGTCATTCCTAATTTGACAAGTTGAAAGCATAAAATATCATACTAAAACCTTAAACGCCAAGCTATCTAGGTAACAATCATGCTTTCACAAACTAGAACCCAATCTAATCCCTTAAATACCTTAGTTTCTCATCTTAGATACATGTAAACATCATATAATTGAAGTACTATAACTCTAATATAATGTACCTAATTGTTACCACTCAATAGCGACATGTTTAGGTTGAAATATGCTAAGTTATAAAATGGGACAGATTCACATTTTCATATTTTCTTTCATGTAGTGCATGAATCATATTGGCCAAGTGAGTAGTGTGAGGCTTGGGTATTGCAGACTTCCTTTAAGGAGTTATAGGAGACTCTGGTTTTCAAAGATCAATTTTGTTTATTCGTTTCACATATTCTAGGGCTTAATGTCTAAGATATAGATTAAGAAAGAATTCTCAATTGAAATAAAAATTTAAAATAGTCCAAGCTAGAGGATTAATCCGGACAAGATAGGTTTACAATACCATTGCGGTAATACAGGGCATGGAAAGAGAAAACGCTAGTATCGACTTACATAAATGAATTAGAAGGAGTTTTAATTCACGTCTTGAATTAGAAAAAGTTCTAATTCAAATAAACATTTTATTGAAGTTAATTATTGATAATTTTTCTTGGGTATTTGATATTGAATATAGTCCCATCTCTATAAAGAGTTGTAGAGGGTAACAAGAAAAATGAGTCTAAGAGAAAATCCTTAAAGTTGGAAATGAAGCAAAGGTTACTTCCTCAGCTGAAGGAATGGTCCACTTATCTCTTGATAGAATTGGGTTAGAGATAATTATTTACTTATAGTGTGAAAGATTTAAAAGTAGGATTTTTGTTAAATTAGAGAAAGTTTTGATTGAAAAATCAAAAGATGGAAATGTTCCATGGCTTTTGATGTTCGTACTTTGGTAATTAATTTACACTACTATAAAAATTCTATCTAATAAGATCAATAAAATAAGTTTAGATAATCATAGTTATACATAATTTGATAGGCTAGGTTAGGTTATATCCCTAAAGAAAGAATTCACGAGATGGCTTGTTAGCTTGACCTCTTGACTTGCATGTGATGTCAACTTATGAATCTTATCTTAAGTGTAGGATGACCAAATCACTATTTGTGGGACAAATAGAGCAAGGCAACATTTTTTATTTGATCTAAAAGAATTGTATGTAGTCCACTAAATGTTAGTGCGCAAGCGAACTATTCTTACTTTATTATTCTAAATGATTTGAAGAGTTCAAATAATCTGGATATGAGATAGAGAATAAAACCAATAGAAGTATTAAAATCCATTAACATGATCGAGGAAATAAATACTAAAGTGGTGAGTTCTTTGATTATCTTATAGAGAATAGGATTCTCAAAAAGGTGAGTCCTTGTTGAGTTTCACTTAACTCTCTCTCTCTCTCTTTCACTCTAGCATTATACCTTAGAAATGACGATATTCTTATGAAGAAAGTCATCAAATGTGATGATAAAAAATATCATATTATATATGATATAGGAAAAACTCCTCATATATAAGGGTATGTGGAGGCCTACTTGTGCAAAGCGATCAGTGAGAAATAGGTCGGATGTCAGATGCAACTTATACAAATTTATGGGGTATCCAAAATAATCCATTGGATACCGCTTCTATGATTTGTCAAATCTTAAGTATTAGTTTCAAGGAATGTGACCTTCTTGTAGAAAGGTGTTTTCTATTAGATGGAAAATGGCTAGATCATAGATTTGAAAAAACTCAAGAAGTATAAATTCTCTCAAAAAAGGTAATGGCACACAAACAAATTACTAAATTCTAACTTCACAAGGATTCCCTTGAATATTGATTCAAAGGGAACATTGATGTATGACATCAATTCAGGAAAATTAGCAAAATACCATTTGGTATGGATTTTGTGTACTCCAATAAGGTACGAACCTTGATGGACCCACCACTTGGTATAGTACCTATTGGCTATAAATGGGTCTAAAAGTGGAAGCTTGGATTACACAGAGAGGTGATGACCTATAAGGCATAACTGGAATAAAAAGGTTTCACTCAAAGCCAAGGTGTTGACTATTGAGGAAACCTCTTACTAGATATAATGCCAAAGTACATTGGTATCCTGCTAGCTATATCTGAGTATATGGAAAGATATGTAGGTTGCCTTTGTCAATAGAAGTATTGAGAAGAAGCAGCCTGAGACCTATATGTCGGATGGAAGCAAACAGAAGGTTTACAAGCTTTAAAAGTCCATTTATTAGACTTGACACTAAATTCTTGAGTTAGTATATTTGATTAACTAAGTTAATCAAATGATTTAGTCTACTTAAGAATGCGAATGGAGCATATGTGTGCAAGAAAAGTAGTGGGAGCATAGTAAAATTTATTGTGTTAGTAACACTCTACTCATAAGGATGTTGTAGAAATGTTATAATTAACTACAACTTGTTATCTACCAAGTTCTCTATAAGGGATTTAGATGGCATCCTAGAGCTTGGGGATTCAGATCTATATGGATCTAAAAAGATACTTGGACTACTCTAAATCCACGTGTATAGATGCTAAAAGAGCTTAGCATGGATTCATAGTTATTCTTTTTCTAAGTCTATGTCCCCAAAGACTTCGGAAGAAAAAATAAAAGGATGACTCACATACTTTAAGCTTGCAAATCTATATGCGAGATGTGATATAATGAATGCTCTAAGTATCACGAGCAGATAACAATTTGTTTCATCATTAAAATCCATAGATAAGGTCTTTAAGTGCTTGTGAAGCATTAAAGACATCTTCTTGGAACACAATTAAGAGAACTAAAGCTGGGATATTACATCAACTTTTAGGATAACTCAATCCATGTTTAGAATCATATTTGTCCTAAATGGTGGCAGTTAGCTAAAAGAGCTATAGTCTTGAGATGATCACAGATTCTACCATCAATGATGAATACATCACTGCATGAGATACTGCAAAGGAACATATTTGGATAAGGAACCTCTTCCAAAGGGCTAGAAGTAGTTCTGGCTATTGCTAATCTAGTAAAAGTCTACTATGATAACAATAGGGCTGTTAAGCAAGAACATAGCTAAGATCTAATCAAAGATCCAAGCACAATATGAGGTGATACAATATAATTAGAGTAACATTCGTATAAGTGACTCAATAGTGGAGAAAATAGCCTTGGCAGAAAATCTAGTAGATCTACTAACCATACCCCTAGCATAAATAGTATTCACAGGACATCTTTGGAAGATGGGCCTAAGATACTGGGCAATTGGCTCTAGGTCAAGTAGAAGATTGTTAAAGTAGTACCCAGTATGCCAATTAATGGCCACTCTTATATTCTTGAAATAGATAATCTTATTCAATATATATTAACTTATAGGTGCTTTTTTATCTTGATTGCACTTAGAAAATCAAATAAAGTCCCAAGACCATATTTAGCTACGAGGCATGGCCGCACATATAATGGCGATCATGGAATATGTTTATAAGGATTTTGATATATCTTTTGATTGCTTGATAATCACAAAATAGATATGTTGGACATTGCACTGGTGTGCATGGAGGTTTATGAGTGGCCAACATAGAATCCATCACTTGTCAATAACAAGTGAAACTTCTATGGTTTTCTAGTTCATGACTCAAAGATTTTGGCCAAGGCAGGATGAATATTAATTCATCAATAGTTATTGGAACTTGAATTAGAATCATAGTTATTGAATCAACTAGGGTTTTGACTCATAATCCATACCCTAGATTCAATCCGAAGATTAGATGATGAAAGAACTGTACATGCATGACACTCGCAATAGAAATATGTTTACTCGTTATTTCACCTAAAACTAGTTTGCCATAATTACTTGCTTGATATTTTCATAGATAGCAAGGTTCTTGAAATTAAGAATTTAATTGAATTTTTTAATTAGATTAATTAATCAAAATAATTATTATTCATAAGTTACAAGTATTGCAAGCCCACTACTAGCTTACTTGTGAACCTAAAGGGTTATACACTATAATGGAGGGAACCATTTCTTGAACTGTAAAATGATTCAATTGGTTGGATCTAATTAATTAACATGAATTAATTAATTATGGCTTTAATTTAAATATTAAATTAAATATTCAATTAAATAATTAGATTATTCAATTGAACCTAATTTGATTAGAAAGCATAATGGAGTGAAATAATTAATTGATAGGATCAAGGGCGATTGTTGGAGTTCTTGCAAGTGTCTGAGGGAGTGTGTACATAGATGACGACCTGTTGGGCTATTTTGTAGGCTTGTTATATTCGGAATCTATTGTATTATATTTTGAGATTGGTACTATATTTTGCTTTTAAAACTTTACTGTAAACAAGTATATAAATATTGTGGTCGTTGTGGGTGTTATGCTTTTATATAAATATTGATCCTACTATATATAGGACATATGTAAGGAAGTATTTTAAATAGGGTTATGCATGTAAAAAGTGATTTATCTTTGCTTAAAATGTTCCACACACAAAAAATATTTCATGTATGCACATGTTCTATCATGTCAAATTAAACTTTATATATAGTTGTTGAGTAGTGGGTATTACAGAGTGGTATCAGAGCCAAGGTCTTGATTCTGTAGACTGTCCATGTACATGATCTTAGAACTTGTGGAGCGTAGCCACGCCAGTAAGTTTTATATTATCATATATTTTATTACATATTCCATGAATTATATTGGTCATATATTGTCAAACTTGTATAAAACAGCGCTGCAAAATAGTGAGAACTCGTGGTAAGAGCAATGGTGGTGCTAGAGCACAAAGAGATGAGATACCCATACTGGGTAATGATCGAGATATTATGATTAACTGGTTAACATAGTTGATTGAACGATAGTTCGAACAAATTCAATAGCTGATTCGGCAGAGAGATGAAGGTGAGCAGTTGCGGGTGAAGGTAAACCAACAGCGGGCATAGTATATATATATGGTAGGAGAATGATTTAGGAGGCTGGATCCCCTGACATTTGAGGATGCTATGGATCCTACCACTGTAGAGGAATGGTTGAGGACCCTAGAATACATGTTCCAATATAGCAGGGTGCCAGAAGGGGAGAGAGTAATGTGTGCCACTTTCATGATTCGCGGTAGTGCAAGCCATTAGTGAGACATGATTAGCAGCATAAAGGATATTACTACCATGAGCTAGGATAGATTCAAAGAGTTATTCTGAAATAAATATTTCACGGCCCCAATTCACATAATGAAGATGAATGAATTTATACAACTACGACAAGGAGCGATGACTATTGGGGAATATATTCGTAGATTTGAATAGTTGTCTAGGTTTGCTATGCACATGGTTAGTACTGAAGCACTGAAAGTAGAGAAATTTTTGGAGAGTTTGAGGTGGAGTTGTACCGGGATGTGAATATAATGGGTACTTAAGGGGTGACATTTTCACAAGTAGCTGAGAGGGCGCTGGTGGCAGAACAAGCTAAATTGAGAATCACTCATGCACAGGAGGCTTGACAGCAGTTCAGACAACAGGGACAGAGATGGACTGTGCGGCAAAAAAGGCCAATCCAAATATAGAGGTCAGTCCAAATGTAGAGGCTGGGATTTAAATTTTAAGGAGAATGAGGCCAACAACAAGAAGAACAAAGTAAGAGGCCATGGGTCAAACAAGGAAAAGCACCAATACCAGAAGCTGTGTGTCAGAAATATGGCAATCGACATACTGGAGGATGCTCTATAGATACTAGGACGTGCTTTCGATGCAGAATGCCAAGATATTTTGCTAAGTTTTGCCCAAGTAAGCAAAATCACACTGACCAATGGGATGTACCAACCAGGGTGTTCAGCATGACTAGGGCGAATGCAAAGGTAAATCCATCGATGGTGACAGGTAAACTTATATTTCTAGTATTCCAACACTTGTGTTATTTGATTCTGGAGCCACGCATTCATTTGCATCCATTGAGTATGTGAAGAGGTTGGGTAGAATACCATATGTAGCAGAAATCAATTATAGTGTAATAGTTTCCTCTGGAGATGCTAGATAAACCGATCAAATTTTGAGAGCTTGTGTTTTATCTATTGAAGGTAGAGAATTATATGTTGATCTAATTGTGCTGGATCTGAATGATTATGATGTCATTTTGGGCATAGATTGGCTGTCAAAGTACGGGGCTACTATCGAATGTAAGAAAAAGACAGTGACATTTCAACTTTTTGGGAAAGAGTCTTTTATATTTACCAGCATTGTGAAGAATTTTAGATTCCCTCTGATTTTAGCAGTGAAGGCGTAATGATTACTCGATGCTGGTTGCGAAGGATACTTGGTGAGTGTCATGAGCATTGAACAACAACACCCACCAACTCTTAATGAAATACCAGTGGTGCAGGAATATACTGAAGTATTCCCAAATGATCTTCTGGGATTCCCAGATTATCTTCTGGGATTGCCATCAATTCATGAAATAGAGTTTGTTATTGACATACAACCAGGAACATCTCCAATTTCTAAAACTCCCTACAGAATGGCTCCCTTGGAGTTGAAAGAATTAAAAGTACAATTACAGGAGTTGTTAGACAAGGGATTTATCAGATCGAGTTTTTCACCTTGGGGAGCGCCGATTCTATTTATACGTAAGAAGGATGGCACCATGAGATTGTGCATCAATTATCAAGAGTTGAATAGGGTCATAATTAAGAATAAGTATCCATTACCTATAATCGATGATTTATTTGACCAGCTTTAGAGTGCCGAATATTTTCGAAGATTGACTTACGCTCTAGGTACCATCAACTGAAAATAAAGGAAGAGGATATCCCCAAGACGGCATTTAGTATAAGATATGGGCACTATGAATTTTCAGTGATGCCATTTGGATTGACTAATACTCTAGCAGCATTCATGGATCTGATGAACAAAGTGTTTAAGGAGTTTTTGGATAAACTCATTACCATGTTCATCGATGACATTCTAGTTTACTCTAGAACTAAAGAAGAGCATGCCGCACATTTGAGACAAGTGTTAGAGGTCCTGAAAGTAAAGCAGTTGTACGCCAAATTTAAGAAATATGAGTTCTGGTTGGATCGCATGTTATTCTTAGGACATGTTATATTAGGAGCGGGAATATCAGTAGATCTAAGTAAAGTTGAAGCTATCAACAACTGGACGTAGCCTACTAATCCTTCGAAGGTGCGTAGTTTTCTGGATTTAGCTGGATATTATCGGAGATTTGTGGAGAGATTCTCCAAGATTGCTATGCCATTAACACAATTAATCAGAAAAAGGGTGATGTTTAGATGGACGGATATGTGTGAGCGAAGTTTTCAGGAACTGAAAAAGAGGTTGACTTCAGCACCTATTCTCTGAATTCCATCAGGTACTGTAGAATTTGTAATTTACAGTGACGCATCGAAGAATAGATTAGGATGTGTACTGATGCATAATGGTAAAGTAATTGCGTATACATCTAGGCAACTTAAAGAGTAGAAAAAGAATTACCCCACGTATGACTTGGAACTTGCTGGTGTAGTATTGTGTTTAAAATATGGAGGCACTATCTTTATGGTGAATGGTGAGAGATCTATACGAATGATGAGCCTTAAATACTTCTTCACATAGAAAGAGTTGAATATGCGGTAGCGGAGATGGCTGGAACTAGTAAAAGATTATGATTGTGTGATCAATTACCACCCTGGTAAAGCCAACATTGTAGCTGATGTGTTGAGCCGAAAATCCACACAAAGTATAATAGCTATGGCTTTAATTTAGAAATCGGAATTGAATGAGTTGTAGAAAATAATTATAGAGATTTTACAGACAGGAGTAATAGAGGCAAAGTTGACAGCCCTGATGCTTCAGCCTACGCTAATTGATAGGATTAAACAGGGGCAACAAGATGATGAATATCTCGTTAAGATAAGAAATGATGTTGGTGCAGGGAAGTCTCCTGAATTTGGGATAACTCAGAATGATGTTTTACAATTTAAAAGGCATTTTTGTGTGCTAAATATTGATAACATTTGGGAAGACATTTTAAAAGAGGCATATTCAACCCCTTATTCAGTACATCCAGGGACTACCAAGATGCATAAAGACTTGAAAATGTATTATTGGTGGCTGGGTATGAAAAAGGACATCGCCCAACATGTGGAGTAATGTCTAACATATCAGCAGATAAAGGCCAAACATCAAAGACCCGCATGGGACTTTACAACCTCTACTAATTCCAGAATGAAAATAGGAAAGGATCACCATGGATTTCATAACTGGTTTGCCAAAGACTACTAAGGGTCATAATACTATTTGGGTTATCGTTGTTAGATTGACCAAGTCTGCTCATTTTTTTTCCATATGTTCTACATATTCCATGGATCGCTATGCCCAATAATACGTTCAGGAGATTGTCAGACTTCATGGTGTGCTATTGTCTATAGTTTCTGATAGAGATTCTAGATTTTTGTCTACTTTTTAGAGGAGTTTACACAAAGATTTGGGAACACAGTTATCATTCAGTACAGCATATCATCCTTAGACGAATGGGCAATCTGAATGAACAATACAACATTTGAGGATATACTCAAAGCCTGTGTATTAGACTTCCAAGGTCAGTGGAGTAAATTCCTACCTTTGGTGGATTTTTCGTACAACAACAGTTATCAGACTAGTATTGAAATGGCTCCCTTTGAAGTATTGTATGGAAAAAAGTGTAAGTCTTCGATACACTGGGATGAAGTTGGTGAGAAGAAACTTTTAAGCCCAAATATAATTTGAGAGATGACAAAAGTCGTGTTACAGATTCAATAAAGAATGCAAACTACCCAAAATCGAAAGAAAAGTTATGCAGATCAACGAAGAAGGGCACTGGAGTTTGCGATAGGAGATCAAGTATTTTTGAAAGTAACACCAATGAAGGACATCACGCGGTTTGGGAAGAAAGAAAAATTGAGTCTCAAATACATTGGGCCATTCTCTGTAATTGAAAGAATTGGTGATGTTGCTTACAGATTGGATCTACCAACATCTATGTTCGAAATACACGATGTATTTCATGTGTCTATACTGAGGAAATATATTGCTAATCCCTCTCACATTCTGAAGAATGAACCAATAGAATTAAAGGCAGATTTGAGCTACGAAGAAAAGCCTATACAGATTTTGTTACGAGAAGTGAAACAACTGAGAAATAAATAGATTCCATTGGTTAAAGTGTTATGGATAAATCAATCAATAGAAGAGGCCACTTGGGAAATGGAGGATGAAATAACAATTAAGTATCCTGAACTTTTTCAATAAGTGAAATTTCGGGGATGAAATTTTTATGAGGGAAGGATGTGATACCTGAACCTCTCACTACTCACCTAACCAAATATGATTCATGTATTATGTGTTAATTTTATATGCTACTTGCATTTATATTGATATTACATATTTCATTTCTTTTATACAAAATTCTTGAATATTAAGCTTAATTTTGAAACTCTCACACGTTAGTTATTGAATTTTCTAATCTAGGTGGTTGATTTTGTACTGAGATAAGAAGAAATTTAGGTATCAATATAGTAAATAGTGCTAAGTTATAGTGGTAACCTTAGGAGTGCGAAAGATGTTACCGAAAAGTTTATAAAAAGTGAGATGATTTGATCATGAATTTTAATATTATATGCATACTTAAATAATACACTTGGGACAAATAGACATAAAATACTATAATTTAAATATTTTATAACTAGATTCATAGGTTTGTAACACTCTCGGTGCACAAACTTATCAATCAGGCAAGAATCGATGATTTTTTGGGTAAAGAACCTAATGAACGGATATAGAAATTACATACGGGAATGAATGGTGACTAATATAGGTTGCAACCAAATAATAATATATGAGACACACAAAATTAGGGCTGCAAGAGAAGGAAGAAAATCAGATTATACCATTACATGCCACCTTAAGCTTATACCACCTCATGATTAAATTTATCAAGTTAGCACCTCAACCTATTCTTCACTCTTAAACTAACAGTCATGACTTGAACCTTCTTCAAGACCATTTAAGCTTCAAAATAATAGAAAAATCTCTCTAAATAGGTCCTAAGTGATTCTAAAAAAAGAGGCAAAACAAGCAAATGGAAGAAGAAATAAACAAGTTCAAGTAGAAAACTGTGTAAGCTGAGCTTAACCTACGGGTTTGACATGACTTTCAGATTTATTTTGAGGTTTATTGGATTATTAAGATTTGAATATTATTTATAAATATTTTAGTATGTTATTTGATAGGTGTTGGTGCACAAAGAAAGGGTTTTTGGTTGCAAATATTTGATAGAAAATACTTGTGTTAGAAACTATCACCTTGTTGTATTCTTATATTTTAGACTTCAAAAGTGTATGGTATGTTGAATAAAACCTATAAGTATAATCATATATATGTTTATAAATGAGTTAAGAATATTGGAATAAATTTTTATCGATTAGAAATTAAAATAGGGCATGATATTGAAGAAACACTCAAAACTGTTAAAGTAAGAATATTTGTTCTGGTGTGCTATGAAGGGGACTGAATTAGGGGGACATAGACCCATGTGTTTTGAAAACTTTACGGCATGGTTATATTTTTCTACATGTTATCTAAGTGTTGTAAAAATTTTAGAGTGAATAAGTATTCCTAAGGATGTCCAAATGTCTATGAAACCTAATGTGACAGCAAGGGAATTAGAAGGTGAAAATCTGTCCCATTTGATAACTTAGCATGTTTCAACCTAGACATGTTGCTATTGAGTATTAACAATTAGGTACATGTTATTAGAGTGATAATACTTCAATTACATGATATTTACATGTATCTAAGATGAGAAATTAAGGTATTTGAGGGACTATATTGGGTTCTAGTTTGTGAAAGCTTGATTATTACATAGATAGCTTGGTGTTTAAGGTCTTAGTATGAGATTTTCTGCTTTCAACTTGCCAAATTGGGAATGGTGCTTGATGTTGGGTAATATTATAGGCTAGTGTACATTTAAGGTTAGAGAGGAACATTAAACAAATCCAGACTAAGACACCAACCAAGTGAAATATAAATAAAAATTCATTTGCAACTGTAATTCATAGATATGGTAAATGTATGATTTATGTGTAATATCATAGATCATATGTGCATAGCAAAGGGCACGAACTATTTTCATTCATGTTCCATTGAACATACATACATGGACATTGGCACGGACATGCATCATATACGAGCATTGTGATAATCTTGCATTATAGGATATGATTGTGAGAAAGGAAAATATTTTGCTAACCACTACTAGTGCACCAAAGCATGCATGGATTTTCATAGTTGCATGCATGGATTTGCAGGTTTGCGTGCATGGATTTACATGCTTATATGATTATTGGTCATTGGATTATAGTAGTATATAGAGCTCTTTTTCGGTATATGGCATAGTATCATTGGTCAGGGGCCCAAGAAAGAAGTGATTTTGAGAGAAATATTTTGATGCATGGAATTGCATTGTGGGCATAGCATTTTGAGATGCATGACTTGATATTGTGGATTATTCTTTGACATACATAATCTTTATTTGTTGAGCATTAACTCATATAATTTATGTATTGTAGGTGAGCACGACGATGCTTGAAACTTCTTTTGCTGGTTGGGCAGCTGTTGGAGCTCTTACAGGTGTCTGAAGGAGTGTGTACATAGATAACGATCTGTTGGGTTATTTTGTAGGCTTGTTATATTCTGAATCTATTATATTATATTTTGATATTGGTACTATATTTTGCTTTTAAAACTTTACTGTAAATAAGTATGTAAATATTATGATCGTTGTGGGTATTGTGCTTTTATATAAATATTGATCATACTATATACATATATGAGGAAGTATTTTAAACAGGGTTATGCATGTAAAAAGTGATTTATCTTTTCTTAAAATGTTACACATAAAAAAAAATATCTCATGTACCCACAAGTTCTATCTTGTTAAATTATACTTTATATATAGTTGTTGAGTAGTAGGTGTTACAGTATACCCTAAGATCAGTCAAACCTAACAGTAGTATCAGAGCCACGGTTTGTGCAATTCTAATTGGATTCGGTTTATGCTTGTGAATTTAATTGTTAAATTCTGATGAATTTGTTGTAGTTTTGATTGGGATAAAATTATTTTATAATTAATTTATTTGTTAAACAGAACATAGATGATTGAATTTGATTCAATCAGAAGGATAAATTATAAATGGCACAATGCCGGGATAAACACGGGCACGCCAGCCCATCAACAGTGCGCGTCCACTAGGCGCGCACATGCCCAGCTTGCTGTGTGCGCTGTCGTGTTGATTTAAAAATATGATTTTTTAATTTTGTAATTAAAATGTTTAGTTTTAAAAATTAAAAAAATGGTTTTTCTTGAATAATCAAGATTTTATCCCAAGTCATGAATTATAATTTAAAATAATGGTAAATTTACATGCTTTAATAAATTCATGTGATGTATTTATTAGTATGCATAGGATGATCATAGAGCTAATTGGACCAATGTGATTGGATTTATTTGTCTTTGGGTTTTTTAAAATGGGACCTACGAGTCTCTTATTCTTTTCTTATATGTACTTACATTCTTAACGAGCGTAGAATAGGGTAAGGTTTTTCTTTTTATTTTTTGGTGGACAAAAAGAAGGACCAAGACAAAGAATTAAGAGAAGACCCATGAATGTATGGGATATATTCATGTAATAGAAATTAGTTTCTATTGCCATTTCATTACCCTTAGATTGACTTAGATCCATTTTTGGGTCAAATGGATCGCATAAGAATTGCTCATGATCATCCAGATTATATGTGTATATGCGTAGGGTTTATTTAATTGATTTACTTGTCAATTTATTAAATAAATCAAGGTTAAAATTAATGAGGTCTTGGTTAACATAAATACCCCACTTGAACTAAAAATCAAGTAAAGGAATTTTTTACTTCCGATTTCAAACAAATATAGATAAAATTGGGTAGAACCTAATAATCCATGTCTACCATCAAAAGTAGTTGACATGACAATGTTACCTTACTTTGTTATTAGCCATGAGTTATGAAATGACTCTATAATAGAAAGTTATGATCTCTACTAAGCATTGTGATGCCCATAGGATGGACTCGTCTCTATGTTGGTCATGAGTCGTGGATTGATGGTCCATCTACATGGAGGTTTGATGGGTCTTACTTGACACTTAGTATATAATGGGCTCATAAAATTGGAGTATATGGGAAGAAATGAGATAAAATATCTTGAGGGTTGTATGGAAATGTAATTGTTAAAAGTTAACTACATTTCAATATGTTTTATAGGCTCATAAAATTGGAGCATACGACATACTGATTAGGCCTCAAGCCCACTAGGAAATAAGATTTCCCGAATTACCATTAAAGGTAATGGAATTTGAATGAAATAGTGGGAGATATTTATTACTTAAGACCTTATTAGAAATTAATATGATTTTGAAAGTATGCTAATTTTCTACCTTATTTATATTTGTAGGTTTTCTATAAATAACTAAAAATCTACTTGCATCAATTTTGGAAGCTAATAAATTAACTGGTCCCAACTATGTCGATTGGTTGAGGAACTTTTGGATTATTCTATAGTCCAAAATGAGGGATTACATACTTGATGTGATCCCGCTACCGGCCACGCCGAAAGACACCAGTGAGGAGGAGATTGTAGATTATTACAAGTTAGTTGATGATGATCTACAAGCGCGATGCTATATGATGGCATCGATTTCAAATAAGTTGCAAAGGCAACACGAGGTACATGCACATGCACATGATATCTATGTTCACTTACAAGAATTGTATGGTGAACATACTAGGCAGTCGAGATATCATATCTCGAAAGAGTTTTTAAGAACCCATATGACGAAAGGCTCTTCAGTCCATGATCATGGATTAAAGAAGATAGGCCTGATTTAAAGGTTCGAGTCACTTGGAGTAGTTATGGATAACGAGCTCTATTTAGATCTCATCCTACAGTATTTGCCTCCATTGTTTGGCACCTTCGTTGTTAACTTCAACATGCATAAAATGAAAATTAGCCTTGTTGAGCTAGTTAACATATTGAAGAAGGCTGAGTCCACTATGAAAAAGGACAAGCCGGTTATGCTTCTTGGATCCTCATATAACTCAAAGTCTGTAAAGCCCAAGAGAAAGAAGGGGAAAGGAAAACGTTCCTCAAAATACAAAAGCATGAAACCAACAGGTGGCGTCTCCAAGAGTTCCAACAAGACCGATGACAAGTGCCACTACTACGACAACCTGGGCATTGCAAAGTTTGAGTATCATCTAGCTAACCTTGAACCTTAATATCTTAATATGATATTAGGATATTGAATTTGTCAAATTAGGAATGATTTTTTATGTTAGATATGTTCACAGATTTATGTGGTACCTAAAGTTGGGGAGAAGTACCTAAAATACCTATAGTAAGCCGCAACAAGATTAAAGGTAAGTAAAGATTCATTTGCAACTACAATGCATAGATATAGTAAATGTGTGATTTATATGTAATATCATAGACCATATGTGCATGGCAGAGGGTATGTATTATTATCATTCATGTCCATTGAGCATACATACATGGGCATTGACACAGGCATGCATCATATACGAGCATTGTGATAAATCTTGCATTACACGGCATGATTCTGAGAAAGGAAAATATTTTGCTGGCCACTACTAGTGCACCGAAGCATGCATGGATTTGCATAGTTGTATGCATGGATTTGCAGGTTGGCATGCATGGATCTGAATGCTTATGAGTATGCATGGATTTGCATACTTATATCATTATTGGCTATTAGATTATGGCAGTGTGCATAGCTCTTTTCTAGTACGTGGGATTGTAGCATTGGCCAGGGGTCCAAGAAAAAAGTGATTTTGAGAGAAATATTTTGATGCATGGAATTGCGTTGTGAGCATAGTATTTTAGGATGCATGACTTAATATTATGGATTATTCTTTGAAATGTATAATTTTTATTTGTTGAGCGTTAGCTCATATAGTTTATGCATTGTAGGTGAGCACGGTGATGCTTGAAGCATCTTTTGCTAGCGAGGGGGCTATTGGAGTTCCTTCAGGTGTCTGAAGGAGTGTTTACGTGGATGACGAGCTATTGGGATATTTTGTTGGCTTGTTATGTTCTAAGTTTGTTGTATTATATTTTGAGACTAGTATTGTATTTTCCTTTTAAAGCTTTATTATAAACAAGTATGTAAATATTATGGTCGTTATGAGTGGTATGTTTTTATATAAATATTGATCATGCTATATACAGGACATGTGTGGGGAAGTATTTTAAACAAGGTTGTGCATGTAAAAAATAATTTATCATTTCTTAAAGTATTACAGACAAAAAAATATCACACGTACACACAGGTTCTATCATGTTAAATTACACTTTATATATATAGTTGTTGAGTAGTGGGTATTACACGACCCTTCAGAACAAAAGGTGTTTGTTTTGAGGAATGTCACTTTTTTAGAAGATGAGTTTCTATTAGAAAGAAATGGCGAAGGCATAGAACTTGAAAAAATACAAAAACTACAGAGCCTTCCTATAGACGCAGTAATGGGCCATAGGATCTCAAAGCCACCTAAGAGGTATAGTTTTTTATTAGAAAACAATGAGGAGAATCTCTCATTGGACAATGATCCAAGGACTTATGGAAAGGTGATGTTAGACATCAACTCAGGAAAATGGCAAGAAGCCATGCAATCCAAGATGAACTCTATGTACTCCAACAGGGTATGGACCTTAGTGGACCCACAACAAGGAATAGTTCTTATTGGCTACAAATGGATCTACAAGAAGAAGCTTGGAGTAAATAGAGACGTAATGACCTACAAAGCACGATTGGTTGCAAAAGGTTATACTTAGAAGCAAAGAATTGATTATGAGAAAACTTTTTTGCCAGTAACGATGCTTAAATCCATTCCATACTGCTAGCCATATCAGCGTATTATGACTACGAGATATAGCAAATGGATGTGAAGACAAATTAGAGTGAAATAATTTTTTATTGGATCAAATTAATTATGTAGTCCATAAATTAATTTAATTATTAAATTAATTTACTTAATTAAATAATTGAATTGTTTGATTGCATCTAATTTGATTAGATGGGCTAGATGGAATTAATTAATTTGGGTAAGATAATTAATTGGATTAACTGTGAGATTTATTTTTAAGTCCATGCCCAATTCACAAAGCTCTATTAGGAAAGACCCATGAAAAATGATGGAAAGTTAAAGAGTTTGGAATTTTTGGGTAATCTTGAATATTTTTGGAACATATGAAAGAGATAAAATTGGAAGAAGTTTAGATGAACCAATATACTTTCAACCAATCAAAAGGAGACATAAAATACTAAGAGTATGACTCTTGAAATTTTGAGCCCTCTATATATACCTCATAGCCAAAAATTATAGGAAGTAGAAATATCCTTTAATTTTCGGCCATTCAAAAGAGAGAAGAAAAATTATCTTCTTCATCCAACATTTTTCTCCAAAAATTCCATCTTTTATTTTTAAGTATTAATTCTTTTATTACTAGTTGATAACAGAAATTAATATTTTCTATACACACTCCATAAACTAAATTAGAAAAGAAATCAGAATTGCTAACGGAATTCTAATTTTGTGTTTTTGCTCAAAGTGTGGACTATTTTGGAGGGGAGACGTCTAGATCCCTGTGAACCAAATTCAAACAAGGGGCTAGCAATAACTTGATTCATACCCTACGATAATTGGGGTGCATAGAAAGGTACAAATCAAAACTTTAATTATTTTATTACAATTATTGAAAATTGATAGATCGTTAGAAATCACATCAAATCTGTGCTATTGCTATAATTGTTATGGTATCATATTTTTAAATTTTTAATTTTTCGCTGCATATACCCTGGGATCACGCGAACCCAACATATACCTCTATGGATTTTGGTCTTAAGTTAATTTTGAGTCGAGGATTCATTGAGACTGGATATCGATAAGCCCCGTTAAACTCACACACATGATGCATGCTTGAAAGGAAGATGTCTCGTTCCATAGGTATTGGCATGATGACGCTAATGCACATGTGTGGGTGCTCGTTGGGGAATGAGTACATCGAATAAGCTCACAAGAAATTCTTAATTGGAAATATTATTCGTCGAATGAAAATTTCCTAGCTACGATAGTGCATGAATTAGTTATTTGACTTGAGGCACCATAGTAGCCTTATGCATGACATCATACACTTTGTTGTATTTTTCAATTGCTTGACAAACACAAGGGTTTTACATTAGGTGAATGGTCTTTATGTATGAAGGTTAAGAAGTGGCTAACAAAGGATTCATCACCTATCTTATGGAATAATTGAATCTTCTATTCATTTAATGGTCCTTGACTTAGAAGTCTTTGGCCAAAGTAGGATGAATATTAGACAAAAAATTTCTAATGATTCATCACAAGCCAATGTGACTAGAAATAAAATCATAATTATTAAGTCAATTAGAGTTTTGACTAATAATCTATGCATTAGCTTAATTAGAAGATTGTTGATGAAAGGACTGGACTTACATGATACTCGTAACAAAACCAAATTCGCTTGATAATTCACTTAAGACTAGGTAGTCAAGATGCATGTTAGATGCCTCCTTTGACTTGTGATGTTTTTGGAATTAAAAAGTTAATTCCAAGATGGATTAATTTATCTAATTAATTAATTAAAATATATTCACTAAGTTGCAATAGTTGCAAGCCCACACTAGCTTAATTGTGAACCTAATAGGTCACACACAAAATAAGATGAATCACTTCTATCTGTAATATATCCAAGGAGTTGGATCAAGTTAATTAATAGAGATTCATTACTTGGAGTTAGAGTTAATTTAAAGAATTAAATTAATTTATCTAATTAATTAATAAGATTATTTAATTGGATCTAATACAATTAAGGGCTCTTTGAAAGTAAATTAATTAATTGATTGAATCAATTAATAGGTCTAAATTAAATTTAAGGAGTAAAAATAATTTGATCTATTTAAATAATATGAATATTTAAATTAAACCAAATTTGATTAGGAGGCCTTGAAATTATTTAATTAATTAATTAAATTAATTAATTAAGTTTGGCTTAACTAAATTAATAAAAATTAGTTAAAGTGCAAGCCTAAGGGCTAATGGGTTCATAGCATTGGGAGTCTTTATGGAAACCAAGTAAAACTTAGAGTCTTATATGGAAAGAAGTTAAAAACTCTTTATTTTAATGGAAAGAAATAAAGATAAGAAAGAAAGAGATAGAGATAAGCAAAACAAGGGACCAAATCCTAATATGTATATGATGAACCACCTTGTATATAAATATACAAGGTGATGAACGAAATTTGTGAGGATTTTTCATGGAACTTTCATCCCCTCTTCTTTCTCTCTTTCTTGGTCTTTTATTCTTCCAAGAAATTATTCCTTTCATAAAAAGGTTCTACTCTTTTGATACCAATTTGATTTTTCTAATCACTAAATTGATTTAAAAATCAGCTTTGCACTCTCAAAATCTATATTAGAAATAAGATTTTAATATCTTATAGCAGAGATAATAAATTGTAGTCTTGTTCGTCACATCAAATCAAGTTTTTAATCAAGAATCAAGATTCAAATTAGTTTCAGAATTTCTACAAAGAGTTTGTGAGAAGGATAACAATTCGACTTACTTCACACCCTACATCAAGTGGAATACTTGTAAATCTATAATTACGAAAATCTTTATTTTGATTAATCGTGTCAAATTTTGGATAACATGTATTTAATAGTTTAATGAATGATTAAGAATTTTAAATTTCCACCGCAGTTTGTCCTACTATTTTGCAAACCCAACTATAGAATAAACGCATAAGGATTACTTCAACTTCTAAATAGTATAAAAATTCCTTGTGTCTTTTTTATTTTAAGCACTATACTTATTTTTGCTTTGATTTACTATTCTTCACATCATATTTTGCACTGAATATTTCTTAATTAAAAAATAGCAGCCTAAAAGATTTTCTATTTGATAAATCACATTTCTGCTGCACAACTCTTCTAAGTGCTACACTTAGCACATTCTTAGTCTCCAATGGGCTGACAATTAAGTCATCAATCTAGTTATCAAACATTTGATGAAACACGGGATTGAACTTTTTAATGAACTGTGCAAGTTCCATACTTGAAGAAAAAAATTCAAAAAGGTCTAATCATCCTGTACGTCCAGACCCTTATATACTAATTTGGAACCAATATTTTTTTTTAATAGACAGGGATTTTTTTGGCAACTTCAGCAGTAAAAATTAAGACTTTGTTTGCATTCGATGTAGTTTCAGTTCCAGTAGTTTTAGTTTTTTGAAGAAAAAAAAAATTAAATATACAAATACTAAATCACCCCAAATCATTTTTCATTCTTTCAAAAATATTATAAAAAATTCATAATCATTATTATATATACACTTATATATTTTATATATATTCAAATTATTTTATCAATAAAAAATATATATATTTATATCATTTAATCATTATATAATCTAAAAATTATATATAATAATACAATATAAGAACATGGCACCAGATAAAGTACATTTATAATAAAAAGTGTCTCACTTAAAACAAAAATCACATGTTATCACAATATATTTTCAAACAGTAACTTTTTTTTATTATTTTTGGTAGAAACATTCAAATTAGAATGGGACTAACTTCAAACAAAACCTAAGAGAGCTTTGTGAATTTTATCCAATTAATAACTAACGCAAAGCTAGAAGACAAATGAAAGGACGAAAAGCCTACAACAAAAACTAACACGTGGGTACGTGGACAAAAATTTTATCTAGCAAAAAAGAAGGGGAGAGAGAGAAAGAGAGTGCAAACTAACTCACGGCTGAATAAAATACACCGCTCTCAGAGCAGACATAAATGACTCCCACCAAGAGTAGTTTTTTACTTACATCAGGAATAGGATCTAATTCTCCTACTGCTATTCCGCTTTTTTTCAATTTCCAGATCGACAAAACCAGTTTCTCTATTCTTCCTTCGTTTAACAGAAACAGAAAGCAGCAACGTCTCCAGCGTTCTTCTTCCTTTGTATTTCCCATTCTTTTCGCATCATCTCTCTCCGGTAGCTTCATGTCTCTCTATCTATCTATCTGTTAATTTGTGATTCTTCATGGTTCAGTGCTTGGCTAATTTGATCTCTTTATTGATTTTTGTTTATATTGATTTTCTTTTCTTTTCTTCTGTGTTTGGTTGCATGTTTGTCTAAATGCCGATTTGATATATATATTTTTCCCATTTTCATATATCATATGGAGATCTTCCTAGTTTGTTTATTTTATGGAGTATAGATGTAAAACATGCTCGACTTTGTTTTAGACACGCATATGGATCAGCCCGCATAATTAATTTGATATCAATGTGTGTTTTTTATTGTAAGCATTCGTGATGAGTTGAGAGCAGGAGGAAACATGGTAATGATTTCCTATTTTTTGGTTAGTGCAAATTACATACTGAGTTGATAATAAAATGATAATTATGAGATTCACTGTAAATCTTATATATCGATGTGAAGAAATGGGCAAAATATATTATTTAAGGTTTATGGAATCGATCGGGCATGAAACTTCATCTTGAGTTTCCAGAATTTTCTAACGACTAATACTTGAAGTGTATTAGAAAATATTTATAACGAACGACACACAGAGCAACTGGTAGACAATGGCATAATATCATGTGGGTCCAAGTTAGTGAGGAAGGGTGTAAACCTGGAATATGCCATTTGGCATTTAGCATTTAGTTGAGGGAACAAGAACTAGAAGACCGTGTCCTCTGTGGAGTTTCTATATTCTCAATAAGTGGAAACACCATTAATTTTGAGTAGCATTATATTTTGTACAGAACTTCTCTTCTTATATCCACTTCATCTAACAATGCTATTGATATTGAGATGAGATGTAATGTGCAAAGACAGAATTCCTCAACTTCATTGATTCTTCAAGCTCTAACTCCAATTTTTTAAAGATTTATATCATCTGTTTAAATCATTATTTGTTATGCCTACATAAACTCTGAAAAGGTGGTCTGTGAAATAGGACTTTAATGGCGTCACTGCCCTTTAAAGAGATTACCCACTTATATCACATTATTTTGACTTTCGATTCTCCTGATTCGATTTGCTTTTGAATCTAATGCAAGGACATTTAGCTGAACTGTGGAGGTTATTTTTTTTTTCTTTTTTGCCTATTGATGTCTACTTGCCCCTTAATTGGAAGATAATACATGGTGTGTGTTCACCATTTTTTCATATATATATTACCTGAATAATTTTGCTTGCATCAGAGTGTCATTTCGAATATCTTTTTATGTGATTATTCATGACGGAAGAGCCACTTCTTAGGCTGACGTCCTGTTTTCAGCAGTATAGTTAAACTGAATGAGAATATACTCCATTTCTGAATACTTTTGCCACTCTTGCCATCTAATGCTGCTTGTCACATTTGTTACATTTTGTATGCCTCACTGGCCCAAAAGTAGAAACATAAATTCCACAGTGAGCGATAAGCAATTGCGAATAAAGTAGCTTCATTTAATACAAGTTTTATAACGTGGTTTATCTCTTGCTACAGCAATATCAGACAATCTTTTTACCTTGAAGTTTCTGGGCTGACATTGTTGTCCAACTAGTTCATAAAAGAATAGCTCTAAATTTAATATTTCATTGCATCCAAGTGAGAACAAAGTTCTACAGGTACTTCTTGAGTGAGTCACCCAGGTTCCAAACTTTATACTATTAAAATTTCAATCTTTCAAAGAAACACAACTCAGTGGATAGATTTGCACAAAGTGTTATCCTTAGTTTCTTCAAACAAGAAATTGTTGTTCAGTTTAAGGGCATGTCTAAGGAACCTCCCAAATACACAAGCATCTTCCTTCTTTCCTTCCTCTCCCCTTTTAGATAGATCTGCTTTAATTTCTCTAGAATTTCTCAGGATTCTGCTACATTTAGTGAAATATTTCCAACTGTTATAAATAGTTTGACCTCCTTTTGCTTGCTGCTTATCGATGTGGTATTGTAAAGCAAAGTTATCTGGTAACTAATTTGGAATTTAGTTTGGTCTCACGTCCGTCGTATGTATTCTTTCAGTGATGCCCATCAGAGAAAGAAGAACAGCGGCAAAAGAATATCACTAGAATGCACACTTGATTCTGCATGCATGTAGATTGTCAAAAGATGCTATGTTTGATTTCTTTGATCTATGTTATTTCTGTAATTGTTGCAGATATGGATGCTGCACCAGGCCAAGGCTTGTACCCTCTGCACCGTTGCAAAACTATTCACTTGGTTGATGTTTTCCTCTTCTTGTTGTTCTCGTAAAAAATTTAGGATTAGATTGTGGAATTGAACAGCAAGACATCTAACATGGTTCTTAAAAAATTTAGGATTAGATTGTGGAATTGAACAGCAAGACATCCAACATGGTTCTTACTTTTGTACGTGTAGGTGAGACATGCTCAGGGATTCCACAATGTGGCTGGAGAGAAGGACCACAGTGCATACTTGTCTCCAGAGTTTTTTGATGCACAGCTTACCCCTCTTGGCTGGCAGCAGGTGATAATTGATTGCATATCATTTTCTTGTGTGTTCTGTGGCATTTGAATTTGGATCTCAATTTCTTTAATGGTTGCTTCCATGATTGTTAACTGTAATCAAAATGTAAACGATGTAACTATATTATTGAAAATGTGTGTCATTGGGTTTAAACTAAGCAACCGTCTGAGAAGCATTTTATGCTTTTGCCTGGAAAATTATTTGTTCATGTTTGTGAAGAAAGTACTTTTTCTTTTCCTTGGGAAAAGAAAAGGAAAAAGATTGACTTTTCATACTGTAACAGGTAGATAATCTGCGCAAGCATGTTCATTCGTCTGGTCTTTCAAGGAGAATTGAATTAGTCATTGTTTCCCCTTTGTTAAGGTATGCTGAACTTTTCTTCTCCAAGCTCTTATACTGTATTTTTTATATGAAACTTTCATCATAGTCTTTATTTTCTGAAACTTGGTTCTTAAAAATAATTATCATTGTAGAAACAGTAAAGAGTGTTGGTCTGTATTCTAAAAGGCGTTTTCTCTAATTTGTTTGTGATCTGTGATATAACAAAGTAAATCAAAAAATAAAAATAGAAAGGACAAAATTGTATCTATGAAAAAGTTGGTTTTTTCTGGAAGTAATTAATTTCCTGTTCTTTTTCTTACTCATCTCTGTATTTCTTTCTTTCAACACTTAAAAAAGGACCTGCAAGATGCAACTGCATACTGTAACACCCCCAACATTAAATATAGATATTGATATAACAATAATTTTGACAAGGTAGCACATGTGTGTGCATGTGTATATATATATATTTGTTTTTTTGGTCAAATATAGTACTTTGAGAAAACAGTAAAATGTTTTCTCACATATAACCCTGTATATAAAAAAATCATCATTTATATAAAAACACAACACCCATCATAGTCACACTATTCTCAATATTTATTATAAAATTTCAAGAGTTATATAGGACACGACATCCCAAAGTTATAATACGATAAACTCAAAAATTAAAATATAGTCTATACTTTCGGAAGAAATAAGGACATTTTACATTTTGTAACCCTTTACATATAGACAACAATTTATACAATAATAATGATTGTAAAAATTAGAATATGCCCACAATACAACCCACTAGGTCGTTATCCATGTACACTGATCCTCACAACCTGTAGGAATCCCAACGGCTTGCCCAATAAGTCCATGGTATCAAGTATCACCAGACTCACCTACAATGCATAAACTATATAAGCTAACACTCAGCAAATAAAAATTATGCATGTTAAAGAATAATCCACAATATCAAGTTATGCATCTCAAAATGCTATGCCCACAATGCAATTCTATGCATCAAAATATTTCTTTCAAAATTATTTCTTTCTTAGGTCCCTGACCAATGCTATTATCCTATGCACCGGAAAAGAGCTCTTCATACCGCCATAATCCAATGGTCAATAATCATATAAGTATGTAGATTCATGCATACTTATAAGCACGCAAATATATGCACGCGAACCTGCAAATCCATGCATACTTCGGTGCACTAGTAGCGATCAGCAAAAATATTTTTCTTTCTCAAAATCATGTCATGTAATGCAAAATTTATCACAATGTTTGTATATGATGCATGCACGTGCCAATGCCCATGTATGTATGCTCAATGGACATGAATGACTGTAATACGTGCCCTCTGCCATGCACATATGACCTATGATATTACATATAAATCACACATTTACTATATCTATGTACTATAGTTGCAAGTGAATTTTTACTTACCTTTGATCGGTTGTGTGTTATTTCTAGGTTTCTTAAGTATTACCCCCCAACTCTAGATGTGAAACAATCTGTAAAAATACAAGATATCAATCACCATCCTCAATTAACAAGTTCATTATACCTAATGTAGTATAAAGATCTTGAATCTCAATTTAACTAAACAACCTTACCACTTATAAACTATAACCGAATACAACCTTTTGCACACCTTTGTTCCGCATCTTAAATGTATACTAACCTCATTTAATTGATGTATTATAACTCTTATAACATCCCCCTAAATGTTAGGAATCAAATGCACCACATCTATGTTAGAACATGTTAATGAACCAAATGGGATAAATTCACAATTTCACATTTTTTTGCTGTCACATTAATTTGCATGATGATTTTGATACCCATAGACATATTCATTCACTCTTCAATTTTTATCACACTTAAATAACATAAAAAAATAATGTAATCATGTCATAGAATAGCTAAAACTCACCGATATAGCTTCCAAAGTTCAGCTCCCTTCACAACATACTGAAAAAGATATTACCGTGCACTTCATGACATTAATGGTTTTGGCACCCTTATGTATATTCCATCACTTCCAAATTTTTCTACACTTAGATAACATATACACAGAGACAACTAGGTTATAGTCTTGCCAAAACTAATAGATTTAATGCCACAAAAGCAGTCCCCTTCATACATGACAGAATCTGAAATTCGATAGTGATAGTTTTGAGCATCTCTTCAATATCATGCCCTATTTCAATTTCTAACCAATGAAAATTTATTTCAATACTCTTAACTCATATATGAACATGTATATGATGATACTTATAGGTTTTATTCAACATATCATACACTTTTGAAGCCTAAAACATAAGAAAACAGCATGGTGATAGTTTCTGCCACAAGTATTTCCTATTAAGTGTTTGTCATCAAAAACTTTTCTTTGTGCACCAAAGTCTAATTAAAAACTTTCTAAGCTTCATACACAATAAACCCATTCAGATCTGAAAACCAAAGGCAAAACCGTAGGTAAGTGTTACCTACAGATTTTGAGGTTAAACTTGATGGTAATCACTTCTCCTTTGCTTTTCTTGCTTTTATTTCAACTTGGAATCAATTTGGAGCACTTGGAGACCTTAAGGTGTGTGTTTGGAAGCTGAAAATAGCTGAAATGAGGGTCTGGTCGTGGCTTAAGGGTGAAGGAAAGCTTGAGGTGGCACTTGAGGTGCTTGCTTAAGCTTGGTAGCAAGTATGAGGTGTCAAGTTGTAGTATAAATCTGACATTTCACCCATCTTTTAAGCCTAGATCAGATGTATCTTACTTTATATTAATTTTATTGCATCCTATTTTAATTACTACAAGATCCCATATATAATTCATAAGCTAATTTCCTAACCGTTCATTTAATTTCTTAGCCGATTGTCACTCGATTCTTAAATAATTGTCCATATTAAAAACTATATAAGTTTATACATAAATGGATATAATATCACATTTCAATCATAGTATCTTATGTCCAATGTCCCAAATATGCAATTTACCCATATATACTTTTGAAATACCTGGATGAAATCGAATCAAACCGTATAAGTTTACTAGTAACACTTTTAACACTTCCAAAATTATAACCTATATATCCCATTTATATCCAATATTGATCAACCTCATTTTCTTCTTATTTCAATTTAAAATCAACTACTTAGATTAGGAAATTCAATAACTAATACCGTGCAAGAGCTTCAGAATTAAATTTAATATTCAAAAATGTCGTATAAAATGAAATAAATTATGCAATATCAATAGAAATGCAAGTAGCATATAAAATTAGCACGTAATACATGAATCATATTGGTCAAATGAGTAGTGTGAGGCTTGACTATTACACACATACACAACACATATGTCATCTGGAGGGTGGGGGCGAGAGGATTGAGTTGAACGCTGCAGTTTGCTTTGTTGTTTTTGAAATCAGTAGAATAGGAATTTGTGATTTATTGTTGAATTGTAGGTAGACAATAAACAAATCCCGGCAATTCTTGCTATTGGCAATTAAATTTTGGCATCCGAGCTATCACTAAACATAGCAAGTTGCATTGCAGGACTATGCAAACAGCTGTTGGGGTTTTTGGTGGAGAAGGTTATGCAGATGGAATTGATGTACCTCCGCTAATGGCAGAAAACACTAGGAACAGTAGCCGTCCGGCGATTTCAAGTTTAAATTCCCCACCATTTGTGGCAATGGAACTTTGTCGAGAACATTTGGTATGAAATGACTAAATACAGCATTCAGTTCCACAGAAATTTAATGATACTATGGACTTATTTTCTTTATTTTTTCTATATAGTGATGTTGGTCATTTGCATCCTCAGTTAGTATAATTGTTTTCAACTACATTTCTTTTTTCACCTTAGTTATTCTCATGTTTAGGTCATTGTTGCATATTACTCCCTCCATCCCAAAATCAAGTATCCAATTTTAATCGACAATTCTAGATAAGAGTTGAAAAAGTACAAATTTAAATATTTTTACAATTTTGCCCTTAAAAGTTGAGCTTGCAAGTTTGTGGTGTCACATTACTATTTTAAATGAGGGTATTTCTGGGAAAAAAAATACATTTTAGGAAATAGTCAAAACATCCCAAAAAGGAAATAGGAGCTTCAGACAAAGTGAGTAAAGATTTTCTTCTTTATGTGTTTAAGAATTTCTTGAAAAAAAAAATAGATTTATTTCTTCTTTTAGTCTCTATTTTTCTATTTTGGCATCATTTGCCATTCAATAGTTTGAGATGAACTTGCTTCCAAACTTTTGGTGAAATTTTCCATCGTGTTGCTATGGGAATAATTTTTATTTGCATGGAGAAAAGGAACTTTGTTCCAGCAAAAAATGTTGGATATTTGAATCTGGTAAAAACTTCATAAACAATGAGATTTATTTATTTTCAAAATTTTTATGCTGTAGTATAGTGGTGGTTGGGGAGTCCAGTTACTCGGTTAGGACCTAATCATTGAAAGCCAAGCAAGAGAAATCTAAGGTGTTCTCCAGTTCTTGAAGAGTATAGACATTGATCTCATTAAATAATGCAGGGAGTTCATTGGTGTGATAAGAGAAGGAGTATAAGCGAATACAAACCGCTTTTTCCTGCAATTGATTTTTCACTGGCAAGTAAATGTTCCTTTTTCAGTTTCTTCTTCATATAAAGAAAATAATATTTGATCGATATGTTGTGTCTTGTAAGTAAGATTAACAAGATCACGTTTGTTATCTGTCTTGTTACTTATTCTTTAAACCTTGTGCTTCTCTCTTCAGATCGAAAGTGATGCTGACACTCTCTGGAAACTTGATGTCAGAGAGGCAAATGAAGAGCTTGCTGAGAGGGGCCTGAAATTTTTGAATTGGTGAACTTGTTTCTCAACTATTTTGCCAGTGTTAATTTTATTAAGTTTTCATAGAATCAAAATTGATATATAACTATATGCTTATTTTGTAATTTGGTGCAGGTTGTGGACACGGAAGGAGACGGAGATAGTGGTTGTTACTCACAGTGGATTCTTAATTCATACCCTCGCTGCATTTGGAGATGATTGCCATCCATCTGTGAAGAGTGAAATATGTAGACCGTAAGTTTTAAATTATTTCTAAGCTTTATATTTAAGTATCATTTCCAGATCAAGGTCCAGAAAAAGCCCTTGCAACAATATTTGCCAAGTAATTCAGTACTGTACTCATATATTCGATAATTGTATTAGGTCTCTTGGTTAAAAGAGTTATTTGTTTGAGAATGAAATGGTTTATTTAAAGCAAGGAAACTGGGGTTTTTTATCCTCTAAGAATTGATTGAAAAATGACTCTAGGAAAATACATATTCATTCAAATAAACCATACATCATCAGAGTTCTGTGGTTTGATCCTCTCATGGATTGATTCTTTAATGGATCTTCAGATCAGTCTAATGTTATCATACTTCTTTTACATAGAAATTATGCATTAAAATTTGTAGCTGATGAACATGAATTGTCCATATAGAGAGAGGAATGAATTTACATTTGCAAGTTCCATTGCAGATTCAACAACTGTGAACTTCGATCGATGGTCATTGTGGATAGAAGGTACATGAACGTTAAATCTGGACAACGGATTCGTTTCGCATATTTAACATTCTCACCTCTTACTTTCTAATTTGCAGTATGATTACTTCAAGTTCTTCAAAAACTAATTATCCAGGAAAAATTCCTTGTGGGCTTGATGCCCCTAGCGACAATGCTGATGAGAAACACTGATGGTTTCTGTATAATGATTATTTTAGATTCGAGGGAAATTTGATTATCAGAGTTTTCCAGAACATGGTTAAGTGATTCAGTGAGGTAAGTTCATCGCTTTCAATCAGGGAAGTATGTTTTGGTTCTTGAAAGGTGTTAGGCTACGAACAGTAGTGTAAGACATTAATTGTTACGGGACAAATTTTACAGCAAATATCTTTAGCACAAATTCATTCTTGTACCAGGGTCAGAGCAGTTATTTGGATGCATAGTTCTTGCAGGGTACTGTGTCCCTCTGTTGCTTGTTCAAAGATTTTAAATGACTATTAAGGTTTCTATGTGTGATAACTGGATTCCAATTTGGTCCATCTTCTGACAAAGATGTCATGAAAGGGAAAAGGAAAAGGAAAAGGAAAACGAGTAGAAAGACTAAGTTGTATCCCGACATAGAAAGGGCCATGCATGTGAAAATCAATTTATATATGTTCAATCTAGTCATAAGCGAAGAAGAACATGTTAGCTGGGTGGAGCTGAGCTGAGATTGTACCATGTTGAGGCCAAGCTCAGCTTTTAAAACGAATTAAATGTTACGGTTTTTGTTAACAAATAACGATTCTTTTTAGTTTTTGATTGTTTTTATTTTTATTTTTTTTCATTCTATTTTTTGTCCTTTCCTTTCTATTTCTTCTCTATGATTAAAGAAAGTTGATTCTTGAACAGTTATTCATGCCAAACTTCTGTGAATTTCCTATTTTTTGACCTTGGATTTTAGTGAAGAAAGAAAACACTCAAGAAAGTACTTTTCCTATAAAATTATCTTAATTCTGTGGTTTAGTTTGTAATTTTGCTTTTCCTCATCAAAAAGTCGATGTATTTATGCTTTACTTATTAATAATATTTCTTTTTCTTATCAAAATTGGAGGTTTGAACATAGCATTAGGTCATACACACAAGTCCTTGTTGCTGTTTCTGCAGAGCAAAAGGCTATGTCAGGGAATCAATCAGTAAGTGATCATATTTTTTAGAATGCACCCACGTTCCAAGCAAATTCTGAAGCCATCAAATAGGTTTGTCAGAAGAATCAATGAAATGTGAGAGAAAAAATTTAATGGAGGAATGGTTACTTAATAGAGTTGTAAATGACACCTTTCCATGGGAACTCTCTGCATTTTAAGCCCTTCCTGCATTCCTAGCCCAGTTCCAAGCAAATTCTGAAGCCATCAAAGAGGTTTGTCAGAAGAATCAATGAAATGTTATAGAAAAAATTTAATAGAGGAATGGTTACTTAATAGAGTTGTAAATGAGACCTTTCCATTGGATCTCTCCATTTTAAGCCCTTTCTCATTCCTAGCCCAAAGAGAAAGATAAGGCTGAGTTATCCTTTACCGAGTTGGTTTGTTATAATAGAATAGGCCACAGGCCGTCTCACTATATATATCTCGTTTTGGAAAATAACATTATGTATGAATTGAAATAAATGTACTGAAATACCAATACCAATGAACGTATAAGAGGCTGCGACTTGGTTCGTTTAAAATATTCCTTGATCAAAGGGTTCAAACTAATACAGCAAAAATCACTATCCCTTGGCCGGAGGCAATGAACAATTATTATCTATTGCCCTAAGGCGTTATGGATTGATTACAATCAAGACTAAGAATCATATTTAAACCTCTAGCATGTTTTTGAAAGTTAGTTGACAATTTAAACTAAAATCAATTTTGATACAGCCTGTCTTGCAAAGGCATTTTACAACCTAAATCAAATTCGTATTTAGATTTTGCAAAGTACACAGACAATTTGGCAAAAGGTATAACGAATAAAATTTTGGCCAACAGTAACCTCATAAATCAATTCTTCCGCAGACGCATATTATTAAAATCAATTGTTGTAGAATTGTTTAGCCAAACTCACACTAAATACTGCATACGTAAAAATACAAGAACACAAAATGAACTGAATCGCAAACAAACAAGCTGTTTACCCAAGAGCAGATACGACAGTTCTCCGGCAGTCAACCCCAAATTAATTTCTGTTGATTTTCACAGCAAATTAGATTACAAAATGACCATTCATTCATTTGGCCAGCATTCCATCTGCTTTTCCTCAGCCAAAAACATCAGCAAAAGTATACCCCAAAAATAACATCAGCAGGAGAGGGTTTTTCCACCCTTTACATTTCCAACTTCAGACCACCAAACTTCTATCTGGTGTAACAGTTTTCTCAGTCGAACATTTTGCTACACATTAAAAGTTGTTTTACAACTACGAAAACATTCTCCATATATTTTCCCTTAAAATTTTCTACAACTTGACTCAATGAAGAAAGCAAATTTCAAACAACCATAGAATACAAGTCTTATCTAGCAACCAGCACTGCTAAAGGACTTCAAAAGGAACTTTATATAATAAACTACACACTCCCGATAACATAAAAGACTAGCCCCATTATGATAGAAAGGATCAGAACCAAAATAACTAGCATTGGTTTAAAATCGGCTGACTTAGCAGGTTTTTCATTTCCAATTTCCCTGATCTTTGAGACTGAATTATCTGGCCTAGCTGCTGACAAGTAGTCAGTTGCAATGCCCCAAAAGGTTTTGGTAGTTGAAGCTATCACAGTGGGGGCTTCAGATTCAGGCTCCAAAATTTCGGAATCATCTGTTGGAACTTCTATCAACATCAGCTCAACACAATGATCTTTGAGAACCTGAAAAAGAAAAGAGATTACAATAATACTAAAAAATGTTGCTTAAAAACTACAACATACTTCTCCCAGACAATCAAGGTGATAACCATACAAGAAAAAGGCACGCTTGTGTAAATGCTGCATGATCCATTCTTGTAAGTTTACACTTGGCACAAAGGTTCAGTTGTTGTGCACAGATCCCACATTTTTCCCCTTGGCAATTGAAAAAAACAAACAATTCCACCATAAAATGTGCTAATCAGGTTTCCCACTTATTTACCAGCTAAAAGAAGTTTCAACAATGGAAAACAGTACTCAATTCTAAAAACAATACATCTAAGGTGAAACACCCTTGAGAGCATAAATTACTGGAGTGCAGTGAGTTCACAGAAAATGTGCACTGACTTTAAATGAATTTCTATATCCATTTAAATGAAATCACAAACAAAAAATATTTGGCTTTGGACACAAATTTCAACGGGCCCAATTGATACAACCCATCATAAAAGCATAATAAAATGTCACAAGGAATTGGCATACTTTAAAATCTCCTACAAACTCACATAGCCCAATCTTTATACTGTACAGAGCAGTATTTCAATCCTCGTTAGTTTCACCAAATTTTCAAGATACTAAGGGCCTGTTTGGTTGGGTTTTGCACAATGTTCTTGGAAATGGATATACACATGGTGTATATACATATGGTTTGGTTTCATAACCAAATCCAGATTTAGGGCTTGGTTTCATAACCCAAATTAAAGAGGCAGACCAGGCGAAGAGGTTCAAAGGCAGATTAAAGGGGGTGGGTAGTTGTGATAGAAGAAAAATAGGAAAAAAAGGAGGCAGCGGAGTTTGGGGAAGAAGAAAACAAGATTAAAATAAGAGTTCGCGGCAGCAGCGGCAAAAGGATGTTGGTGTGTGTGTGTGTGTGGGGGGGGGGGGGGGGGGAGTCAATGGGAGGAAGAGGAGGGAAGAAGAAAAGCATGTGAACGGCAGTTGGAGGAAGAGGGGAAGAAGAAAAGGTTTCCTCCTCTTCATCCAATCACTGCCACCTCCCTCTCTTCTTCCCTTCTTCCTCCCACCACAGCCTACTCTCTTTTTTTCTTCCCTCCTCTTTGTCCCGCCACCGCCGCCTCCCTCCTTTGTTCTTCCCTTCTTCCCCACCTTCCTCCCACTGATTTTTTAAACATACCAAACAAAGGGAAGAGGTTGTCTACTCTACAATTCCGAACAACATGCAGGGCTACATGTACTCCTACCCTAGGAAATGGACTGGAATCCTTTCCCCTTCTCATTTTCCTCCCCTCCCCCTCTTGATCCAAGCGTACAATTAACAATGCAGATCAAGAACTAGCTAGAGTCAAGTTATTCTGCAAAATGATTACTTAGAAAAAAGAAGATAAAATAAGTGTCAAACTAATATAAAAATTCGCAAACAATATATGTCTTCTATATAGTAATACAACGTATTCTAACGATAAAATAGAAGTCTACTCACTATCTGCTCCAGTAAATCAGGCAAGAAAAAATCTTTATTATTTATGCATGATATGTACAGTAGCTAACCTCCATTGTCTCGGATGGGTGGATATAATCACAGATATATGTACCCTCCAGCCATGGAACAAACACTCTTCGAGGAAATGATAGGTTGCATTGTTTTCTGTTAAACAGATATTCAAAAGTTCTAGTCAGTTCAAAGAACCCAAAAGTTGCCTCCCAGTACTCGACACATGGCAAAACTTGTTACATAAATTTTGCAGTGCTGGGACTCTGTACCATACCCATGAATTGTCACAAAGCTCGATTTTGTTATTTAGGTTACTAAAAAACAAAAAATTCTTGAGAAGTGAAATCAAGTGTAGAATTGAGTGATGCACACATACATGCATTTTCACACGGTAGCAGAAACTGTGTGAACCATTTCATCTAAATATAGTTCCTTCTTGCCAGCATTTTATCATACATGGCAGAACACATAATAAAACCCTCTCAACAAACTCTATGTGGATGTTTTCCATTGGATTGAAACAATGATGGCTACATTAGAATTCAAAAATTTAGAATTGAACCACCAAAACCATTTAAGACCAGAATTCAGGAACCCGAATGACACCATATCCACAGGGCAATCAGAATGAACTTTAGTAAACTCCCAGTTTAACCTGAAATAACATTCTTAGGAACAAGAAAATGAGCAGAAAGTTTGATATCTATTGGGTTGAACATTTAAATCAAGCCACTTCCAGTAATTTTACACCTAGCAGCTTTTCTCAGTTCCTGATGACAAAATCATAGCTTGTTCTTAGGTAAAACCCACCCCACCCCGCATCTGCAATTTGTTACTCACATATAAAATTGTTTAAGTGATTCACTATGAGTTGATGAAAAAATAATGTGTGAATCAACAGAAGCTTTTCACTAGAAATAAAGAATGGAAGCTAGTGGAAAACAAAGGTTATGCATCCACAACTCTGGGGTATGCACAGGTCAGCCCCTAAATGATGGAAAAATGTGGAAGTAGTTTTTGATAATTATGTGAGCAACAACTGAAAGAAACCTCTTTAATGAGGCTGAATTTATCATACCTTTGCACTTGAAGGTCAAAGTGGGGAACAGGTTTGTCAGATGATATATGGCTGTCTGTTTTCTGACCACCACCAGTGACAGATTCTAAGTTCCTGTCAGCCTCATCACACATAATCTCCAATCTACTTTGCAAACTCCTAGTGATGTCTTCCTAATCACAAGAAGACTTAAGATCATAACATTGAAGAGAGAGAAAGGAATTAATCAATCACAAAATTAACATGATATAAATCATTTCCATTTATGAGCTACAGAATTTAATAAAACCCAGTGGAGTTCAAAAGTTTAACAGAACCAATTACCATAAGTTCAATTTAATTGGTCAAATTACACTTGCAAAACTTATTAGCGACCATCATTATAAAAAGAAAATCATCTGTGCAACGAGGAAAAAATTTGGTGGTATGAAACTTATGGTATTAGACAAACATGATGAAGGCCTAAAGCAAAAGTTTTAAAAACGACATACGTTGTCCATTTGACATTTTTAATGTGCGTATAATGCAAATAAATCATACTCCAGAACAGAAGGCTTTCCAACCATAGAAGGAAAAGGAATATATATCTCCTGAAATGCAACTAGATGGAATCACCTTTATATGAACCAAAGCTTGCGAAACAGGCTCCTTTGAATTCAAGTATGCAAGAGAACATATAGAGCCTCTAAAGAGAAGAACACCAAGAACCTCTTTTTGGCTGCATGCTTCACACAAAAAGAAAATTTTATAAATCGAGAAACAGAGCACCATTAACGTAGATAATAGCAAAATTGAACTTAGAAGTAAAAGCAAAATTGAACTTAGAAGTAAAACTAAATCACACCTTCTAAATATTTATCTTGCAAAACAGGTAGAAGAAATTCAACTTCATGAAAATCATCTGATACACATAGATCATCCTCGGCCACCTAGGTAACAAAGGCAGCAAAGAAAGAATCTTTGACATATGTATTTACCAGCTGGAGTCTTGAATCCAAAATAATTAACAATATCAGAAGCAACTCATTTTTTTATTATACTGGCAAACAAAAAAGATTTACAGCAGCCAAGGGAGACGATAAACCTATAAACAGTAGTACTATTGAACCCTGGGAAAGTGGAAGGTTCTCAGGTTGGGGGGGAAGGGGAGGGAGAGACTGAGACAGAGTTCGCTCCCGAGCAGCTGCAGAAGCATTTCTTACCGATCTCACCCCTTTACACAACTTAACTTTCCATCTCTTGAATGATGAATATTTTCCTGTTGTATCCCAGTTGTGGAGGACCAACATAGTTCCGTAACACTTGTGCACTAATTTCTGATATTGTATCAAAATCTTTTGTCGTGATATCAAATCAAACACGATTTCTTAGACATAACTGTTTTCAGTAGCTTAATGTGTAACTAAAATAACATGAATACTATTTAGGATTAGATGAAGCATTTTCAGTAGATTACACCTCCGTATGAAAAGGCATTTTATGTCAATCTATTGAATGTGTTGTAACTAGAACCCGTCCTATCGTTAAAACTATATCTTGGAGCAATAAATGGCTTGAACGATATAGCAGCACATAGTTCACAACATCAGGAACTGAATTATATGAATCATGTAGCAAAATTGAGAGAACCGCCATGAAGGTGCCCTTTATGCCATCCACAAGTTATCGACATCTAGTAGAAAGTACCAAATCATGTGGTCCCTTCAAACAAAAACAACGCATGCGATACTTTACTTACAAAAATTAAAGTTTAAATTCATCATTTTTCAGCTGCCACCAAATCCTATGGAAAACCTCAATTTACCCACAGGTCACCTAGTTTCACTGATCCAAATAATGCAGCCAACAGGTCCATGGACTCAAGGAAAATGGAAGGGTAAAAAAGAGAGCTAGCAACCAAATGATGATCTTGCCATCAAAGTGTACTTAATAACGTTGGTTCAATAACTAGCAATGACCTCATATTATCTAGAAGTACTGTATCCAAATAATTCATCAGACATTCCCCATCAGCAATAACACGTCATCCTCATCACTATCTACATGTTTCACATCAAAGATAACTCAGACAACATTTACCCCATCCGCACTAATTCATTTTCTTCCTCATGGGCATCTATCTCTTTGCTGCCTCCATAAGTGAGTTGTCAAAAAATTGTAAGCAATTTTAACTAGTTACTCCTAAAGAATTTGTGTTCTCTCATGCTCCCATCAGATTACTCAAAGATAATGTCAACCAGTTTACCAGCACCTAAACTGGTAGTCAATCAAGACAAATATTTTCAGCAAAGACAACGATTAGATTCTAGTTTATTTCTTGTCTTATTTATTTACATTTCATTTTGGCTGTGATGAAATAAATGGAAGTAGTTCATCATTCCTCATCCAGAAATGCATATAATCAAGCCAAAAACAAATTAAAGGAAGAAACAAGAGTTTACACATTTTTAGTTACTTGAGAGGTCATCAGATTAGCATGCTGGTATTAGGTAAACAGAAAGTTGCAATGAAGTCAATGAACATTGAATTACTAGCTTACGTCATATGCACTTCCATTTGAAAGGGCCACATTGTTATTTGGATTGTCAGGATCATAAATTTTGAGTTCTTACGCCAGTTTACTACTAGTGACACCTTGAAGTTTGAGACATTCAATTTAAGAATTCAAGGGTATTCCTGGAAAGGACTTTTTGAACTTTTTTCTATTGAAGCAGACCTCAAGTTTATTTAGCAATGTATTTAAATGGTATGTGCCCAATCAATATTCTGAATTTGGAAAAGAAAAGGGAAACAGATACTAGAGTATTTCAAAATTCAAGTATGATTGAGAAAGAAACAGTTTCTCAAGCAGCGATAATCAAAGTGGAAAATGAAAAATAGAAAACAAAACATGTGCATTGGAATGCAAGTATTAGTAAGCGAATGCAATAAGTAAGATGGTCGGTGGAAATTTATTAAGAGTTTTTTGGTTGGGTAATCATGACTCCATTATTCTCAGACCTGAATATTATACATCTGATTTATTTGAACATTTTATTACTTTATATCATTCTAGTTCATGTCACAGAGTGAGGTTCATAATCTAATTTCAATTACTTAACGTATTCACGTATCCCAGACATAGTGAAATAGGAGAAGAAAAGATATTGTGGGTATATGTAATAATATAATCCAGACTATCATCTGAAGCTCCACTCGGGTCCATGACTTACGAGGAAAGAGAAAAAAACAAAACAAAATCCATGAGAACTCGAGTCTCTTATTTTTCTTCAGGACAAAAGGTACAAAAGAAATATCTACGTTATTTTAATTGGTTTAGCAAGATGAAAAAGAAAATGTAAAAACATACAAATGGAATATGTATCTCTCAAACTTATATTTGCAGAAGCATTTTCTTCATGCTTTCCTTCAGAAAATTATGAAGAATAAGGTATCCTAAGTTTTTTCTTCATTAAAATCCAAGGTTCAACACATAGCATAAGGGTAGTTCCACCTGGGGAAAAATGACAAATACATCACAGTAAGGTTATTAGCACATGCATATTACAACCGGGGAAAAAATGAAAAATAAAAAGTACATGACTAGATAAAACTTCGTTGGTCATTCCTTGCTTTTTGTTTTCATGTTTTAACCAATATCACTTGGCAAAAAGCTATGTTCAATATATTAAGTTTATGTCCAACTTTCTCAAATTCACAAAGACTGGATGCTTTTCATTATTTCGAAGGTTACAAGAATAGCTACTGATTTAAAACAAACACGTCAAGAAGTGTTACATAAAGAAAAATTTACACGTTTACTTCACCTCCACCAGCCAGCCTCCATCCTGAGAGAAACCCCAACGCCTTCCTCTCTTTCCATGTTTTTTCTTTGCATCTTTTTTGAGCAATCTAAACCCTTACCCAGGCCTTGAAACTGCTTCTAATTCCAAGCAACATAAAATCATGGAGTTCAAACAATCCTTTAATAGAATCCTAACCTTGAGGATCTTAATATCCCATAAAGCTCATGAAAAGTGCTCTGGGTAGTATTCATTAAAATCCTATAGCAGCCACGAAACATTTTTTTCATGATTTAACTGATCTCTAGATGTTAGCCCACCCAAAAATCATGAAAGCAGGATTAGCCTTAAGGTTGTCCTACCACCCTTCTCAAGAGTCTCAAACCATGTACACATGGTATAACACATTGGATCTGAAACAACTGAATTTCAATTTTTTTAAACTTTTGAGGAAAACTCTGACATCATAGCTGGCACTGCACCATAACATTATAGTTATCCATAATCAGTACATGAATTAGCAAGATTGAGTGGTCATACCAATTTGCCATTGATCAAAGCTTTTGCACCTGTAAGTTCCTTGGCATGGACCATGATTTCATCACGAAGAAGATCAGAAAATCTTTTAATATCCCATCCATCCTCATGGGGTATAGGCAACCTAGGAGGAGGGATCTCGAAACAATTAAAACAACCAGATATAAGCAAATATTATGAATTTAAATGAATATTTATTTGGAGCTAAATATGTTCCCAGTTAACCACATCAACTAATAAGATGAAACTTATTTCAAAGTATAATATTTAAAATTTATTGTTTCAACGGAAAAAATAAGAATTTGGACAGACTGCAGAAGAATCATACAAGATTTTTCAGAGAAAATATCATATGGCAAAGCAGCAGAACCTTTATATCAACAACATACATATAGGTCGAATCAACCAAATTTTATTAGGAGCAACAGCAAAGGACTGTAAGCGATTTTCCAAATGTGACAATCACCATTCAGATACTTTCACTTTTCAGAGTATAATTTTCCAAAAATTTTGTAAATCTTATACCCAATTTTTCAGGACCAGAGTTTCCAAAAATTTAACTGTGCCAACAGGAATATAGATTAAACTACTCTAAAGTCAGGATGCTGTTCAAACTAGAAAGGAAGCATCTATACCCAGTACATTAGGAACAACTCTGGTTAAGACCATTGCTCCCATATCAGAGTACAAGTGATGTAATAGATAAATAGGAAAAAGTAAGATTCTATATCAAAATTTGTTATTCAGCAAGACATAAACTTCATTTAACCTTGGCTGGTAGAGATAATATAGCATGAAAAAAGAACAAAAGTTTAGACATGGATGTGATTCAGGTATTGAAATGGAAAGCAAGCATTCCAATCATTATAAGCATAGGGAGGAAAAGGAGAACAAGAGACATGAAGGGATGAATTAAAAACAGAGGAAATGAGGCAACTTCCCTCTCTCCCACAAAAATACAGAAAATTAGCCAGAATAAAATAAAATAAAGAAGTTTCTGGCTTCCTCATCAGTGACCCTAAAAGAAGAAAATTATCAAAGATAACTTATTCAGAAACCAACTACCAGAGGCTTAGGAAAGATAAAAAGTTAGAGCAACACGTGATCACCTTACATCAAAATTATATGTGCATCTGAATGTTTGAAGGGAACCCAAAACTTTTCCCATTTTAAAATCACAAGGCCGTAGACTGCTCAAAGTAATATTTGCTGCTAGCGAGCAATTTCTGCATATCCACCTGAAGTACAAGTTTTAGCTACTTTATCATGTATTAAGAATGCAGAAACTTAAATGAGGAAAAATGTGCTCTAGAGGGTACCTCAGAGGGCTATGACTAATATGAACTAGCAGTCTGTCACTCCAATCAGTCATCATTGAGGAAGCTGCTTCTGCAACTCCTTTTACAGTCTGTAAACAACATGAAAATGTTACAAAATGAATTGCAGATGTCCACAATTTTTATAGTTAAAATGCAATCAATTGACATATCTAGTCCTCAAACATAATAACAGGTTAACATTTTAATACCTCCCCCATTGTCATTTAATCTAACACAATTCCTATTTCAGTCAGGTACATATCATGAAGGACTCCTCCTCCACCCCCACCCCCTCAAGAAAAAGGAAATACTAATTCTAAATATGAAAATTGTTCATTCAAAGCTAGCAATAGAAAAATTGAAATAAAAGTAGCCTCCTGTATAACTCTTTTACAACAGGGGGAAGAAATGGTGCATCCAGATTTAAAATTGCGGTGGTGAGGTCTCAAAAAGTAATAATTTTTCTTAGAGTTTGGGCAAAAATGCCATGTGCCAAGCAATATGATAGAGATGGGATGTATTAAAAGTCCTCACAACACAACGAAGTGCTTATCATTAACAAAATATGTATGTCTTAGACAGAAAATGAGAGAGTGATGAAGTTTTGATCATTATTGATTCGTATCTAATAAGACAAATATTTTAGGTAATAGACAATAGATAATAGAATTGGATACTCCTTACACTCAAAGGGAATTAAGAAAATGTAAGAAGGTGATAAAACCTGGCATAGTGTTATTGTTGAATTCTTGAACAAGCTTTCATTGACCCATACGTAGATGCCGACCACCTCCATGCCACCCACTAGCATTCTTGAGACCTAAAACATAAAATTGCATGAGGGCATCATTAAGGTCAAGGAGAATCATCAACAGATGGAAGTCAAAAATAGATCTGGTTAATTTGATGAAGCATGAACATATCCGTACCAAACAAGCAACAAGAGTGAATTGTGAGACCCACAATATCACCATCACCCAATTAGTTTCAGAAGTTACTAAGATACAGGCATACAGCAACATGCATCTAATAAAAAATAGCTAATAGGGGCAGAGTTAAGAATTACCTGAGTGGTATGATAAAAAATTCAATAGAAAATATTGCTTCAAAATTTCTCTCTCGGAAAGAATTCTAAACCTAATGGAAAGTCAAGGATAAAAACAATTCAATCAGCACGATTCCAACAACGTTGATCTCATTTTTTGTCATGTGAATACACAACACTGAGATCAAGAGCTTCTAGAATCAACCTTGAAGACCTAACCAACCCAATGAACTGAGCTCCTCTCTGCCTCCCCCTCCTTGCATAACATATACCTTGCAGCTTAATTGATGGCACACTAACTCTGGAACCCTGGTGCCATAACATAATTTAAGAGTTTAACAGTGATATAAAGGCTACAAGTGATCATTAAGTATCATGGGTCCTACACAGGGGCAATGCCGAGAACTGCAGTGAGAGAAAAGGTATCTTTATGGAAACGGAAAAATATTCAAGTTAGGAATATAAATTTTCTTTCTTCTTCAAGTCTTTCAGCAACAGCCAATGTAATTCCTTTACAACAAAAAGGAAGAATAAAAAGAAAAAAAAAACAAGTTCGAGAGCTGCAGCTTTCTTCTTTCAGGATAGCAGGAATGAGCAGAAGTCAAATAAGACAGACCAGATGGGTTCTCAAATCATAGTAAAACTGTTATTAATCACTTCCTACAAGTTCACTTTCTCCATGTTGTCACAACTTATGAAAGCTCTAGAACATAGGTTCTCAGGTAAGTTAAACTTCTTGCAGCCAAGGTTCAGGGAAAAGCCAGAAACAGGAATATAAACTGAGGTACTTTTTCCTAAACAAGAAGGGCCACGTTTGTTTTCATTCCCAAATGTCCATTTTCAGTTTTACACTATTCCAGAAGCTGAGATCATGTTGTTTGATCCCATTTTCAACAAAAAATACCACTTTTTCTCATGTTCAAACCTATAACCCTCAATTCAAACCTACAGGCCTATTTCGTCATAGTACCACCCATGTTATAAACATTTGATATGATGTTTTACTAATTTCAACAAACTTAAAATCACTAACTCATTAAACAATAGTTTCTCTTTCGGGAATTAAAAGATAATTTTTCAACTCAACATAATTTCACTGACAAGACATAAAGAAAATAATGGGACCCACAATAAATTAAATAATAATTTTCAAAGTAAAATAATTTGATTGGTGAGACATAAAATAATGGGACCCACTAATTATTACTCTTATACTAAAATATCATTTTCAACTCAATAAATTTATACATTATATCCAGACACATTTTTTCAGCACTTACACTAAAACCAGTACAAAAATATATTTTCAATGGAACACTAAATGACAATTAATGGAAATAAAACCAAACGTCCCCAAGGTTTCCAGTGGTATCAAAGTAATAGTTCAAAGGGCTAAAAAGAAAACCACCTCTTTCTTTATTTCAAAGGTTTTAAAGGACTACTAGGTATATCTCCTAAAAACAATAAGAATCCCACTAAATAAGATCCATCATATGAATGGATGTAAATAAATTGGACTTCAATGGATGCCAATCCAATATCTAATAAAATCTACTTTTAATTTCATAAAACCAAATTGAACTTTAGCTTTATATTTGCACATTATTCGTAGTCTAGATTCCGAGCAAAATAGAAATGGACAGTTGTATCAGCCAATTAATAGTCAGGATTAGATTTCTTGTCCATAAAAATCCTTTTCCTTTATATACATGTATAAGTGAGTTTACGTACGGAGAAAAAAGAGAGAATGTCAATGGGGGAAGGAGAGAGTTATGTTCCGAACTAGAATTACCCAAACTCAGCCAAAACCAGTGAGTGACAGGAGAGAAAAGAGAAGAAGAAGAAGAAGAAGACGAATTGAAGAGAAATATTTACTTGAACTGCTCAAAATTGATTTACAATTGCTCCATTTCGTTTATTTATACAACTGGCCATAATTAATCTATAACAACCTAACCAATTCAGTTAGCTTTTATTAATCAGGTGAGGTGTATCTCTTTTATTGGTCAGTTGCACATTTACAATTAACCCTAGCAATTAACCCTAATCCATCTTGAAATGAAACGGCGCTGTTCTTATCCAAACAGTGTAGTTTTGTGGGAGTTGTCATCCTCATTTATAAAGGCGTGTTGAGCTTTTCCTGTTGCCCCCTCCTTGAGAAAGTCTTGTCCTCAAGACTGTAAGGGAACTGACTGTAAGTGAGAGAACTGGGAAGTGATGGAATCATAGTCCTCCCAGGTTGCTTCTTCCTCAGGTGGATGATCCCACTTGATACGAAGCTGGTGGACTGCTCTATTATTCCTCTTGACCATGCGGCGAGCTAAGATGCAAATAGGTTGAAGTATAATTTTTCCCTTCATCATCAAAAGACTGGAAGTGATGCTGTCATTCTGTCAGTAGGGCCAATTCTCCTTTTAGCTGTGAACACGGAAAACAGGATGAATTCTGGACTCTGGAGGCAAATGGAGTTTGCAAGCAACCTGTCCTATTATTTCTAACATTTGAAAGGGGCCAGAAAACTTTCGGCCAAGTTTCCTGTGGAAATTCAGAATTAATTTAGTCCTAGGCTTTAGGTATTCTGTTAGATAATTTCCTTATTTGGTTATCTATTTATCATAATGAGATTAGGAAAAGATATTGCCAGATTTCATTCTGATTTATATCCTTGTTTAGGGCAGGAATAATTTTGGTAATTAGGCTGTGATTACCTAGATTTAAGGCAATAGTTTTGCTGCCTAAGCATGTATATATATTTCTGCAATTTTTTCTCCTTAGAATTTCTTTCTCAATTTTTTCTTCAGGGTATCAGAGCCACCTCTCTGAATGCCAAAAAAATTCCTCCCATGACCAAATACGGCATGGGACTGAGAGACCAAATTTAAATTCTTCTGAGGTCAACTCCAATCCAGAGGCTGCAGTATCAAGCCACAATGGAGGATCAGAAAGCTCTTTTCTCCCATTCACTAGTCATAAAGTGAATGGGCATAATTTCCTACAGAATACATCCTCCTTAATTATTGGGACATGTTCAGTAGCATAAAAAGGTAAATTCTTGGATGCCCTCAAAGCAAATAAAAAGAAAACACGTACGTGGATCGTTGACTCAGGGGCAGGGGCATCAGATCACATGACAGGAGACTTCACCGTCTTACATAAATATAGTCGATGTCATGAGAATTATACAGTTTGTATTGCTAATGGATCTCTCTCAAAAGTGGCTAGGACAGGTTCAGTTGTACTCTAAAAGAACCTGACCCTTGATTTTGTGCTTTTTGTGCAAATTTTGATTGTAATTTATTGTCAATTAGCAAATTGACCCATGACCTAAAATGTACAGCTGAATTCTCTTCTACTTTGTGTAAATTTTAGGTCTTGGATTCAGGGAGGACAATTGGCATTGCTTATTTGTGTTCAGGGCTCTACCTTGTCAGTAATGATTCTTCACTTGAAACACAAACCCAAATAATAACTTCCGTGTCCTTAACAATTCAGTCAAACAAAAGTTTGAGTCCTACTTCCAATAAATAGTGTAGTTATGTTATGGCACTATGGCATAGGTCACCCAAATTTTGTGTACCTAGAAAAATTGTTTCCCTCTCTATTCATCAATAAAAGTTCCAAGCACTTCCATTGTGAAATATGTCAGCTTGCCAAGCATACTCGTACTTCATATCCCAGTCAGACCTACAAACCATCACAACCATTTGCATTAATTCATAATGATGTGTGGGGACCATCAAGAATTAAAATTTTGACAGGTTCTAGGTGGTTCATTTCCTTTGTTGATGATCACACCCGAATCACTTGGGTTTTTCTAATGAAAGAAAAATATGAGGCAGGTAAAATATTCAAAAATTTCAACATCATGATCCAAACACAGTTTCAGTCAAAAGTCTAAGTGTTGAGAACCGATAATACCATAGAATAGTTCGTGAGTCTTGGAAAAATATCTCGTGAGTCAGGGAATAGTCCATCAAAGCTCATATGTGTACACCCCCCAACAAAATGGGATTGCCGAGAGAAAGAATAAACACCTCTTAGAAGTGGCCAGATTCACTAATGCTCTCCACTCACGTTCCAAAGTATTTATGGGGTGAGACTATCCTTACAACAACATACCTTTTCAATAGGATGCCGTTGAGAGTACTCCAATTTCAAACATAGTGTCAAGTTCTTCTTCATTCATTTCCAAACACTAGAGTCATCTCTTCAATCCCCACAAAAATCTTTGGATGTTCAACATTTGTTCATATTAATATTCATTTTGTAGTAAGATAGATCCAAAATCTATCAAGTGCATCTTCATTGGATACTCTCCAAATCAAAAGGGCTATAAGTATTATTCACCTATCTCAAGAAAGGTATACAACTCAATGGATGTAACATTTTTTGAACACCAGCCTTACTACCCCAAACCTGCAATTCAGGGGGAGAGTACAGAAGAATTTCAGTTTAAAAATCAGCAACAATGAACATTCAACATCCCAATCTTCATCTCCACTTACTCCACTAATTGAGTCCATCCTAGATATGATTACTTCCGAGAGTCAAAGTCAATCCAACTCAAATCCACAAACTATCTTTTATCCCTTCGTCAAAGTCAATCTAAACCAAATTGACAAACTCCTTCATATACACCACCTGTGTAAAGTGAAGTTCGTGTCCCATCAAATAGTGGAAGAAATGACCAGGAGGTAGAACAATCAACACATCTAGAGCAATACCAAGACCCGGAACCGAATCCAAGGTCAAGTGAAATTACCTCAGGTGAGTGTCTCTGAGAATGCAAATAAGGATGCATCAAATGATGATTACATTAGCCTATTGCACTGAGAAAAGTAGTAAGATCATAACTAAGCATCCAATTTATAATTTCATTTCATATGAAGGATTATCCCCTACATTTTGAGCATTTGTCACTTCCCTTGATATAGTACAGATTCTGAATAGTGTACAAGAAGCACTCAAAGTCACAAAATGGAAGAATGTTATATTGGAAGAAATCCGAGCCTTAGAGAAATGGAACATGGAAAGTTTTAGATCTCCCATTCGAAAAAAGGCCAGTTGGGTGCAAATGGATATTTACCATCAAACACAAGGCAGACGGGAGGGTGGATAGGTTTAAGGCTTGACTTGTTGCTAAAGGGTACACTCAATCTTATGGAATTGACCATCAAGAGACATTTACACCAGTTGCTAAACTCAGCACAATCCGAGTTCTTCTCTCCTTGGCAGCTAACTTGGACTAGCCGCTTCACCAACTCAACATCAAGAATGCATTTCTTAATAGGGACTTGGAGGAGGACGTGTACATGGAGATCCAACTTGGCTTCGAAAATAAGGTGTGTGCAAATAAGGTTTGTAGGCTTAAAAAATCCCTTTATGGTCTTAAACAGTCCTCTCGAGCATGGTTTGACAGATTCTCCAAGTCAGTAGTCAAGTTTGGTTACACCCAATGCCAAGCAGATCATACTCTCTTCGTCAAACATTCACCGAAAGGGAAGAAAGCAATCCTAATTGTGTATGTAAATGATATTATATTAACAAGTGACTTCAAGGAAGAACTAGCCAGATTAAAGAGGTTCTTAGCAAAGGAGTTCAAAGTAAAAGATATGGGGCATCTAAAATACTTTCTAGGCATGGAAATGGCACGATCACAACATGATATATTCATCTCTCAACGAAAATATGTCCTAGACTTGCTGCAAGAAATTGGAATACATGGGTGTAAACCTGTTAATACTCCTATGGACCCAACAAAAAGATCAGAACCACCGTAGATAGTGCAGTTGTTGATAGAGGGAGATATCAACGACTTGTGGGGAAACTTATTTATCTCTCACACACTCGATCGGATTTTGGCTTTCATGTTAGTATAGTAAGCCAATTTATGAACAATCCATCAGAAGAGCACATGGAAGCTGTCAACCAAATTCTAAGATACCTAAAGATGACACCAGGAAGAGGTTTGCTTTACAAGAAATCCCTAAGTAAAGAAGTTGAAATCTACTCGAATGTGGATTGGGCTGGAGATGTTAGAGACTGAAGATCTACATCAGGTTATTGCACTTATGTGTGGGAAAATCTCATGACATGGAGAAGTAAGAAGGAATTGGTGGTCTCAAGCGGTAGGGCGGAAGCAAAGTTCAAGGCATTAGCACTTGGGATTTGCGAAGGAATGTGGTTAAGAAAGTTAATTGAAGAATTAAACTTTCCAATTGAGAAGACACTAAATCTGTGTTGTGATAATCATGCTACCATAAGTATTGCGAAGAATCCAGTTCACCAAGACAAGACGAAGCACATCGAGATAGATCGTCACTTCATGTCTAAAAAGATAGAACAGAGAATAACTCAGCTGATCTATGTTCCAATAGGCTCTCAACCTGCAAATATTCTTACCAAAGCATTGCCTAGGACACACTTTGATTATTTGACAAACAAGTTGGGCATGATCAACATATACAACCCAACTTAAGGGGGAGTGTGGAAATTCAGAATTAATTTAGTCCTAGGCTTTAGGAATTCTTTTAGATCAATTTCCTTATTTAATTATCTATTTACCATAATGAGATTAGGAAGAAATATGGCCAGATTTCACTTTGATTTATTTCTTAGTTTAGGGAAGGATTAATTTTGGTCAATTATGCTGTGATTACCTAGATTTAAGGTAGCAGTTTTGTTGCCTAAGCATGTATATATTTCTGTAATTTTTTTATCCTTAATGATTAAGAAACATTATAATTTCTTTCTCAGTTTTTTCATTTCCAAAGTTTGCTTCTGTGCAGGGAAATTTTTTTCTATGGTTTAAGCTTGAGAAATGCCCACTCCCCGGGCTGGAACTATCTGACATATATTCTTGTCAGCTTGTTGCTTCATTCTGTTATTGTTCAGAACGGTCAGATGTGCCTTGAGTAGTTGTTGGATCATTCATCCTTCTTTCTTGAAATAGTTCCTACACCCCAGCTACTGATGCTGACAAGTAAGGCCCCAATGTGATGTGAGCTGGCTTGTAACCATACAAAGCCTTAAAGGGGATCATTACCATGGTTGTGGGGTAGTTAGTATTGTACCACCACTCAGCCATAGCTAGCCATTTTGCCCATGCTTCAGTGGAGCTCCACACATGCATCTAAGGTAAGTTTCAAGGCATTGATTAACCCTTTCCTTTGGCCATCAGTTTGTGAATGATAGGCAGTATTGAGGTGCAGTTGAACTCCTAATGCGGTAAGTAATTGTTGCCAAAACTTGCTAGCAAAATTCCTGACTCTATCAGTGGTGATGCTTGTTGGAAATCCATGAAGTTCATACACCTGTTGCAGAAAAATGAGTGCTAAAACTAGAAGCTGTGTAAGGGTGGTGTACAGGTGGTGCAGTGCAATGAAGAGATCTACAATGACCTGTATTGCAATTTTTCCTTCAAAAAGGGGAAGTTGTACTATGAAATCCTTAGTGATATGCACCCAACCTGTTTTTGGAATTGGCAAAAGGTTGATGAAATCCAGGGATTGTGTTCATGTTTGCATAATTGACAAACCATACATTGTGAAACCACCTTACAGACTGTACTGACTGTATCTTTATGCTAGGCCATAGAAAGATAGACTTGACCCCCTTTCGATAACACCTTGAATTCCAGAATGCCCTCCCATGCTTGAGGAATGCATAAACTCCACCAATTTCTGCCTTAAGTCAGTATATGTTCCCACATACAGTCTGCCCTTGAACCTTACTAACCCTTCTTTTAAGTGAGAAGAAAGAGAGCCAATAAAGTATGACTCACTAATAGCTTCTTGACCCAACTCATTCTCCTTTTATAACTTTCTGTAATTCACTTATCCATAGGGGTTGTAGCGTAGTTAATGAATTACAGTTACCCTATTCCACATCCCTCCTGGAAAGTGCATCAGCCACTCTATTCTCAACACCCTTCTTATACTCTATTGTGTAGGTGTAGCCGAATAGGTGGTCATATACTTATGCTGCAACGGTGTGGAAATCTTTTGCTCCAAAAGATTCTTTAAGCTGTACAAGTTAAGGCCTCCACTTCTCTACTGCTAGGATTATAGCGAAGAACTCTTTTTCAAACACTAACAGCCCCAGATTTTTGGTGTCCAATGCCTTGCTGAAATAGGCAATAGGGTTTTTTTTTTTTTTTTTTTATTGCATCAAAACAGCCCCTAATCCTGAGTAACAAGCATCTGTCTCACTATGAAAGGTTTTTGGAAGACAGGAAGTTGTAACACTGGAGCTGAAGTCAATGCCCCGTTTAATGTTTGGAATGCATTTTCAGCTACTGGACTCCACTTAAATTCCCCTTTCTTAGTCAAGTTAGTCAATGGTTTTTGCATTTATGCCGTAGTGCCTGATGAATTTCCTGTAGTATCCAGTCAATCCAAGAAAGGCTCTCAATGCTTTAACAGATTTTGGTATTGACTTAATCTTTGTTGGATCTGCGTTTAATCCTTTAGCACTAATGATGTGTCCCAAATACAACTCTTTGTCTTGACCAAAAGCACATTTGGAAGCTTTAGTAAATAGCTAATTTTCTACAAGTTTATTAAAGACTGCATGTTATTACTATAAATCAAAATGTCAACAAAAAGAACCAACATAAAATCTCATAAGTGTTCCAGAAAACATCATCCATGAGGGCCATCCATGAGGGAGTGAAAGGTAGCTAGGGCATGACTTTAAACTCATATAAGCTAGAAATAGTCACAAAAGCAGTCTCGGGGATATCAAATGCACTAACCCTTATTTGATAGTAACCTGCCCTTAAATATATTTTATAAAAAAATTTGGCTTTCCCTATTTCATCCAACAATTCATCTATTTAAGGTACAGGGAAACTATCCTTGACAATGAGGGAATTAAGCTTCCTGTAGTCAACACAAAACCTAACCTTTTTTCTTAACCAGCGGTACAAGAGAAGAGTAAGGGCTATTACTAGGTTGTATGATTCCACTTTGCAACTTTCCTGCATGAATCTCTCAATGTCCTCCCTCTGAATATAAGAATAAAGATAAGGGTGTTGCTTGAAGGGTTGTACACCATCCTTGAGATGTATTCTGTGATCATGCTTCCCAGAGGGTGGTAATCTTTTTGGCTCTTCAAAAATTTGTTTACATTCTATAATAAGAGGTTGTAGGTCTTCATGCTCATACACCCTTTCACTTGTTCCACAGTGGATAACATACATAAGCATACAAAAATAGTTTTGTCACCTTTTTCTCATGGCCCTCTTAAATTGCTTTCCAGTGATTATTTTCAAAGTAATTTCTTCTTGTAGCCCTTGTAAACTAATGATCTGGTCCTTTATTTTAAATTGCATCCTTTGTTATCAAAATCAAATGTAACTGGTCCTAATTTCTTGAGGAGATCCACCCCTATAACCACAACACATCCTCCTAGCCTCAAAATTCTGACTCCAGTGTTAAATTTGTACGCACCCCACCCCCGCCAACCTCCCAATGAGAATCTATTCTTCCTCCATCTGCCACTGTCACTAGTAAAGGGTTCTTATACTCTAGTTCATAGTTTAGCCTTTTGGTATGTGTGGTTCTAGTGTTTACCAATATTAAGTGATTGTGCTTCCTTACTCGACTTGAGAGCTTAATGGTGTCTGGTGTTACCTGTCCAGCTAGAGCATGTACTGATATATGGATTTCCTTATTCTCTTCAAGTTCTTCTAATTGAGTCTCTAGTTAAAACATAACCATTCTTCCTTCAGGAGTCAATTTCTTAATGGTTCGCAATCTTTCTGGATTTCTGCGACTAGTTTTTGTTATCTAAGTTTCCCCCCTTCCAGTTTTTATTATTCCCATTATTGGAGTTTCTATATTATCATTTTTTGACAATGTTTCCAGTAGACTTTCTTGTTTTTTAACCAAGTGAATTGCTTGGGATAGAGTAACTGGATTAAACATTTCAATTATTTGGCTCACTTCTTTTAATCCACCAATTAAACTTAGTATAAAGTACTCTAGAGTCATATTCATGCTAAGCATAAAAGTGTTTAATTCTTCAAATTTCAGCACATATTCCCCTACAGACTTTTCTTGTTTTAAATTGTTGAATTGGCTACAATATTCCCTCCCCTATCATCGAAAATCTTTCTAACACAAGCTCAGCATATTTCTCCCAACCCATGTTTTCTTCCCCTTCCACATAGTTTAAATACCACCTATCTGCTAATTCTTCAATGTGCATAGCAGCAATCAAGATTTTTTCAAAGACAGACATGGGCTTAAAGAGAAAATACGTATGGCATTTCCTCAACCACTTCCTAGGATCTTCCCCATTAAACCATGGAAACTCAAATTTTGCATTACTGGGATTATGGCTGACATGAGTGTCTGTATGTCTATAGTCTGGAGAAGGCATTACAACACCAGTGTCCACTCTATTTCCGGAAGCTTGTGGTTGGACTTGTGTGCTCGTGGGCCTACTAGGCTCTTTCCCTCTTGTAAGAGCATTTCTTGAAATCTTTCGTTCATTGAATCTTCTAATCTTGCTTTCATCTCCTCTGTGACCTTCCCTCAACCTTTGTAACTGCTCTTCTAGAATCTCCATTCCTGATTTGTTCTTTGCCATGAATTCAGAGTATGCAGACTCATGATCGATTGCTAGGCCAATTATTAGAATTACCCAAACTCAGCCAAAACCAATTCAGTCAAGAGTGCTCTCAATGGATTTCACTTAACAACAATGACAAAACATACACAAATGGGTCGATATTACAGAATAATTGAGAAGACAAAAGAAAAGACAGAAGAAAGAAAAGACAGAAGAAAGAAAAAAGAGAAGAAGAATCGAAGAGAAAAATTTACTTGAATTGCCAGAAACTGATTTACAGTTGCTACCTTTCGTTCATTTAGAGAACTCGCCCTAACTAATCTGTAACGACCTAACTAATTCAGTTAGCTTTTATTAATTAGGTGAGGTGTCTCTCTTTTATTGGTCATTTACACATTTACAATTAACCCTAATCCATCCTGAAATGAAACGGCAACATTCTTATCCAAACGGTGTAGTTTTGTTAGAGTCGTCATCCTCACCTATGCCTATACTATATAACATACAGCTTGGATCTAAGCTTTTCGGTTTCTTCCTATGCTTATACTATATAACAGAAGCACTTGGATTTAAATAAAGCAATCCATTAGAATCCAGAATCCAGATTGGCGCCCCTAATTCTCAGTCTTTCAAAGCAATTATTCTCGTAAACCATTACACAATTCTGTAGCACCACCAAACCCAAAGTTGACTAATTATATACTGATGAGACTTTCAATAATCAAACACATTTAAAGTCTAAACTCAAACTCACTAAGAACAAACTTACATGGATATTGAACGGCACTAGTAATTTTAAGAACATGGAGAAAGACAAGATTAAGCAGCAGAAGCATAAAGCCAGTATATGATTTCATAATCACAAATTTGGACCTGGCGCGCGTGCTCGGAGACCCATTCCTTATCAATGAAGAGAGCTGAAGACTCAGACTGAGATTTAGCTTTGGATGAATTCTTCTTCTTATTTTTGTTATTTTCTCCAGGGCCGTCGATTATCGAACACGGCGGCTCTCTGGCGTCATTCGGTGGTGTCGGCACCAAACCATACACGAATCCTCTATCTAATTTCGAACTCAGTTTTCCAATCACAAGCCCTACCTGCCAAATTAAATTGCAACACAATAATTTTGGATGAAAATATATTAAAAACTGAAAATTAGTTTCAATCCACCAAAAAAAAAGATAGGATTATTAATCTGTTTAGCATTAAATCATCCGCTGGCGTACCTGAGATGGGAGGGCGGAGCGAGTGAGGCGAATTTCGGCCAATTTGAGCTGGGTTTCATCTCCAATTACGGCTTTCACCATGATTTGTCAGCCGAACCCTCAGCCTGATCTTGAGGGGAATATAATCCGAGTGAATTGAAGGGAAAGAAATTATAGGCCGGATGAAAGTTGAAACGCTTCCACAATTCTTTGTGATAAAATAAGTAACTAATTTTTTTCTAACTATTCTTTTAAAAGTGAGAAGTGGGGTGTACCGACGGATTCTTATGTTGTATTTTTAAATAATATGAATTTTCTTTTAGAAAAAAAAGAGTGTGAGAATTTTATTTATTTATTTTTTTTAAGTCCAATAAATATGCTATTAATGATATATTGATAAAAGTAGAGTCACTAAAGGAGAAACTATCTAACTCAATTTAATTTTTGATTTTGCTGCCTTAATAAATTAGAGAGACAAATATAGCTCTTTATCACATTGTATAATACTCATTTCAATCTCTCTAAACTCAATATAGAATTTTAGACGAGAATTAAAAGAGTTAAAAAAATTTAAAAAATAAATATTTTTCATTAATAGTTGAAAGCTAGTTGTGCCGTATAATATTTTAAATGAGATGGTATTTTTAAATCTATTTAAATGTTATGATATTATGTTGGGACATTTCAAAAAAGTAATATAAACAATAAATTTCTATAAATTAGAATAGAATAAACGTATGATAATATTTTATTTTTGAATTAAAATCAAAGATCAATTGTGTGCTTTCTTTCTAATGATATCACACCATCAACAATAGCAAATAGTAACTAGTATAATTTATAATCAACTTAGCATTGAAAAATGAAATGAAAGTCAAGGTAGCCTTAGCATGGTTTAAATCTCATTGTTGAATTTTCTTCAAGTTATTTGACAACTAGCAGAGCAAGGATAGAGTTGTTCTTCTGATTGGTGCTTTTACATTTTAAGAATTAAGTGTTCTAGTATCTAGTTAGTAATACCTTTTTCCAGATTTGAAAGTTCATGCTCGATTTTACTATTTTAGGAAATGCAATATTGAATAATTTATTTGATTGCTTCCATTTTTTATTTTTAGGACCCACTAAGTATTAGTATAAGAGAAAATTATTCCTACTTTATTATCTTCACATACAATCATTTAAGTGTGGTTATGCGTACCCCATATTGTACAAGTCTAAAGTTTTTAAAAAGTTCAATAAATGTAAACATGAAGTATATAATCAAATTATCTAATATATCAAAACTCTTTACTCTAATTGCAGAGGTGATATATAGGCAGAGATTTTTTCATTGATCATCTAAAAGAGAATGAAATTTTATCACAATAGACTCCACAAACATTTAATCTTATTGGATATAGTTTGATCCGTAATGAGTTTTATTATATTTTCTCTTTCATTTTGGAAATACGCCTTAATGTCGGTAGCGCATCTACACTAATAGGCGCCATCAGAGGGTGTCCTGAGTACCATACGATATGTGGTATGGCAAAGCGTTCTCTTACAAATTACCTAAAGCTATAGGGTGTCATGTTTATGTAAAATAACAATTGGGAGAAAAGTTTGACGTGAGATCTATCTTTTGCAAGTTTATAGGATATCTAAAGAAAGACTTTCAATGATACTTCTACGATCTCTCGAAACAAAAGTATTTCTTTCATGGAACATCACCTCCTAGGAGAAAGAATTTTATTGGCTCAAATCATCCCATAAGAGCAAATGGTATCACAACATGTTACACAAAGTATACAACCTCTAAGAAAATCTAAGAAGATCAAGACCGCCGGAAAGGTATGTCCTCTTGCTTGATAGCAACAAGAAATATCTCTCTTCAGATATTCACTCAAGGAGTTACAGGGAAGTAATGTCTAACACCATTCGTAAATATGACAACAAGTTATGTAAACGAAAATGTACTTCATATACTCCAACTACGAAAAGAGTTTGAAAAGGCAAATCTTTGATGATTCCATCTTCTAGCATTGAGTTGCGAAAACTTCACCTCGGTTGACCATTGTAGGGCACAACACCTATCGACTACAAGTGGGTTTATAAAAAAAGTTTGAAGTAGATAGGGAGATGGCGACCTATAAGCACGACTGATGGCAAAAGATTATGATTAAAGGCAATGAGTTGATTATGAAGAACCTTTTCACTAGTGATGATGCTTAAAACAATTAAAATTTTACTTACCATATCTGCATATTCGAGTACAATAATTAGCAAATTAATGTGAAGACCTCTTTTTTTATGGACAATTGAGGAATATATATATATATATATATATGGCAACAAAAGTGTTTCATATAAAAGAAAATGAGCAAATATTTGCAAGTTTCAAAATCCATCCTTAGACTCAAACAAGATTCCCAAATTTAAAACCTTTAGTTTCACAAGGCAATCAAATCATTTGATTTCCATCAAGAACCTTTACCTTCGGCATCCAACTCTTTGTGGTTAAGGTAAAGACTTCAAGCATGGCCAAACAAATGAACAATGTGTGTATAAGAAGTAAGTGGGAGTGTGGTGATATTTCTAGTGTTTTATATTGATGACATCCTATTTAATAAAAATAAAGTAGGATGTTTGGGAGAAAGTTAAAGTTTGTAACGTGGGCTTGATTAATTGAAATAAGTGTTAGAGTAGTGTCAGACGTGCTAATTAGATTGAACGTCTTTTATATTTTTATATTTATAAAAATAATCTTTTCCAAATCATATTAACAAAATAGGAAAATTTATTTATCTTTAATTGCATATAGTAATTAGATAAAGTCCCTAGACCAAACATAGCTATAGGATATGGTCACACATTTGATAGTAATAATGGAATATTTCTCTATGGCTTTGGTCTTGAATTAGTTTCGAGTCGAGAACTTTTAATATAGGACATCGAATAGCCCAATAGACTCGTGTATAATGTATGATCGCATGAAGAGGATGTCTTGCTCCATGGACATCAACATGGTGACGCTAGTGTATATATGCAGGTGTTCGTTAGAGAACAAGTATACTAAATAAGCCCGCTGGAAATTCTTAGTTCGAGAATTTGTCTGTCGAAGTAAGAATTTTTATGTTATGATAGTACATGATTAGTTCTTGGACTTAAGGTACTATAGTAGCCATGTGCATGTCCTATTCCATTTTGATATATCTTTTGATTACTTGATAATCATAGAAGAGGTACGTTGTATGTTATATTGATATATATGGAGATTAATGAGTGGCCAATAAATGATCCATCATTTGTCTAGCAGAATAAGTGAATCTCCTATGTTATTATAGTTCATAACTCAGAAGTCCTTGGCCAATGTGGAATGAATGTTAGACGAAGGTTGAAACTTGAAATTGAATCATAATTATTGAGCAATTAGAGTTTCAACTATTAATCCATGCCCCATACTAAATCGAAAAATTAGATGATGGAAGGACCTTACGTATATGGTACTCATGATACACTTGGTAGGTGATTTTCATGACTTGTGAGGTTTTTGAAATTAATGAGTTAATTTCAAGCATATTAATTAATTAGATTAATTAATCAAAATAATTATTATTCATAAATTATAAATGTTGCAAGTTCACTGCTAGAGTTGCGAACCTAAAGGATCACAGATAATTTGAGATGAAATATTTCTAACTTAGGAATTGATCCAAAGAGTTAAATCCAATTAATTGATGGAGATTAATTAATTAGAGCTTAAATTAATTCAATGGTTGAATTAATTATTTAATTAAATAATTAAATTATTTAATTAGACCTAATAAGAATAGGAAGTCCAATTGGAGTGAAATAATTATTTGATTGGATCAAATTAATTATGCAGACCATAAATTAATTTAATTGTTAAACTAATTTACTCTATTAAATAATTAAATTATTTAACTGGGTTTGATTTAACTAGGTAGGCTTGATAAAATTAATTAATTGAATTTGGAGTTAGACAGTTAATTAAATTAATTATGGGATTTATTTTAAGTTCAAGTTCAAATCAAAGAGGCCCATTAAGAGAAACCCACATAGGTCAATTGAAAAAGATGGAAATTCAAGAGTTTAATATTCTTAGAAATCTCTAAGTATCTTTGGAAGATAAAAGAGATAGAGTTGTAAATTTTTGGGAGAGATTTGAAATCAACCAAAAATCTTTCAACCAATAAAAAAAGAGGTCAAAAATACCAAGAGTGGGAGACTTGGAATTTTTGACCGCTATTATAAATAACAAAAGGTTGAAAACATGAGGAATAATAATCCTCCAATTTTCGGCCATTAAGAAATAAATTAGGGAGAAAAATTATTTCTTCTTCCATTTTTTCTTCAACCAAAAATCTCATCCTTTGTCTATGTATTAATTCTTTTATCACAATTTAATAGTAAGAATTAATATTCACTAAATTCACTCTATAAACTAGGTTAGTAAGAAACAGAATTACTAGCGAAATTCTGATTTCGTGTACCTGCTCAAAGTATGAACTACTTTGGAGGGGAAATCTTGGATCCTTGTGAATCAAATTAAGAAAAAGGGCTAGTAATCGATTAATTCAAACCATATGACAACCGCGTGCTTATAGGTATAAATTGAAACTTTAATTTGTTTTATACAACCATTGAAGATTATGAGATCGTTAAAATCACATCAAATCCAGGGTATTGCTATAATTATTATGGCATGTTTATTTTTAAAAAATTATTTTACCACTGTGCATACTCTGGGATTAGCGAACCGAACAGTAAGCTTGTTTTTGGAAATAAGGACTAATTTGTACTTGTACACTACACTAAAACTAACAACTCTAATGCGGTTATGAGTTACATCTATTTAGGTTCCCAATGTTGCAATCAATCAAAACATGGTTGTCTATATACAATTCTTCATAAAGGATTTAGGAGAAACATTCTATATGTTGGGGTAAAGATCTACAAAAATAGATCATGTAAGATGCTTGTGTTGTCCTAATCCATGTATATAGATAATATTGTAAAGAGGTTTAGCATGGAAGGATCCAAAAGATGATTCCTCCTAATTGGTCTTGGGATTTCTCTTCCAAAATCAATGTCCACAAAGACTTTAGAGGAAAAAGAAACAATAAGTATAATGCATGATGCTATGTAATAGGCCAGATGTCATATATACTCTAAGTATTACAAGTAGATATCAGCCCAATCTAGGTGAATAACACTGGAGAGCTATAAAGTCGATCCTTAAGTACTTGATAATGACTATAGATCTCTTCATTATATACAATAATAGAGAACTAAAACTAGAATACTTAGTTTGACATTGACAACTGAAAACTAATGTATGGGTCCTTATTCACTCTCATCGTTGATATTATTAGGTGAAAATGTTCTAAGAAGCACCCTAGTTGGTTTACATTGGTCTGCATTAAGCAACAAGTGCAACTACTTATGTATTTCTCGATTTTTTGCAATCAGCCTTAAGTCAGGTGATTATTGTGGAATATTTTATCTAATCAATCATAACACAAGTTATAAATATCCATAAGTCAGCTTAAAAATTGATTTAAAGGATAACTAAAATTTGTTATTTGTGAGCAAGCTCATATCTCAAAATAGAGCTCAAACTCTTTTGTTAAATTCTCGTGTTTGCAGATTAAATTAATTAAAGTGCAAATAATAATCTTGGCCCGTTCAAATGTTGTTAGCATCTAAGTGTTAGGGTCGCAAAGTCGTGGGACTTATGCAACAAAAATCTAAAAATTTAAACCATGTATAAAATAATTAAATACATGCAATCCCAGATTTGATGCGATTAATTGGTTTGCACCTGGATTATCCTCTTAATTAAAAATAATATTTCACAATTATACCTAAATCAAGCACTCTTTTGTAAATGTTTAGATCAATTCCAATTGCATCTATCTGTCTAGATCAGAAAACAAGGTTCCTACCCTCTGAAGGTATCCACATGACAAGCAAAATCATAATCCTATAAACTTGCTAGTACTTATAGAGTACTTATTCCTAATCTATAATTTTAGGAGTGTAGATTAATCTCAATATCAACTAGGTCGTAAGAGAATTAATATAATATCAAAAGGTATTAAACCAACTAATAGAACAAGACTTGAGAGAAAAATAAAAATGAAGGGGGCATGTATATGCTTAAGAGGGGGCTGCAATTTTCTTGTGTTTTCATCCAAGAATTCAGCCTCTATACATTGGTGCATTTATACACCTCTTAGTTTTGACCAAGTAGGTATCCAAATCCCTTCATAATTTATCTCTAGTTTGTTTCTATCCAGGAAATGTTTTTAATTTCTTTTCTATTAAGACTCTAAGTCTTAATTGATTTTCATCTAAGACGTGGAGTCTTTAATTCTCAATTAAAGACTTCCAATGGGCCTCTCCTACGAGCCCATTAACCTTGGCTTGCTTATTAATTTATCTTCATTAATTAATTAAGCCCAATTAAATTCGTTCCATAAGACCACCTAATTAAATTAGGCCCATACAAATAATCATAGTAATTTTATAAGTTAAATTAATTTAACCCCTTAAATTAATTTAAGGTCCATTAATTAATTTATCCAATCAATTAACTAATTACTCCCAAAGAGCCTCTACTATTTATTAGGTGCAATTAAATAATCTTTTTATTTTGGATGTAATAATTTAACTCTTTAAATTAATTCTAGCTCTAAATTAATTAATCTCCATTAATGAACTTGATCCAACTCCATGGATAATATTCTAGGTAGAAGTGATCCTTCTCATTTTGTATGTGACTTATTAGGTTCATAGCTAAACAAGTAGTGAGTTTGCAACTATTGCAACTTAGCGAATATACCACAATCATCCCCTACTTGAGACTTTTCTAGTTAACCACTCCACCATTTATGGTGAATACGAATCCAGACTTCAAGTCTTATAAATCAAACTAAAAATTAGAATAAGTCTTCAAGTTTATGTTCTCCATTATCGTAAACCAAGAATAAATCCTTAGTCCTTTATAAGTACTTGAGGATTACGGCTTTCCAACCTGGATTGGATTGATATCTTCTCATAACACTCGGAGTATATGCAACATCAAGCCTAATACAAGCACAACATACATTATGCTTCCAATGATAGATGTATAAGATATATGAGTCATCCTATCTCTTTTTTTAAGAGTCTTTAGGGGATGTAGACTTAGAGAAAAGAATACCATAACTCATAGGGAGAAATCCCTGATAAGCTCATAATTTAATATATTTTTCTAATATCATATAATTGATGGATTTGTTGTCAAAATCTCCCAAAAATATGTATATATATATATATAAATAACATTTGCAACATAATTTGTGCATGTATGCATGTGTATAACTTTTTTTTTCTAGCTAGTTAGTTTGACATAACACTGATAAAGTAAAATGTTTTAACATCCTGTAACACTGTATATAAATCGATAGTTATTTGAACGATAAGAAAGTCTATTAAAATTATCACAAAATTCAAACTTATTTACAATGGAGTTTTGAAGTAATATACAAGATAAGGTCACTAATATAATACAATAGATCGTAAAATCAAAAGCACAATCTATAAAATAGCCTTAACAGATCGTCATCCATGTACATCGATCTTTGAAAGCCTGTAGGAGCTCCACAGCCAACCCAGTAAACTAGAGGTCTCAAGTCTCACCATGCTTACCTACAATACATAAACTACGTGAGTCAACACTCAGTAAGTGAAAATCATGCATGCTAAAGCGATAATCTAACATATATGCAATTCATCCTTATAAAACTATGCCAGGAATGCAAGCTCATGAACCAAAACAGTTCATTCAAAATCATTTTCCATTATTGGACCCTTGGCCTACCTATTATGCACCAGATAGAGCTCTGAACAATATCAATAATCACATGGCCATAAACAAATTGATTCAGTCCAGGGGCCATCTTCTAGGATCACCAGAAGTCCACCCCCAGTCTTCCCCTGTGATCCTCCAGAAGTCTTCCCACCGGCAGAGTCAATAAGGGCATAGTCAAGTGGTCCACCCTCTCATGACCACCAGAGGCACACCCCATATCAACCCCTATGATCATTCGAGAAGTAACACTTGCGGCACCCTAAAATATCACATAATCATGCCTCACATGTACTAGTAGTGGCCAACCAAAATATTTTCTTTCTGAAAATCATGTCTCAAATCATATCGTGCATGCAAGAACCTCAATTATAATCATATGCTGTGCATGGACATGTAAATGCTCATGAATGGTATGTTTAATATGGAATGCAAGTCATCTTACTCTCAACATGTTTCAAGAATCATAAAAATCTTAAGGTACATACTATACTTATCAACCAATCAATTTAAATATCATCAACACATTAGGTATAAATGCTTCAAGACATACTATGTTCATACATTATAGTTGCAAATGGATTTTCACTTACCTTTAATCAATCGTATCTTACTTCTTAGTTTCTTAGGTGTTACTCCCCAACCTTAGGTGTGAATAATCTGTAAAATTATAAGATATCAATCACTATCCTCAATCAACAAGTTCATGATTAATCTTATACAAGGACTTTGAATTTCAATTTAACTATGTAACAATCAAACTTTACTACTTAGGGACTAAAATCTAATACAATCTCCTAAGTACCTTGATTTCTTATTTTATATGTATGATAAAATCACCTAATTGATGTATTATAACTCTTATAATAGTTCTCTAAATTCTAAACATCAATTTTACCATAGATATGTTGAAACATGCCAAGAAGTAAAATGGAACAGATTTCCATCTTCTATTTTTCTTGCTGTCACGTTAAGTTTCATAGCAATTTTAGCATTCTTAGGCGTATTTATTCACTCTAAACTTTTTACCACACTTAAATAACATATAAAAACATATAAACATACCATAGAATTACCAAAACTCATGGATTTTAACTTCCCTAATTTAGTCTCCTTCAAAGCACACCAGAACAGATTTTGCTACTTTGGTAGTTTGAGTGTTTCTCCAATATCATGCTCTATTTCAATTTCTAACTGATCGAAATTCATTCCAATATGCTTAACTCATATATAGACGTGTAAATGGTAATAATTATAGGTTTTATTCAACATACCATACACTTTTGAAGACTAAAATACAAGAAAATAGTAAAGCGACAGTTTCTGCAATAAGTATTTTCTATTAATTGCTTGTCATCAAAAACCCTTTATTTCCTAACACTTTTATAAGAGATATTGAAAGCTTAATAAACAATAAACCCATTCAGAATAATTTGAAAACTAAAGGCAAAAAAATCATAGATAAGTGTTACCTATGCAGATTTTGAGGTTAAACTTGATAGTAATCACTTCTCCTTTGTTTTTATTGATTTTATTTCATCTTGGAATCAATTTGGAACACTTGGAGATCTTAAGGTGTGTGTTTAGAAGCTGAAAATAGGTAAAATGAGGGTCTGGTCATGGCTTAAAGGTGAAGGGTTTGAGGTGTTAGCTTAAGATGTTAGCTTAAGCTTAATAAGAAAACATAAGGTGGCAAAGTTTGAGGTGTCAAATAGTGGTTTAAATATAATATTATACACAACTTATACAACTCTAATATGGTGTTTCTCAGTATTTATTTCTTTATTTACAACCTATTTTAATTTTTGTACGATCAGATAATAAATTCTACCCTAATTTCTTAAATGTTCATTCGATTACTAAATCAATTGACATTCGATTCTTAAATAGATTGTTTAGTTTTCATTTCTAAAATCATATACACATATGGACCTTGAAATATGACACTTAAATCAAATTATATCATGTTTAGTATCCCAAGTATTATTAGTTTATGGATGTATACTTTTTAAACACCTTGATCCAGTTGAATCGAAACATATTAACTTAATAGTAATACCTTTAATTACTTATAAAATTATAAAATATAACCTATAAATATCTAATATATTGGCCAATCTATTCTTTCTCTTATCTAAAGATTGAATTTCTTAATTAGGTTATAAGATCTCAACCACTAATATCATGTGATAGCATTAGAGGTCTAATGATTAAGAATGCTATATAAGATGCCATGTACATGTTAATGCAAATTAGTATATCAGTAGCATGTAGTGTATGAATCATATTGGTCAAGTGAATAATGTAAGACTTGGGTATTACATCTTACCCTCCTTATTAAAATTTCGTCCTCAAAATTTACTTATCGAAAGAGTTTTGGATACTTAATTTTCATATCATCTTCGATTTCCCAAGTAGCTTCTTCTGTTGATTGATTTCTCCATAATACTTTAACCAGTGGGATCTTTTTATTTTTGAGTTATTTTACTTATCGTAGAAGAATCTCTACAGGTTTTTCTTCATAACTCAAATATGCTTTTAACTCTATAAGTTCATTCTTCAGAATATGAGATGGATTTGCAATATATTTCCTCAACATGTATATATGAAATACATTGTGCACTTGAGACATTGATCCAGGTAGGTCGAGTTTGTAAGAAACATCCCCAATTTGTTCAATAATATAAAATGGACCAATATATCTAGGATTGAGCTTTTCTTTCTTTCCAAACCGCATAATGCCCTTCATTGGGGATACCTTCAGAAATACTTGATCTCCTACTACAAATTCTAACATTATTCTTCTTTGATCAGCATAACTTTTCTATCGGCTCTGGCAATCTGCATTCGTTGTGAATTTGTGTCACAACTTCTGTAATTTCTCGAATCATATTTGGGCCCAAAAGTTTCTTTTCACCAATCTCATCCCAATGAACTGGAGATCTACATTTTCAACCATATAATGCTTTATAGGGAACTATACCAAGTAGCCTTATCACTATTGTTATAAGAAATTCTACCTAAGGAAAACTTTTCTCAATTGACATTGATAATCTAATGAACAAGCTCTAAGCATATCTTGTAAAGTCTAATTTGTTTGTTCTGATTGCCCATTGATGCATGGATAATCATAATACTAAAATATAATTTTGTTCCCAATACCTGATGTAAGATCTTCTAGGAAGTGAACAAAGACCTTAAATCTACATCAGAACTAATAGACACTAATAAACTATAAAGTCTAACCATTTCTTATACAATTATCTTTCGATATATTTTCATGGAATACCTAAGGTAATTTGGGAAAGAATGAGCATATTCAGTTAATCTATGAACAATAACCCAATTCCATTATCATATACAAAATTCATGAATGCTTTCCCATTTCCACCTGAAAATAAAAACAGAACTAAATCATTCCTATATATGCACTTTTACATATATCTCCCTTTTTTTAGTGGCAAAGCAAATATTAACAATATATTCCATAATAGCTCGTCTAGTATTCAATATTTGTACATTTTCTTGAGATCACAAACATCATTCATACCACTAAATAAAATAAATAAAAAGGTACATGATCATCACCTAAAACTTAGTCTTTAATTTTTTATCCCTCATTTTCACATCTATTTTGAATAGTTACAAGGACACATTCTTAAGATAATTATCAGTCCTAAAAATAAATATTGTATTACATAACCAAATGATCGCATTTACTAAATTGAACAAATAATTTTATACTTTCTTAGAGTTTCCAAGATCATATTGAAAGGTCAATCTATTTCTTCTCGTTGTACACTAAGATATCATCGATGAATATCACTTCAAACATACCCATATAGAATCATCAAACACATTATTCATCATGTATATCAAAATAATTAGGGCACTAGTCAAACCAATGGTACAACAAGAAATTCATAATTAATTCAAATTGGCAAAATGATCTTTGTTGTTATAATTAAGTGCTTGTGTAATGCATGCCATTGACTAATCACTATAGAAAAATAGGATTTAGTACATGCAATAGTCATAGACATAAAGTCAAAAGCTAGTGGAGTCGTAGAGCCTAATGCATCGTTAATTGGTTGAACCCATTATAGATATATATGGAGGTACCTTTTAATGATAGAATTGATATATCTTGAGAGAGAGTATCAAGCATAAGTGGAAGTCTCATTTTTGCACAATCAAACACTCATCCCAACCATAATTTGTGTAACTTATAATGAAATAAATTGATAATTCATGGCCTTGACCCCTTTTTCCCTTGTTTCAAGCTCGTGTTTCTCTTGGCTTTTATAGTTGTTTTGTTAATTTGTTTAATTTAGCTTTTAATTCACTTACCAATACTTTAATAGGTTAAATATAGCTAGGTAATCTATATTTGGTGCTTGCATATATGCTCTCTTTGAACACGATAATCCGTATTCTCACACATTGTATTGCTTGTGACTAGTGAACTTACTAGTCCGTGTTGCATTCATCGCATACGCACATAAAGTTTTTGGTGTCATTGCTGTGAAGTGTATTTTTGTAATTGATTTATCTAATTGTAGTTTGACCTTTTTACTTTCTTTATTTGTGTTTTCTTTCTTTCATATTTGTTCAATTTACTTAAGAGTTCTTATACTTGTATTGTTGGAGTTTCATTGGTGTATGACCTAATCAAACTACTAAAGACCTTGAGCCATACGACCTAGAGATTTAAAGAACTCTTCACCATCTGCTAAAAGGAGCAAAAGAGAGGTGAATAATGAGCAAGACGTCAACAATCCTTCTTTGTTTGATTATGCAAAGCTATCCGTTAGTGGCACCATATCAAGTATAAGGAGGCCAACCATCCAAGCTAACACATTTTAGATCAAACTCATGATCACACAAATGATTCAAATATGGTGTAATATGGCAACCTACCAAGTGACGACCCCAACACCCGCATTGCAAATTTTCTCAAAATTTATGATACTTTCAAGTACAATGGTGTGAAGGATGATGCTATAAGATTGAGACTCTTCTATTTTCTCTACGAGACAAGGTGAAGTGTTGGTTGAACTCTTTGCCCTTGGTTCCATCACTACTTGGGAGGCTATGGGACGAGCTATTCTTGATAATTATTTTCATCACTCTAAAACTGCATAGATGCAAAATTGTTAGAGTAGTGCCCGACACACCAATTAAATTGGACGTATTTTATACTATTGTATTTGTAAAATAATCATTTTCAAATTATATTAATATAATAGGCATTCTTTTGATCTTTAATTATGTGTAGTAATTAAATAAATTCCCTAGACCAAACTTAGCTATGGGGCATGGCCGTATGATAGCGATCTTGGAATATGTCTATGAGGGTTTGGTCTTAAATTAGTTTTGAGTAGAAGACTTTTGAGATGGGACATCGAATAGTCTAACAAGACTCATGCATACGATGCATGCTGACATAAGGAGGATGTCTTACTCTATATAGGCATCGGCATAATAATGGTAGAGCATGTATGTGGGTGCTTGTTAGAGGATAAGTACATTGAACATGCCCGTTGGAAATTCTTAATTAGTGACGTTGTCTATTGAAGTAACAATTTCCATGTTACGATAGTACACAACTAATTCTTGGACCTGACGTACCATGGTAGCCTTGCACACGTTGTGTTCTATCTTGATGTATCTTCTTATTGGTTGTTAATGATAAAGAGGGTATGTTGGATATTGCATTGACATGTATGAAGGTTAATAAGTGGCTAACAACGGATCCGTCACTTGTCTAGTAGAACAAATGAATCTCATATATTTTCATAGTTCATGATTTAAAAGTCCTTAACCAAGACATGATGAATGTTAGATGGAGTTTTCTAACTATTCATCATGATTTATTAGAACTTGAAACGAAATCATAGTTATTTAGTCATCCGGCGTTTCAACTTATAATCTATACCGTAGACTCAATTGGGAGATTAGATGACATAAGGACCTTATGTGTATGATACTCGTAACTAAAATGAATTTATTACCTATTCACCTAACACTATGTAGTCATGATATACTTGCTAGGTGTTTTTCATGACTTGTGAGGTTTTTGGAACTAACTCTTTAATTCTAAGTGGATTAATTAATTTGATTAATTAATCAGAATTATTATTATTCATAAGTTGCATGTAAGCTCACTGCTAGATTAGTTGTGAACCTAGGATGAAACATTTCTAATATAGAAATTGATCTAAGTAGTTGGATCCAATTAATTAATTAGGGTTTAATTTAATTTTTATAGTTGAATTAATTATTTAATTAAATAATTGAATTATTTAATTAGACCTAATAAGATTAGGGAGCCAAATTGCAGTGAAATAATTAATTGAGATGACCATAAATTAATTTAATTAGGTAAATTAATTTACCTAATTAAATAATTAAATTTTTAGTTGAACCTAATATAATTAGATGGGCTTGATGGGATTAAATTAATTGATTAGGATCATTTAATTAAATTTAGATTCAATCAATTAACTGGATTAATTGCTTAATTTTATAAGAATCCAAGCCCAATTAAAGTGGCCTATTAAGAGAGGCTCGCTAGAGTTATTGGAAGAAGATGGACTTCTAAGAATTAGATATTCTTGGAATTATCAAATAGAATAAGATAAAATATCTCCAATTATCTTTAGAAGATACAAGAGATAGAGGTGGAGATTTTTGGGAGATTTTGTGAACAACCAAAATCATCCAACCAATTATATTAGGGGCCAAAAATTATCAAAAATGGGACTCTTGGATTTTCGGCCACCATTATAAATTCATGAGAGCCAAAAATTGCCAAGACTTGGACACTCTTAAAATTTCAACCACTTCAAAAGGGGATAGAAAAAAGTTTTCTCAAAACACCATCATCACATTCTTCTGTGAGTCAGAAGTTCCATCTTTTGATTGAAAGTATTCAGTTCTTAATACCATCGATTGGTTTAAGAATTAATAGTCACTCAAAACACTCCAAAACTAGATTAATGAAGAGATTAGAATCTTTAGAGGGATTTTAATTTTGTGCTCATGCCCGAAGTGTGGACTTTGATAGAGAGGAGACGCCTGGATTTCTATGAACTAATTTCAGTATGAAGGGCTAACAACTAATTGCTTCTGCCTTTTCTACAACCAAAGTGCTCAAAGGTATAAATCCAAAAATGTGAAATCGATAATCACATAGAACCAGGGATGATGTTATATTTGATATTGCATGTTTTATTTTAAATTTTAAATTTCCACTACGCACACCCCGTAATTAAGTGAACCCAACAGTGGTATCAAAGCCATAATTTACACATTTCTAATTAAGTTTTGATTTATGCCTTTTTATTATTAAATTCTTTGCATAAGTTGTGATTTTTGATTGCGACTTACTACTTTTTGTAATTTTGATTTAATTATTAAATTTTGGATATGTCAAAACATTATTAGAACCACCATCAGGTCACAACAGCCGCTGTTAGGCCAGGGGCAAGAGCACCATCGGCTTAGCACGTACGTGGGCTACCGCCAGTGTGTGCTACTCGCTAGTAGTGCAAACCAACTTAGGCATGATTGGTGGCAGCCACGACAGCATATCATGCAACCATTACATGCAAGGTAGGGTAGATACTGACAACATGGCACACGACACAAGCAATTATTGCACGTGCACGCGCACTATCGTAAAATATGTGCATGCCCATATCTGTGTTAGGTGCTCGCCCGCTGGGCTGACAATTGGCGTGCGCACACAAGCTACCCTGCTCGCATCATTGGGCATGCTGCTATGTGGGTATCACACTACTACATGTTGGGTTGTTAGTTAGTCCTATCGTGTTGGGTTGCAAAATTTGATTTTTAGAATTTTTAATTAAATTGTTAATTTTAAATTTTTGAAAAATAGATTTTCATTAAAAAGTGAAATTGTGTCCAATCATGAAATTTTAAGTTTAAAGGATGGTAAAAGTACATGTGATAATTTTATATGATGTATTTATGAGCATATATGGGATGATCATAGAGCCATTGACCAATGTCTCTTATTCTTCTTCTATATGCACTTTTCATTTTTGAAATATAAAAGGAGTAATATAAAAGAGAGATTTTCTTTTTATTTCTTGGTTGACAAGAAGAAAGGCCAAGGCAAAGAATCAAGATAAGGTTCATGAATGTATAAGATATATTCATGTAATGAAAATAGCTTTTATTTTCATTTTATTACACTTAGATTGACCTAAACCATTTTTGGCTCAAATAGATTGCATATGATTGGCTCATGATCATCCAATTATTTTTATATTAGATGTATGCATAGGTTTATTTAATATTTTCAAATGATATGCTTGCTATTAATTGAATATAACTAATTAAATAAATAAAAATAAAAATTGATGAGGTCTTGATTAAAATGAATACCTTGAATTAAAAATCAAGTAAAGAATTTTTTTGAAAAATCTAATTTCAAGCAAATATGGATAAAATTGAGTTGGACTAAATAACCTATGCCTATTATCAAAAGTAGACTACATGATGATGCTACATTACTTAGTCATTGGCCATGAGTCGTGGGATGATTTTGTGAAGAAAAGTTATGATATTTACTAAGCATAGTGATAAATAGGTTTGACTCGTCTCTACATTGGCCATGAGTCATGGAATGTTTTGATGCTCCATTTACATGGAGGTTTGATGGGTCTTTCTTGACACTTAGTACCATATAGGCTCATAAATTGTGGTATATGGGAAGAAGTGAGGTAAAACATCTTGAGAGTTGTATAGAGATACAATCATTAAAAGTTAATCGTCTTTCAATATATTTTATGGGCTTATAAAATTGGGGCATATAACATATTGATTGGGCTTCAAGCTTACTAGAAAATATGTTTTTCCAAATTGCCATTAGGGGTGATGAAATTCAAATAAAGTAGTGGGAGACATTTATAATTAAAGACCTTGTTATAAATGAATACGATTTTGAAAGAATGCTAATTTTCTACCTCATTCTGATTTTTGTAGATTGTATATAAAATGGCTAAAAATCCACTTGCATCAATCTTATGCGCTAATAAATTAACTGGACCCAATTTTGTTAATTCATTGAGGAACCTCAAGATTGGTTTACAATCTGAGAAGAGATCCTACATCCTTGATACTCCTCCACTGGTAGGCCCGCCAGTAGATGGGATAGAAAAAGCTTGTAGAATATCAACAACATATTGATGATGATCTACAGGCACGATGCTATATGATGGTATCGATGTCTAACGAGTTGTAAAGGCAACATAATTTGAACGTACATGCGCATGACATCTATGTTTTTCTATAAGAGTTATATGGTGAACATACTAGGCATGCAAGATATTAGATATTGAAAGAGCTTTTTAGTACCCGTATGACGAAGGGCTCTTTAGTCTATGATCATGGATTGAAGATGATAGGCCTGATAGAAAAGTTTGAGTCCCTTGGAGTCGTTATGGATAATGAACTCTATATACATCTCATCCTGTTGTCTCTGCCTCCACCGTTTGACACCTTTCTTGTCAACTTCAACATGCAAAAGATAGAAATTAGTCTTAGTGAGCTCGTTAACATGTTAAAGATGGCTAAGTCCACAATAAAAAAGGAAAGCCGGTCATGCTTATTGGATCCTTTTCTAAATCAAAGGCTGTAAAGCCTATGAAAAATAAGAAAAATGGGAAAGGTTTCCCAAAGGCCAATAAGATAAAGATAACTGGTGGGGTTTTGAAAGGTTCCAACAAAGCCGATGACAAATGCCATTATTCCGGCAAACTTGGGCACTAGAAGAGCAACTGCAAGGAGAGTACCTTGTGAGCCTGAAGAGTTCAGGTATATATGTTGAAGTTAACTTATCAGTTAATGATACTTCTTGGGTATTAAATACCAACTGTGGGTTTCATCTTTGAAATGATTTATAGGTGATGACAAAAAGCAAGAAGCTAAGAGAGGAGAGACGATCCTGCGATTGGGGAATGGAGCAAAGATTGTTGCATTAGCCATAGAAATTGTTAACTTAGGTTAAGAAAATGGAGTTGTTTTGGTATTGAACAATTGTCTTTATATTCTAGAGTTGGTTAAAAATATTATCTCCATTCATGTTTTGGATGGAGAATGATACTATTTTTTTATTAAGGATGGAAATTGTTCTATTTTTAAATATTCTATCTTGATTTACATTGACATACTGATGAATGATTTATACACTGTTACTCCCCATAACTCTCTTTTCCATGAACAATAAAATGAAAAAAAATAGATAATCATAGTTCTAAATTCTTATGACATGCTAGATTAGGTCATATCTCTAAGAAAAGAATCCACAAGTTGGCCCATACAGATCAATGTGGGCTACTAAGTGTTAGTGCTCGAAGGAACTATCATTACTTCATAATCTTTACCAATGATTATTTTAGGTATGATTATGTGTACCTTATGAGGTACAAATCTGAAGCTTTTGAAAAGTTTAAGAAATTTAGATACAAAGTGGAGAAACAAACTAAGTTAAGTATCAAAGCTCTTTGATCAGATTGTTGAGATGAATACTTGAGTACAAAGTTTCTTGATTATCTAAAAGAGAATAAGATTCTCTCTTATGGACTCCTTTTACTCCTCAACTCAATGGAGTTGGTGAGAGTAGGAATCAAACTCTTTTACACATAGTTCGATCAATGATGTGTTTCACTAAATTTCCTCTATCAATCTGGGGTTATACCTTAAAATTGGGGACAAATTATTAAATAGAGTGACATCAAAGTTGGTGCCTAAAACACCATATGAGGTGTGGTGTAGGGAATCACCTTCTTATAATTACCTTAAGGTATATGGTGTTGGGTTCGCGTGATCCCAAGGTATACGTAGTGGAAAATTAAAATTTTAAAAAAATATTAAACCATAATAATTATAGTAATACCCTAGATCCGATACAATTTTTAACAATCTCGTAATTTTCAATGCTGTAATAAAATAATTAAAATATCAATTTATACCTTTCAATGCACTCCAGTTGTTGTAGGGTATGAAGCAATCAATTGCTAGCTCCTTTTCTGAATTTGGTTCATAGGGTTTCAAATATTTCCCCTCTAAAATAGTCTACACTTTGAGCAAGACTCAAAATTAGAATTCTGCTAGCAATTCTGATTTCTTTTATAATTTAGTTTATGGAGTGTGTATAGAAAAAATATTAATTCCTGTTATCAACTAGTGATAAAAGAATTAATACTTAAAAAAATAAAATTTATGGAGAAAAAGGATGGTTGAAGAAAAAAAAATTTCCTCTCTTTTGAATGGCCAGAAATTAAAGGATATTTCTACTTAATACAATTTTCGGCCATGAGGTATATATAGGGGGTTCAAAATTTCAAGAGTTATGCTCTTGGTATTTTGTGTCTCATTTTGATTGGTTGGAAGATATTTTGGTTGATCCAAACTTCTTCCAACTTTATCCCTTTCATATCTTTCAAAGATATTTAATGTTTTCCAAGAATTCCAAACTCTTGGCTTTCCATCATATTTCAACCACCTTCATGGCCCTCTCCTAATGCGCCTTTGTGAATTGGGCTTGGACTAAAAAATAAATCCCACAATCAATCCAATTAATTATCTTAGCCCAAACTCAATTAATTAATTCCATCTAACCCACCTAATCAAATTAAGTCTAATTAAATAATTTAATTATTTAATTGAGTAAACTAATTCATGGACTGCATAATTAATTTGATCTAATCAAATAATTATTTCACTCCAATTGGGCTCTCTAATCTTATTTGGTCTACTTAAATAATTTAATTATTCTATTGAATAATCAATTCAACTCCTTGAATTAATTTAAATCCCAATTAATTAATCTCTATTAATTAATTGGATGTAACCCATTGGATCAATTCCTAAATTAGAAATGTTCTATCTCAAATTATGTGTGACCATTTGGTTCACAATTAAGCTAGTAGTGGGCTTGCAGCATTTGTAACTTATGAATAAAAATTATTATGATTAATTAATCCAAATAATTAATTCATTTGAAATTAACTCCTTAATTGCAAAAATCTTAGAAGTTATGGGAAACACCTAACAAGTGTATAATGACTACCTAAACTTAGGTGGAATAGTAAGTGAACTTATTTCAATTATGAGTATCATACACGTAAGGTCTTTCTGTCAATTAATCTTTCGATTGAATTTAGGGCATGGATTAATAATCAAAACTCTAATTGCTCAGTAACTATGATTCCATTTCAAGTTTCAATGACTCATGACGAATCGTTAGAAAACCCCCATCTAACATTCATCCTACCTTGGCCAAGGACTACTGAGTCATGAACTATGAAAACATAGGAGATTCACTTGTTCTACTAGACAAGTGACGGATCCTTTGTTGGCCACTCATTAACTCCATACATATCAATGTAACATCCAATATATCCCTTTTGTGATTATCAGGAAATTAGAAGACACATCAAAATAAAACATGATATGTACAAGACTACCATGGCGCCTCAAGTCAAAGGACTAATCGTGTACTATCATAACATAGAATTTCTTATTTCGACAAACAAGTTTCCAACTAAGAAATTCCAAAGGGCTTGTTAAGTGTACTCGTTCTAACAAGCACCCATATATATGCACTAGCGTTACTACGCCAATGACCATAGAGTGAGATATCCTCCTCATGCAAGCATGCATCGTATGCGCCAGTCTATTGGGCTATTCGATGTCCCATCTCAAAAAACCCTTGACTCGAAACTAATGTAAGACCAAAATAATAGAGGCATATTCCATGATCACCATCAAATGCATGACCACGCCCTATAACTATGTTTGCTAAGGACTTTATCTAATTACAAAATACAATTATAGATAAAGAAATTTGCCTATTTTATTAATATGATTTGAAAAAGATTATTTTTACAAATATTAGAGTATAAAGAATGCCCAATCTAATTGGCACGTCGGATGCTACTCTAACAATCTCCCACTTACCCTAGCACCAATTGCTCATGTACTTTAGGCCCATCTTCTCAAAATATTTGTCAATTACCTTCTGCGCTAGAGGTTTGGTCAGTGGGTCTACTATATTTTCTGCCAAAACAACTTTATCCACTACAACGTCACCTCTACCAATGATCTCTCTAATCAGATGGTATCTCCTCATGATGTGCTTAGATCTTTGATGAGATCTTGGCTATTTTACTTGCGTAATAGCTCCATAGTTATCACAGTATATTAATACAGGATCAACAACTGATGGAACCACACCCAACTCTTGGATGAAGTTCCTTATCCAAACAACTTCTTTTATCGCATCATATGCAACAATATATTCAGCTTGGGTGGTAGAATCCACGGTCGTCTCCTATTTGAAACACTTCCAACTGATCGCACCACCATTTTAGGTGAATTCGTATCTGGATATTGACTTTGAGTCATCTATATTAGACTGAAAACTATAATCAGTATAGGTTTCTAATTTTAGTTCTCTAGAGCCGTATAAAAGAAAGATATTCTTAGTCCTTCTCAAGTACTTCAGGATCATCTTTATGGCCTTCCAGTGTTCCTTACCTGGATTGGACTGATATATGCTCGTGACACTCAGAGCATATGCGATATCAGACTTTGTATATTACATACCATACATTATGCTTCCCATGGCAGATGCATAGGGTATGTGGGTCATCATTTTTCTCTCCTCAGGGGTTTTAGGAGACATAGCCCGTAAGAGAGAAATGCCATGACTCATTGGCAAAAATCCTCGCTTAAATTTCTCCATGCTAATCCTCTTTAGCATTCTATCTATGTTACGTGGATTGTAATAGTCCGATCATCCTTCTTGACCTATCTCTATAGACCTTTATTCCAAGAATAAAGGATGTTTCTCCTAAATCCTTCATGGAGAACTGGTTAGACAACCAAATCTTAATTGACTGCATCATCCCTACATCATTTTCAATGAGTAGGATGTCGTTAACATATAGCATAATAAATGTTACTGTGCTCCCACTAACCTTTTTATAGATATTGGGTTCATCTAGGTTCTTGGGGAAATTAAAAAATTTAATTGCTTCATCAAACTGGATGTTCTAGCTTTGGGAAGCCTGCTTGAGTCCATAAATGGATCTCTGGAGTTTGCAAACCTTTTGCTCACTCTTTCTGGATATAAAACCTTCTGGCTGCCTCATATAGATCTCTTTCTTAATGTTTCCATTAAGGAAAGCAGTCTTCACATCTATCTGCTATATTTCGTAGTCATAATAATCTGATATGGCTATTAATATCTGAATGGATTTAAGCATCGCTACAGGTGAAAAAGTTTTTTCATAATTAATTCCTTGCTTTTGAGTATAACCTATCGCAATCAGTCGTGCTTTGTAGGTCGCTACCTCTACATTTACTCCAAACTTCTGTTTGTAGACCCATTTGCAACCAATAGGAACTATTCTTTGTGGTGGGTCCACTAAGGTCCATACCTTATTGGAATACATGGAGTCCATCTCGGATTGCATGGCTTCTTGCTATCATCTTGAGTCGATGTCCGACATCACCTCTCTATAAGTCCCTGGATCACTAGCTAATAGGATATTCTTCTCATTGTTCTCTAACAAAAAACCATACCTCTCAAGTAGCTTTGAGATCCTATAGGATCTCCGAGGAGATTGTGTGTCTAAAGACCCAGCCTTAGTTAGTTGGCCCGTAAAGTTTGTTTCTTATGCTCTGCAATTCTATTGAGTTGAGGAGTAGTAGGAGGGGTCCACTGAAAGAGAATCCCATTCTCTTTTAGATAATCAAGAAATTCCATGCACAAGTATTCACCTCCCCGATCTGATCGAAGAGCATTGATACTTAGCCCAGTTTATTTCTCTACCTTACATCTGAATTCTTTGAATTTTTCAAAAACTTCAAATTTGTACCTCATAAGGTAGACATAACCATACCTAGAATAATCGTTGGTAAAAGTTATAAAGTAATGATAGTTTCCACAAGCACTAACACTTAGTGGCCCACATATATCTGAATGGATCAAATCCAATAGATTTTTGACTCGCTTCACTTGTCCAACAAATGGTGATTTGGTCATCTTTCCATTAAGACATGACTCACATGTTGGCATTCCTTACTATTTTGAAAGATTGAGCAATTAAGCCAACTTATGAATTCTTTTCTCAAAGATATGACCTAATCTATCATACCATAAGAGTTGGGAACTATGATCATCAATTTTTCTTTTATTTTGTTGAACATGGAAAAATGATTTATGGGGATTAATAGCATATAAATCATTCATCAATATGCCAGAGGTAATCAAAACTGAATCTTTAAAAATAGAATAACTTCCATATTTTTTTGAAAAAGTAAAACCTTCTCCATCCAAAATAGGAATGGAGTTAATATTCTTGACTATCTTTGGAATATAAAGACAATTGTTTAAAACTAAAACTATTCCATTTTTTAAAGCCAAGTTGACACTTCCTATGGCTAATGCAGCAACCTTTACTCCATTCCGCAACCGCAAGACTGTCTCTCCTCTACTTAACTTTCTACTTCTTGCAATCACCTGTAAATCATTGCAAAGTTGAGATCTACAAACAGTATCCATTACCTGAGAAGCATTGTTAACTAATAAGTTAACTTTAACAAAATAAATACCTTAAACTCTTTAGGCTCGCAAGCTACTCCTCGCAGTTCCTCATCCAATGCCCAGGTTTGCCGTAGTAGTGACACTTGTCATTGGTCTTGTTGGAACTCTTGGAGATGCCACCTGTTGGCTTCTGGTCAGTTGTCGTAAGCCTACCAAATTTAAACCTTACTTTTCAATAAATGTTTAATGAGTATAGAGCGAGTAAGAGTCGATCCTACAAGGATTAAGGCTAATTGATTTACTATCGACTCAACTGACTAATAATTTTAATTCAAAATTACTAACCTAAAACTAAGACTTCAACAAGCAAACTCTAGAAATAAACAACAAACATTTGGGGGAGAGATTGAGTTGATTAACTAAGTTGCAGAAATTAAAATTAATTAAAATTCAAATAAATGAAAATTAAATCAATAAGCAATAAGTGATTAATGTAGGTTGAGGTTTCATTTGCCGTCACTAGACAATGAATTCTAATTCCATATCAATATTATGAATAATTTGCTAATAAAATTATCAACCGTAGGTAATAACAAGCTCTACTACCCCAATATGTCCTTACTTTCTCGTTAGATAGAACAAGCTCTTTATTTAATTCTCTACCCACCAAACAACCTAAAATGCATTAAAATAAGAAAGATAGATTGATCTAAACAACAACCACACAAGCTCGAATCATTTAAATTAGGTTATATTTTCCATTGCAATTAACAAAAATATCCCATAATCATTAATCACAATTTACTACACATGATTAGAAATTCAAGATAATTACGGATCTAAAATCTCTAATCTAGTTGTAAGGAATTCGCAAACCCGAATTGGTTGCGCACCCAAACAAAGCAAGAAAATACCCATAAGACATTAAGTATAGAAAAACATAAACAACCTCAATTGGGAAATTGATCAATAATATCAAACATTAAATTATAAAACCTCATGTCTAGGGCTTTGAAATCAACCTCAACCAATAAAGAAGTTTAGCCTAACATAATAAGAAATGATAAGAGAATAAAAATTAGCAACATTGGAAATCAAAGAAACTTATTGGTTGAAGAAGATAGTTGAGGTTGATAGTAGATTATGGATGTCTCTTCCTCCAAACCTCTTCCACTTTTTCTTCCTTGAAGCTCCAAAAACCCCAAGAGTGCTTTCAAAATGTGAATGAATGTAGAGAGTGAGTGAATCTGAAAAATTGATATTTTGTGTTGAGATGATAATGCCCTTTATAAAGTGTGAGATGGTGATGTGATTTGGGGTAAAGTGTGTAAGATGTGTTGTGTATTTTCTGTAAAGTGAGTAATATATGTTGTAAAGTATGTAATGTGTGTGGTTTGATATATGTATCTACTGTATACATATCACAAACATGTGCCAAAATGTGTAAAGGATCGCCACTTGTCACCACTCCAACAAAAACATCACTTTTGTCACATGGATGGCACCTAGGCACCTTGTTTTGGTGCTTAGGCGCCATTTTCTCTATTTTTGGTGCCCAGGCGCCCTGTTTTGATGCTTAGGCACTGTGCTATCTATTCTGTTTGAAGCTTAGGCACCATTGCTGTTGTTTTTGTTCCTTTAGTTCAGTTTTTGATACGATTAAGCCTCTTTCAACTGATGTTTGACCTCTTTGTAGATTGAATTAGCTTTTGGTGTCTTGATAATAATTGTAGCCCTATCTGTTAAGGTTCTATATGCACTTGAATCAGATAAATATCACATTTGTGGAGAGTGTTATGCAAAATATACCAAGACTGACATATCTAAAAGTTTCAGTACATGTTTGACTATTTAACTGAATTTTACTCTTTGAAATCAATTGAATTGGGGCAAGTTTCCAACATGAAAGTTGTAGATACATCTCTTATATTTCCAATAAGCTAAGAATTAGGTTAATAGAGCTTTGGATCAGATATTTATGCCCAAAATACAAACACTGCCACAGTAGAACCGTATCAATTTGGCCCAAGAATGCTTCTTTCAACTTCGTTTTGGCTCATTTTGATTTTTTCATTCTCAAACTTCTATCATACACAAAACATTAATAAAAAACTATTATTAACAAGAACAAATCAAAGAAGATATAGAAAAATTGATATAAATAAATATAAAAATATGCACTTATCAAATTCCCTCACACTTAACCTTTGCTTGTCATCGAGCAAACCTAAAATAAGATATAAATACAAACTAAGCTAATTCATTTTCATAGAAAATCATGATTGCATTTAGTACATGCAACATGCCTTTAAACCCCTAAGTGAACCATAGAGGATGAGTTGTAGTTTCGTAAGGGCTTCTAGTGGTGATACCCACAAACACCTATGACCTCTAACTTCCAATGATTAATTCTTAGGAAGCAACAAAGTAATATGATAATGAAATCAAACAAGTGTTGAATTTAACCCTTAGTTATTCAAAAGTTAATAAATTTCCACAACAATCATACACAAGTGTGTGTGTGAATAGCCATTGTTAATAGTGATGAAACCATACATGATTCAAATAAGTGAATTCCCATACAACCTCACAAAAGCTATCACCCAGTTTCTAATGAAAGAGTTGAACATCATAGGCTCTTACTTTAGCACATATTTCCATTACACCGAAAGCACCACATGAAATCAAAAGATCTTAAACAATAGTTGTAATGGGGCCAAAGGGTAGTGTGTGGTATAAGAAGAAAATGGATAGGATGCAACAAAAATTCTAAAAACTTCATGGAATGAGAGACATAAATTTCTTCAAGGAATGATTCTCATAATCTACAAGTTTCAACATTAGGGCCTAATATTATTGTGTTAGACCATTTTTCATCATTCTCATCAACTTTGCAATATCACATTTGTAGTTGCAACTCACAATAAGTTTTTTTTTTTTTTGCAACTTTCTTCATTCTTTTCTTTCTTTTTCTTTTTTTTAGCTCCCCCACACTTATCTTCTATTTCAACCCAAATTTCTTTTACAAGCTCACCTTTGTTATTGAAGTGTCTCTCAAGTTCCAATTCATTTTTAGAACAAAGGGTACGAAAATAGTGTATTTAGGCTAAGTAAAAAAATATGGCTACCAATGAAATAGCTTATTCAATAAAAGGCTTAAAGTGGCTCACTATGGGAGATGTCCTTCTTGAAACATCATAAAGGGAACAAGTTGATTTGGCCATGGTGCTAGAAAGCTTAGTGCTTTAATCATTTTTCAAGTGATGCTCAATCAGTTGTTCGCCTCGATAGACCTCTGAAAGAGTTCTAATATTCAACTTTCACATGTTGAAACCTAAGTGATAATTAAAGTGAGGGTATAAAAACTACCTATTTTTGACATGCTTGTTTTCATACCAAAGAACATAGCTATTTGTGCAAAAAGAGTTGAGTATGATCATCACAAAAAAATAAATCAACCAAAGAATAACATCAAGGTCTAAATAAAATAGAATGGATAGAAAGAAAAGAGAATGAGAGTTAAAGAAATGAAAGTTGTGGTTGAAAGCTCTCAATGACTTCTTTTCCATTCGTTGGGTTGCCTCCTAATAAGCGCTTGGTTTAACGTCCTCAGCCCGACAATGTCTTTTTTTTTTTCACTCATCAACATATGTTGGCTCATAAATGAGGGTCTCATCTACATTCTCCAATTGAAAATCCTCATAGTAAGGTTTCAACCTATGGCCATTAACTTTGAATATCTTGTTCGTTTTCAAACTTCGTATTTCAACTGCACCATGAGGAAAGATACAAGAAATAATAAAAGGACCAACCCAATGAGAGCGTAATTTACCCAAAAATAACTTAAGACGTGAATGAAATATAAGAACTTTTTGACCAATGACAAAGTCTTTTCTTGAAATCATCCTATCATGAAATACCTTAGTCTTCTCTTTATAGATCTAAGAATTTTCATAGGCATCATTACGAATCTCCTCAAGCTCTTGAAGTTATAACTTCCTTTGTTCCTCTGCTGCATCCATCTCCATGTTGCATTATTTCACTACCCACCATGCTTTATGCTCTAGCTCCATTGAGAGGTGACAAGGTTTTTCATAAACTAACCGATAGGGGGATATGCCAATGGGAGTTTTGTAAGCTGTTCGATATGCCCATAAGGTATTATCAAGGTTAATACTCCAATCTTTCCTATTCATTTTAACTATTTTTTTAAGAATAGACTGATCTCTCTATTGGACAATTTCACTTACCCACTCGTTTGTGGATGGTATGATGTGGAGACTCGATGTGTGATGTTATACTTCTTGAAAAGAGCTTCCACTGGCCTATTGTAAAAGTGGGTGTCTCTATCGCTAATCTGGCCCGAGGCATGCCAAACCTTGTAAAAATATGGGACTTGACAAAATGTGCAACAGTTTTTGAATCATTAGTCTGAGTGGCTTTGGCTTCTACCCATTTTGAGACATAATCGACAATAAGTATAATGAAAAGATTACCAAAAGAAGGAGGAAATGGGCCCATGAAATCAATGCCCCAAACATAAAAAATTTCAACAATAAGTATAGGAGTTTGTGGCATTTGATTCCTAGGTCCCAAGTTACCTGTCCTTTGACACCGATCACAAGACTTGCAATGGCGATAAGCATCCTTGAATAATGCAGGCCAATAAAAACCACTTTCAAGCACCTTAAGGGCAGTTTGTTTTAGTCCAAAATGTCCACCACATGCAAGGGAATGACAAAATTTTAGAATGAAAATAAAATCACTTTCATGCATGCACCTCCTTATCACTTGATCAGAACAATGCTTCCAAAGGTATGGATCATCCCAAATGTAGTATTTAGCATCACTCTTGATCTTCTCTTTTTGTGCCTTAGTCAATTCATCCGACAATTTCCTAGTGACTAAGAAATTAACAATGTCGGCATACTAAAGGGCTGTCACACTCATTGCTAGAAGTTGCTTATTCAGGAAACATTCGTTTAATGGCAATGCATCTTCCTCATGTACCAACCTACTAAGATGGTCCTCAACTAAGTTCTCGGACCTCTTTTTATCCTTGATTTTCAAGTCAAACTCTAGCATAAGAAGAATCCATTGAATAAGTCGTGGCTTGGCATTCTTCTTGGTGAGCAAGTACTTAAGGGCTGCATGATCGGAATAAACAATTACTTTTGCACCAATCAAATATGAATGAAATTTTTCTAAAGCAAAAATAATCGCCAAAAGTTTCTTTTTAGTGGTAGAATAGTTGAGTTGGGCATCATTTAAAGTACGTGATGCATAGTAAATGGCATGAGGAGTTCGCCCTCCTCGTTGCCCCAATACGGCACCAACTGCGTAGTCACTTGCATCGCACATAAGTTCAAAAGAAAGTTCCCAATTTGGTGGTTGGATGATAGGTGCTGAGGTGAGAAGTTCCTTGAGCTTGCTAAAAGCTGTCATGCAATTGTCATCAAACTCAAAAGTCACATCTTTTTGAAGCAATCTACACAATGGAAGTGCTATTTTGGAAAAAATTTTAATAAACCTGCGATAAAAACCTGCATGACCAAGAAAAGAGCGAATCTCCCTAACACTTGAGGGTGGGGGTAAGGAATGCACAAGATCAATCTTAGATTTATCAACCTCAATCCCTCTAGCAGAGATTACATGCCCCAACACTATCCCTTGATCAACCATAAAATAACATTTCTCCCAATTGAGCACAAGATTAGTTTCAATGCATCTTTAAAGTACAAGTATAAGGTTATCTAGGCATTTATCAAATGAATCACCATAAACACTGAAATCATCTATGAATACCTCTATGATGTTCTCAATGTACTCGGAGAAAATGCTCACCATACACATTTGAAATGTGGCCGGTGTATTGTAAAGTCCGAATGGCATGCGCCGGTAGGTAAATGTATCAAATGGTCAAGTAAAGATAATCTTCTCTTGATCCTCCAGAGCAATGATGATTTGATTATACCCTGAGTAGCCATCAAGAAAGCAATAATGAGTATGACCGGATAATCGTTTAAGCATTTAATTAATAAAAGTAAAGTAAAATGATCTTTGCGAGTAGAAGAGTTAAGCTTCCTATAATCAATGCAAACTCGCCATCCGGTTTGAACTCTTTGAGGTACTAACTCTTGATAATCATTTTGTACTATAGTGATGCTAGACTTCTTAGGAACCACTTGGACTGGGATTACCCAGTTGCTATCCAAAATAGGGTAGATGACCCCAACATCAAGAAGCTTTAATATCTCTTTCTTCACAACTTCCATCATGGGCGGGTTCAATCGCTTTTGGGCCTTCCTCATGGGTTTGGATCCTTCTTCTAGTAAAATTTGGTGCATGCACATAGACGAGCTAATTTCTTCAATATCAACAATGGTCCATCTAATAGTCATCTTGTACTCACGGAGCACCCTAACAAGCTTAGCCTCTTGTGTATCGGTTAGATCTTTAGCAATAATAATTGGAAGTATTTCTTTCTTGCCCAAATACACATATTTGAGATGCTCCGAGAGTCGTTTGAGCTCCAATGTAGGTATCTGCATTACAGAAGGTAAAAGTCTCTCATTAGTCAATGGCAAAGCAATGTAAGAGATATCATACTTGTATTTCGTGAAAATGAGTCCAATCCTTCCACTGCTTCCTCTACATTTTCCAATAGTGGCACATCTATCTTTATCTCTTTCAAGTTCTCCATGTAAAGATTGTTCCTCAATGCAATATCCAATCCATCATTGCTAGTCAATTCAAACATTTGTTGGGTTATAGAATCAATAATATCAACTGCAAAAATGGAATGCACATCACTAGGATACCTTATAGTTTCAAAAATATTAAATCTAATTATCTCACCATCAAATTCTATAGACAATGTGTAATCATGAACATCAATTTTAGTCCAAACTATTTTTAGGAATGGTCTCCCTAGGAGAATGGGTGTAGGATGTAAGGATCTATCATCTTCCATCTCAAGAATATAAAAATCCGTAGGAAAAACCAATTCATTCACTTGTACCAAACCATCCTCCACAACTCCTTTAGGGTATGCATTTGATCTATCCGCTAATTGAATAACAACACCAATTTTTTCTAAAGGGCCTAGATTTAAGGAAACATAAATGGCATATGGCATGACATTGATTGATGCACCTAAATCTAACATGCACTTTTCAAACCTGGTATTACCAATGGTATAAGGGATGGTGAAAGTGTCCGGATTCTTGCACTTTGGAGGGAGTTTCCTTTGAAGAACCACTAAAACATTCTCCCCCACACTTACTTTTTCATCCCCTCTCAACTTTCTTTTATTGGTGCACAACTCCTTGAGAAATTTGGCATAGCGAGGTACTTGCTTGATGGCATCAAGAAGAGGGATGTTTAACTCCACTTTTCAAAAAGTTTCAAAGATGTCCTTTTCTTGGTCCTCTTTCTTAGATTTTGCTAACCAGCTAGGAAAAGGTGGAGGTGTTATATAATTATGAGAGAGAGGTTTAGGAGTGATTACCGACTTTGGATTCTCCTTGACTACAAGTGGTAGATGAGTAGGAGAGCGAGAATCATCTAAAGAAGGGATGATATTGCTTGACTCGCCCTTCTCAACCTCTTTGGATACTTCTTTTATTGGCAAGCTAGGAGACTCTAATTATTTCCCAATTCTAAGAGTTATGACACTTGTATTTTTCTTAGGATTCACCATGGGTTGGGAAGGTAACTTGACCGATCCTTGTGTTTCCAATTAGCTTAAGCTAGTGGCTATTTACCCTACTTGATTCTCATTATGTTGGAGACGAGTTTGTATGGTTTGTTGAAATTGCATAGTATTAGTAGCAAGTGCTTTCACGAGATCCTCCAAGGATGCGCTCGATTGTTGTGCAGATTGAAAAGGTGGTTGTACATTCGATTAGTGAAAATTAAGTGGTCGGTTTGGCATTTGAAATGGAGTAGGTTGTTGTTGTTGGTTCCCGTATCTCAAATTAGGATGATCCTTCCATCCTTTATTATAAGTATTGGAGAATGGATTATATCTTTGCCTTCGTTGACTTGGAAAACCACCAATCATATTTGCTTGCTCCATAGAACTCTCTTGGAGAGATGGACACATATCCGTGGGATGCCCTACTATGCAACATACTCCACATGCTTTGACTTGTTGCCCTACTGCCATTTGTTGCACTAAAGATGTGAGGTATGAGAGCTTTTGTTCAAGAAGTGATGTGTTTACCTTATTGACACTCTTAGGTGGGTGGCGGTGGTGGATCATTACGGATGATGAATTGTTGAGAATTTGTAGCCATATTTGCAATTAGATTCCTTACTGCCTCGGGTGTCTTGTCAACTAAAGCCCGTCCACTTGTAGCATCAATCATGCTTCTTTCCATTGGCATAAGCCCCTCATAGAAATATTAAATGAGAAGTTGATCACTGATTTGATGATGAGGACAACTGGCACACAACTTCTTAAATCTTTCCTAATACTCATAGAGAGATTCCCCATTGAATTGTCGAATCCCACATATTTCTTTTTGGATGCTCTTTGCCCTGGAAGCTGGAAAATACCTCCTGAGAAACACCCTTTGCATTTTATTCCATGTGGTAATCATGCCAGATGGTAGATAATAAAGCCACTCCTTTGCCGAATCTGCCAATGAAAAAGGCAATGAGCTTGATGTTTTTTTCTGAAATGCCAGTTGGTTTCATACTAGAGCACACGACATAAAATTCCTTCAAGTATTTATTTGGATCCTCACCCACAAAACCATGGAATGTGGGCTAAAGATCAATCATCCCAGATTTAAGTTCAAAGTCGGCTTCCAAGTTGGGATATGTGATACACAATGGTTGATTCTCCAAATTAGGAGCAGCTAACTCCTTTAATGTTCTATGATTATGTGCTATTTCAATTGTTTCGGGTTGATGAGGAGTTTCAAAATTCAGAGAAAGATTTTCAAACTCGAGCTTGGGTGGTGAATTAATTTGAAGTATAGGTAGAAGTGGTGGTAATAGTGGTAGCGGTGTATTCAAGTTAATTCGAATTCGCTCAAGTCTCAACCTCAAGTCCTTCGATGACATAAAATCTAAAAATAACAAGAAAACAAACTAATATAAACTAACAAAAAGAAGTAAGTAAAGTAAAATGAAAAACTAAAATAGATAATGAATCAATTAGACGCTTGGTCCCCAGCAACGGCGCCAAAAACTTGATCAGTTATTGTAAGCCTACCAAATTTAAACCTTACTAAAATATAAATCAATCAAAATCAAAACAACAATCAATAATCAATTAAAGTAGGTTGAGGTTTCATTCGCCGCCACTAGATAATAAGTTCTAATTTCATATCAATATTATGAACAATTTGCCAATAAAATTATCAACTGTAGGTAATAACAAGCTCTACTACCCCAATCTTTCTTTAGTTTCTCGTTAGATAAAATAAGCTCTCTATCCAATTCTCTACCCACCAAATAACTTAAAACAAGCTCTCTAGATTTAATCCAATGGATGCATTAAAATAAGAAAGATAGATTAATCTAAGCAACAACCACACAAGCTCGGATCATTTAATTTAGGTTATGTTTTTCATTGCAATTAACAAAAATATCCCATAATCATTAATCACAATTTACTACACATGATCAGAAATTTAAGACAATTACAGATCTAAAATCTCTAATCTAGTTGTAAGAAATTCTCAAACCCGATTTGGTTGCGCACCCAAATAAAGCAAGAAAATACCCATAAGACATTAAGTATAGGAAAACATAAACAACCTCAATTGGAAAATTGATCAATAATATCAAACATTAAATTATAAAATCTCATGTCTAGGGCTTTGAAATCAACCTCAACCAATAAAGAAGTTTAGCCTAACATGATAAGAAATGACAAGAGAATAAAAATTAGCAACATTGGAAATCAAAGAAACTTATTGGTTGAAGAAGATAGTTGAGGTTGATGGTAGATTATGAATGTCTCTTCCTCCAAGCCTCTTCCACTTTTTCTTCCTTGAAGCTCCTAAACCCCAATAGTACTTTCAAAATGTGAATGAATGTAGAGAGTGAGTAAACTTGAAAAATTGATGTTTTGTGTTGAGATGATAGTGCCCTTTTATAAAGTGTGAGATGGTGGTGTAATTTGGTGTAAAGTGTGCAAGAAGTGTTGTGTATTTTGTGTATAGTGAGGAATATGTGTTGTAAAGTATGTAATGTATATGTTTTGATATATGTATCTAGTGTATACATATCACAAACATGTGCCAAAAGGTGTGAATGATCGCCACTTGTCACCACTCCAAATAAAAACATCACTTTTGTCAAATGGATGGAGCCTAGGCGCTTTGTTTTGGCACTTAGGCACTATTTTCTCCATTTTCGACACCTAGATGCCCTGTTTTGGTGCTTTGGCACCGTGCTCTCTGTTCTGTTTGGCACCTAGGCGCCCTGTTTTGGGGTATAGGCACCGTTGCTGCTGTTTTTATTTCTTCAGTTCAGTTTCTGATACAATTTAGCCTTTTTCAACTGATGTTTGACCTCTTTGTAGACTAAGTTGGCTTTTGATATCTTCATAACAATTGTATCCCTATCTATGAAATTTCTTTAGCCACTTGAATCAGATCAATATCATATTTGTGAAGAGATTTATGGGAAATATACCAAAACTGCCATATCTGGAAGTTTCAGTGCATGTTTGACTATTTAACCGAATTTTACTCTTTGAAATCAATTGAATTGGGACAAGTTGCCAACATGAACATTGTAGATACATCTCTTATCTTTCCAATAACCTAAGAATCAGGTCAATAGAGCTTTGGATCAGATATTTATGCCTAAAATACAAATACTGCCACAGTGGAACCGTATCAATTTAGCCTAAGAATGCTTCTTTCAACTTCATTTTGGCACATTTTTTATTTTTTCATTCTCAAACTCCTATCATACACAAAACATTAATAAAAACCTATTATTAACTAGAACAAAGCAAAGAAGACATAGAAAAATTGATACAAATAAATATAAAAATATGCACTTATCAGCTTCATTGTTTTAGATTTTGAGAAATGCTTTCCTATTCCCTTCTTTATCTTGGGCTTTGCAGCCTATGGGTTGGATGAGGATCCAACAAGCATGATCGGTTTGTCCTTTTTCATAGTGGACTCAGCTGTCTTCAACATGTTAACCAGCTCAACAAGGTTAGTTTCTATTTTATGCATGTTGAATTTAACAACAAAGGTGTCAAGCGATGGAGGCAAAGACTGTAGGATGAGATCTAAATAGAGTTTGTTATCCATAACGACTCCAAGTGACTCGAGCTTTTGAATCAGGCCTATCTTCTTCAATTTATGATCATGGATTGAAGAGCCCTCCGTCATATGAGTCCTAAAAAGCTCTTTCGAGATCTAATATCTCGCCTGGATAGTATGTTTACCATACCACTCTTGTAAGTAAAGGTAGATATCATGCACATGCACATGTACCTCATGTTGCCTCTACAATTTATTTAACATTGATGCCATCATATAGCATTGCGTTTGCAGATCATCATCAATCAGCTTGTGATAATTTGCAAGCTCCTCCTTACTAGCGTCTTCTGGCGCAGTTAACGGCGGGATCACATCAAGTATGTAATCCCTCTTTTTAGACTATAGAACAATCCGAAGGTTTCTCAACCAATCGACATAGTTGGGACTAGTTAATTTATTAGCTTCTAGAATTGATGCAAGTGAATTTTTAACCATTTATAGATAATCTACAAATATATAAATAAGGCAAAAAATTAGCATACTTTCAAAATCATATTCATTTATAACAAGGTCTTTAGTAATAAATGTCTCCCACTATTTGATTCAAATTCCATCATCCCCTAATGGTAATTCGGGAAATCTTATTTTCTAGTGGGCTTGAGGCCCAATCAATATGCCATATGCCCTAATTTTATGAGCCCATAAAATATATTAAAATGTAGTTAACTTTTAACAATTATATCTCCATATAATCCTTAAGTTATTTTACCTCACTTCTTCCCATATACCCCAATTTTATGAGCCCATATGTGTTAGAGTAGGATGTCCAACGCACCAATTGGATTGGGTGTATTATACTCTTTTTCTTTTGTAAAGACAATCTTATTGGAAATCATAAGTATTTTCTTTATTTTATATTATGCATCTTTTATTTCAACACATTTGATAAAGTCCTTAGACTAAATTTAGCTACGGGGCATGATCGTGCATATGATGGTAATTATGGAACATGTCTCAAAGGTTTTGATCTTAAATAAGTTTTGAGTCGAGAGTTTATTGAGATGGGACATCTAATAGCTCAGTAAGACTCGCACATATGATGCATGCTCGTGAGATGAGGATGTCACATTCCATTGGTATTAGCGTAGAGATGCAAGTGCATATATGTAGGTACTTGTTAGGAAATAAGTACACCGAACATAGCCCATAAAAAATTCTTAGGTGGAGGTTTTGCTTGTCGAAATAAGAATTTCTGTGTTGCGATAATACATGGCTAGTCCTTGGACTTGAGGCACGATGGTAGCCTTGTGTACATCCCACAACACTTTGATATATCTTCTGATTACTTGATAATCACAAAGGGAGTATGTTGGGTGTTGCATTGATGTGCATGGATGTTTGTCAGTGACCAACATAGAATTCAATACTTGTTTTTTTAAACAAGAGAATCTCTTGTGTTTTTATATTTCGTGATTCAAAGACCTTGGCCAAGGCAGGATGAATCGTGATTCATCAAGAATTATTGAAACTTGAAATGGGATCACAGTTATTGAATCATTTAGGGTTTCGACTTATAATCCATGCCGTAGATTCAATTGAGAGATTAGTTGTTGAAAGGACCGTACGTGTACAGTACTCACAATTGAAATAAATTTACTCGCTATTTCACTTAAGACTAATTTGCCATGATTACTTGCTAGGTGTTTTCATGGATAGTGAGGTTCTTGAAATTAAGGAGTCGATTCCAAGCGGATTAATTAATTGGATTAATTAATTGAAATAATTGTTATTCATAAGTTGCAAATATTGTGAGCCCGCTACTAGCTTAGTAGTGAACCTAACATCTTTATGGAAAGTAACATTTCTAATTTTAGAAATTATCTAATGGTTGGAAATTAATTAATTAATATTGATTAATTAATTAATTAAGAGTTCTATTTAATTTAATTATTAAATTAAATTATTTAATTAAGTAATTGAACCTAATTTGATTAGGAAGCCCAATTAGAGTAAATTAAATTAATCAATCAAATTGATTAAATTGAAATTTAATCAATTGGATTGATTTATGGATTTTTTAGTCTAGACACAAAAATTAATGTAGACCACTTAAGAAGTCCACTAAAATATGAAAAGAATAAATTAAATAAATGTGATTTATTTAATTTACATTTTTATAGATAAATAAATATAGTAACTGATTTTATGGGATAAAATCGATCACTAAAATTTAATTTATATATAAATATAATTATAGTATATATACAATATATATCTATCTTGATATTATTTGAGGAATTCAAATTAATATCAACAATGTATGTAGACAATTTTGATGATTAATATAGTTTTAAATCAATCCGTATACAATAGGAAAGAGAAAAGAGAAGGTTTTTGGAAGATTTAGAATCCTTCCAAGATAAGATTTTGAAGTAGTTCAAAATTGTCAAACTCTCCAAAAGTTGGAGAATAATCAAATTTTCAGCCTTACAATAGTTATTGCCAAAAATTACACATAATAATTCAGAAAATTTAAGTAAAAATTATTTTGTTTAAAGTCTTCTATTTTTCCTCTCCAAGAAAGAAAAGAAAAGAAAGAAAAGAAAAATGTTTTCTTGTTATCTTGATTTTCTTGTTCTTTAAAAGAAAATTAGTTTTTTGTTATTTTCTTTATATTATAGTTTCAACAACTTAAAGAATTAATCTTTATTATTCTTGAAAATTTACTACGGTTCTAGATTAGTTAACAATTAAAAGGATATTAGTAAATCCTTTTGATTGGTGTTTGTTTTCCGTATTGTAGACCTGATAGAGAAAAAATAATTGGATCCCTGCGAGTTCTAAAAGTCCAGGATAAGCAATTGATTGCTTCATTCCCTACAACAATCAGAGTGCACGGAAGGTATAATCCGATTTTATATTTGTTTATATATTCACTTGAATAAACACAATCATTAAAATCACTTTTGAATCGAGGGGTGATATTTATGTTTGATAAAAAAAATTAATTTTTCTTTGCATATACTCCTGCGATTATAGCGAATCCAACAATATGATACTAAGTGTCAAGCAAGACCCATCAAACCTCCATGTAGATGGAGCATCAGAACGTTCCACAATTCATGGCTAACGTAGAGACAAGTCCATCCCATGGGCATCACCATGCTTAGTAGAGATCACAACTTTTCATTACAGAGTCATTCCAAGTACCGAATTTTATCCATATTTGCTTGAAATCATAATTCAAAAATTCCTTTACTTGATTTTTAGTTCAAGTGGGTTATTTATGTTAACCAAGACCTCATCAATTTTAATCTTGATTTATTTATTAAATTAACAAGAAAATTAATTAAATAAACCCTACGCATGCATCTAATACATACATAATCTGGATGATCATGGGCCATTCCTATGCAATCCATTTGAGCCAGAAATAGATCTAAGTAATAGAATGGAAATAGAACTAGTTTCTATTACATGAATATATCACATACATTAATGGGTCTTCTCTTGATTCTTCGTCTTGATCCTTCCTTTGTCTACCAAAAAGCAAAAAGAAAAACCTCACCTTATTCTACTCTAATTCAAAATGTAAAGTACATACAAGGAAAGAATAAGAGACTCGGAGGCCCCATTTCAAAAACCCAAAGATAAAATAAATCCAATCAAATTGGTCCAAATAACTCCATGATCATCCCATACATACTAATAAATACTTCACATGAATTTATTAAAACATGTAAATTTACCATCCTTTTAAAATTATAATTTCATAACTTGGGATAAAATTTTGATTTTTCAAGAAAACCCCTTTTTAAATTTTTAAATTAAATATTTTAATTATAAAATTAAAAAATTATATGTTGCAATTCAACACGACAGCGCGCACAACAGGTCCGCATTGGCACACGACGAGTGCCCAACAAGCACCCGTCAGGTGTGCGTCGTCACTGATGGGGGCCCAGCTGACACCCGACGGGCACCTCCATGTATGATTTCTCCTTCTGATCTAATCAAATTCAATCATACATGTTCTATTTAATAATTAAATAAATTACAAAATAATTTTATCCCAATTAGAACTACAACAAATCAATTAAAATTTAACAATTAAATTCTAAGCATAAATCGAATCTATTTGGAATTGCGCAAATCATGGCTCTGATACCGCAGCGAAAAATTAAATTTTTTGAAAAATATTAGACCATAACAATTATAGTAATACCCCGAATCCGAGCTATTTTTAATAATATCGTAATTTTCAATGGCTGTAACAAAATAATTAAAATTTTGATTTATACCTTTGTATGCACTCTGGTTGTCATAGGGTATAAATCAATCAAGTGCTAACCCTTTTTCTGAATTTGGTTCATAGGGATCAAAATGTCTTCCCTCTAAAGTAGTCCATACTTTGAGCAAGAACTCAAGATCAGAATTCTGCTAGCAATTCTGATTTCTTTTCTAATCTAATTTATGGAGTATGTATAGAAAAATATTGATTCCTATTATCAACTAGTGATAAAATAATTAATACTTAAAAAATAGAATTTATGGAGAAAAATGATGGTTGAAGAAAATAAATTTTCTTCTCCCTTTTGAATGGCCAAAAATTAAAGGATGTTTCTACTTATTACAATTTTCGACCATGATGTATATATAGGGGACTCCAAATTTCAAAAGTCATACTCTTGGTATTTTGTGTCTCCTTTTGATTGATTGGAAGATCTTTTGATTGATCCAAACTTCTTCTAACTTTATCCCTTTCATATCTTCCAAAGATATTTAAGGTTTTCCAAGAATTTCAAACTCTTAACTTTCCATCTTTTTTCAACCACCTTTATGATCCTCTCCTAATGGGCCTTTGTGAATTAGGTTTGGACTCAAAAATAAATCCCACAATTAATTCAATTAATTGTCTTAACCCAAACTCAATTAATTAATTCCATCTAACCCACATAATCAAATTAGGTCCAATTAAATAATTCAATTATTTAATTGAATAAATTAATTTATGAACTACATAATTAATTTGATCCAATTAAATAATTATTTCACTCTAATTGGACTATCTAATCTTATTAGGTCTAATTAATAATTCAATAATTAAACTCCTTGAAATAATGTAAGCCCCAATTAATTATTCTCTATTAGTTAATTGGATTCAACCCCTTAGATCAATTTCTAAATTAGAAATATTCCATCTCAAATTGTGTGTGGTCCCTTTAGGTTCACAACTAAACTAGTAGTGGGCTTGTAAAATTTGCAACTTATGAATAATAATTATTCCGATTAATTAATTAAATTAATTAATCTACTTAAAATTAACTCCTTAATTTTAATAACCTCACAAGTTATGGGAAACACCTACCAAGTATATCATGACTACCTAGACTTAGGTGAAATAACGAGTGAACCTATTTCAATTACGAGTATCATACACGTAAGGTCCTTTCTTCAACTAATCTCCCGATTGAGTCTAGGGTATGGATTAATAGTCGAAACCCTAATTGCTCAATAACTATAACTCCATTTCAAGTTTTAATTACTCATAACAAATTGTTAGAAAACCCCTGTCTAATATTTATCCTGCCTTGGCTAAGGACTTCTAAGTCATGAACTATGAAAACATAGGAGATTCACTTGTTCTGCCAGACAAGTGATGGATCCTTTGTTGGAGATTCACTTGTTCTGCCAGACAAGTGATGGATCCTTTGTTGGCCACTCATTAACCTCCATACATATCAATGTAACATCCAATATATCCCATTTGTGATTGTCAGATAATCAAAAGATATTTCAAAATGAAATAGGATATGCACAAGACTACCATGGTTCCGCAAGTCAAACGATTAATTGTATACTATTGTAACATGGAATTTCTTATTTTGACAAACAAGTTTCCAATTAATAAATTCTAGAGGGCCTGTTCTGTACTCGTTCTCTTACGAGCACCGGCATACATGCACAACTTCCTAGGAGATTTGAAAGGGTCTCAAAGCTACTTGAGATGTATGGCTTTTTGTTAGAGAACAACGAGAAGAATCTCCCATTAGATAGTGATCTAAGAACTTATGGAGTGGTGATGTATTATATCAACTCGGGAAGTTGGCAAGATGCCATGTAATCCAAGATGAACTCCATGTACTACAACAAGGAATGGACCTTAGTGGATCCACCATAGAAAATAGTTTCCATTAGTTACAAATAGGTCTACAAGTAGAAGCTTGGAGTAAATAGAGAGGTGGTGACCTATAAAGCATAACTAATCGCAAAGGTTATACTTTGAAGCAAGTAATTGATTATAAGAAAATCTTCTTGCCAGTAGTGATGCTAAAATCCATCTAGATTCTACTAGCCATATTAGCGTATTTTGAGTATGAAATATGGTAGATGGATATGAAGACCGCTTTCTTTAATGGAAACATTAAGAAGAGATCTTTATGAGTTAGTCTAAAGGCTTTATATCCAGAGAGAGCGAACAAAAGATTTAAAAGCTTCAAAGATCCATTTATGGGCTTCTTAAAGCTGGAACATCTAGTTTGATAAAGCAATCAAATCATTTAATTTTCATAAAAACAAGAATGAACCTTATGTCTACAAGAAGGTTAGTGGGAGCTCAATGATATTTATTATGCTATATGTTGACAACATCTTACTAATTGGGAATAATATAGGGATGCTCCAATCAACTAAGACTTGGTTGTCAACAATTTCTCCATGAAAGATTTGGGAGAAGCATCCTATATTCTAAGAATAAAGCTCTATAGAGATAGAACAAAGATGATGGTCGGACTATCCCAATCCATGTACGTAGATAAAATACTAAAGAGGTTTAACATGGATAAATCTAAATGAGGATTCTTGCTAATGAGTCATGGCATTTCTCTCTCAAAATCTATGTCCCTAAATACTCCTGAGGAGAGAGAAAGAATGACTTGCATACCTTATGCATCCGCCATTGGAAGCATAATGTATGGTATGCTATGAACGAGTCCTGATGTCGTTCATGTTCTGAGTGTCACGAGTAGATATCATTCTAATCCAGGCGAGGAGCATTGAAAAGCTATAATGATGATCCTAAAGTACTTGATAAGGACTAAGGATATCTTTCTTACATACGACCCTAGAGAATTGATACTAGAATGTTATACTAAGCATATTACGAGATGATACCACCTGATCAGAGAGATCATTGGTAGAGGCGACATCATAGTGAAAGAGTCACTTTAGTAGAAAATATACCAGACCCACTGACTAAACCCCTAGCGTAAAAAGTATTCGATGGACATCTTGTAAAGATGGGCCTAAGGTACATAGCCTATTCGCACTAGGGCAAATGGGAGATTGTTAGAGTAGTGCTTGAGCACTAATTAGATTAGACATCTTTTATACTTTTGTATTTATAAAAGAATCTTTTTCAAATCATATTAATAAAATAGGTATTTTTTTTATCTTAAATTACCTATAGTAATTAGATAAAGTCCCTAGCCCAAACTTAGTTACGGGGCATGATCGCGTATATAATAATGATAATGGAATATGTTTCTAAGGCTTTGGTCTTAATTAGTTTGGGTCAAGGAATTTTTGAGATAGGACATCAAATAGCCTAATAAGACTCGCACATATGATACATGCTTGCATAAGGACGATGTCTCACTTTATTGACATCGACACAGTGATATTAGTACATGTATGCGGGCGCCTGTTTCAGAATAAATACACTAAACAAGCCCGCTGGAAATTCTTAGTTGGAGACGTTGTCTATCGAAGTAAGAATTTCCATGTTACAAGAGTACATAATAGTCCATGGACTTGAGGTACGATGGTAACCTTTTGCACATTGTGTTCTATCTTGATGTATCTTCTGATTACCTCATAATCATAAAAGAGATACATTGTATGTTGTATTGACATGTATGGAGGTTAATGAATGGCCAATAAAAGATCTGTCACTTGTCTAGTATAACAAGTAAATCTCCTATATTTTCATAATTAATGACTCAAAAGTCCTTAGCCAAGGCAAAATGAATGTTGGATGGTGTTTTCTAATAATTCATCATAGGTTATTAAAACTTAAAATAGAATCATAGTTGTTGAGTCATCTAGAGTTTCAACTTATAATCCTTACCCCAGACTCAATCGGGAGATTAGCTGATGGAAAGACCTTACGTATATGATACTCGTAATTGAAATAAGTTCGCTTATTATTTTACCTAAAACTAGATAGTCATGATGCACTTAATAGGTGTTTCCCACTACTAGCTTAATTGTGAACATAAAAGGTCACACACAATTTAGGTCGGAGCATTTCTACTTTAGAAATTAATCTAAGAGTTGTGTTAAATTAATTAATAGAGATTTATTTTATGAGGCTTAATTTAATTCAAGGAGTTGAATTAATTATTCAACTAAATAATTAAATTATTTAATTGGGCCTAATAAGATTAGGGAGCCCAATTAGAGTGAAATGATTAATTAATTCGATCACTTAATTGAGTTAACCATAAATTAATTTAATAATTAAATTAATTTACTCAATTAAATAATTAGATTATTTAAGTGGGCCTAAGATGATTAGTTGGGCTTGATGGAATTATATTATTTGATTATGATCAATTAATTGAATTTGGGCACAACTAATTAATTGAATTAATTATTGGATTTTACTAAGAGTCTAACCCAATTCAAAGTAGGGCATTACGAGAGGTTTACCAGAGATGTTGAAAAAAGATGAAATTTTAAGAATTAGATATTCTTGGAATTATCTAATAGGATTAGATAAAATATCTTCAAGAATCTTTGGAAGATACAAGAGATAGAGTTGGAGATTCTTAGGAGATCTTGTGATCAACCAAAATTATCCAACCAATTAAAGGGAGGTCGAATATTACCAAGAGTGGGACTCTTGGATTTTTGGCCACTACTATAAAATCATGAGGGCTTAAAATTGCTAAGAGTTGGACACTCTTGAAGTTTTCGGCCACTTCAAAAGGAGGGAAAAAGGTTTTCTCAAAACACCATCTTGACCTTATTCCATCAATCAAAAGTTCCATCTTTTGATTGAAAGTTTTTGTTCACAATACCATGGTTGCTTTTAGAATTAATACTCACTTAAAACACTCCAGAAGTAGATTAGTGAAGGAATTAGAATTGCCAGTGAGATTTTAATTCTGTGCTCCTACCCAAAGTGTGGACTTCGATAGAGGAGAGACATCTGGATCCCTGTGAACCAATTTTAGTTTGAAGGGATAGAAATTGATTGCTTATATCTCTTCTACAACTAGAGTGCCCAAATGTATAAATTCGAAATCTCTTTTCTGTTAAGTTAAGCTAATCGAAAATGTGAAATTAATAATCACATCGAATCGAGGGTGATGCCATAATTGATATAGCATGTTTTGTTTTAAATTTTAAATTTTCACTGTGCACACCTTATAATAATAACATATCTACTTTTGTGCAGTTGATTTGGAGACCTTATACAAGACATGGGAGCGGTTCAAGCACTTGTTAAGGAGATGCTCCGATCATGGCTAACCCACATGGTTACGGTAACAAACATTTTATAATAGTTTATCTCCCACTAATTGTTCAATGATTGATGCAGCTGCAGGTGGTACCATTATGAGAAAGATACTAGAGAAAGCCTATGAGTTGTTGGAATAAATATTGTCAAATAGATATCAATAGTAAACTGTTAGGAGTATGGGAAAGAGGCTAATAGGAGAGCATATCGTAGATACTTTTTGGCCCTTTCAACTTAAATTTAGGCACTTAACAAAAATATTGACAACATGAGTGCCTCAATAATGAAGGTACAAATCATTGCTTGTGAGTTGTGCGGAGAAGGCCATTATAGCACCAAATGCCAAGCGGGAATCCTTTCTCATCTCATCCGAGTAAGCTAATTTTGTTGGAAACTTCCAAGGACCACAAAACAATCATTACTCAAACACATACAATCCCGAATGGAGAAATCACCCCAACTTCTTATGGAGAAATGAAGAAAATAAAAACATGGTGAGGCTACTACTTCCAGATTCATACCTCAAGAGAAAAGCCAAGTTTGGAAGACCTCATGACCATGTTCATAACTATAATCGAGACTAGATTCCTAAACTAAAAGGTAACTATTTAGAACTTGGAGACACAAGTAGGGTAATTAGCAAGTATGATATCTGGACGAGTCTATGGTGCTTTGCTTTGTGATACTGAGAGGAATCCAAAAGAGCATGCGAATGCAATTACATTGAGAAGTGGCAAGGAGATGGGCACTCAAGTGAAGGAGGATGAAGTCAAGCGAAGGAGGTGAAAGTCAAGTAAAGAAGGACAAACCTACCATGGATCCAACCAATCCATCTTTACTGGTGATTCCACCTAAGCTATAAGTATCCCTCCCCATTTTCCTTTAGCTTTGAATTAATATCAATGGGATATGTAATTTTGTAAGTCTCTTTAAGTTTTTAAGAAGTTGCATATTAATTTTCCATTTGCTAATACTTTATTCCAAATGCTTAGATATGCTGAATATTTTAAGAAAATCTTATCTAATAAAAAAAAATTGGCCATTGTCCAAAACAAGCTCTTCCACTAAAGCTTAAGGACCCGTGAGCTTCACTATACCTTGCACCATTAGTCCACTTTCTTTCTCTAAAGTCTTATGTGAGTTGGGAGCAAGTATTAATATTATACCTCTTTCAATTTATAGAAAGCTTGGACTTGGTGAACTAAAGCCAACAACTGTGTTGTTGCAACTAGCTAATTAATCTATTAAGTATCCACGACGTATTATTGAGGACATGATAGTAAAGATAGATAAGTTTATTTTCTCAGTTGATTTTCTTATTTTGGACATTGAGAAAGATGTAGATATGCCCTTTATTTTAGGTATACCTTTCCTAGCTATAGGTAGAGCTTTGATTGATGTTCAATTAGGAAATTTGACACTTAGAGTAAGGGATGAACAAGCAACCTTCAACATCTTTAAGGCTAAAAGGTGTTCAATAGATGAGAATATGTGTTGTAGAATTGGTGCACTTGACCCTTTGGCCCTTCACTTTTTGCAATGAAACAAGATTGAGAAAGAAGTGGAGGCATATATTGTGAACTTAAGAGAAAATGAGAAGGGGAATGAGCATGGTAATTTCAATATGTTTAAGGGAATGAAACATCTGGTAGAAAATCCCAAGTGCTATCAAATAGATACTTTTGATCCCTTTGATTTTAAACATGTGTAGAAAAATAAGTCTACGGATGAAATGGAAGCATACATGGTGAAATCAAAGAATGAGAGATAGGAGACGAGATCTTTATATTAGCCCTTGCAAGTCTTGATGCTAGTTTATCTTATAAGAAACATTTTCAACCAAAATTAGAAATTTTATTCGGGGCACAAAAAAGATTAAAGCTATCACTCAAGATGTGGTGCATGTAGAGGAAATCAAATTCCTTTATACGGGATCACCAGTGCTACTTCAGGCACTACTTGGGAGAAAGTAGCGAGCATAAGATATCTAAATTCCATCTCGCCTCTTCCCAAGTAGAGGTAATAAAGTCAAGCTAAAAAATATGACTTAGAACTACTTTATCTCTATATCTCTAGCCTTTGTTTGTTTGTTTACCCTTTATTTCATTAGTGCTTTACTTTCTCTTATTCTCTTTTGGTTTACTCTTTGTGGTTGTAGGTTTTCATTTTCTAGATGGTGTGTGGACTTTACATGGACTCGAATGGACTCATACTTTACAAAGAACACTACACACATAATGGAGTCTTTCTTTTCCCCTTTATATTCTTTGTTGTTTTAGCTTTGAGGATAATGTTACATTTAAGTTTAGGGGTGGAAAATTGAGATGTTTGAGATATTTTTTTTTATTGTTGGTGAATTATGTGTGATTGTTATGAATTATGTGATGAACATTCGAGAGTAAGCATGTATTTTTTGTCAAACTTGATTATGTTGGCAATTGAGATTGAATGATTTATATTGATGATCAATAGCCTATGATGAGTTTTAAATGGTATTGTATGTGGTCTAGAGAAAAGGAAGATTGTTAGTCTTATAATATGGTGATTCTTGTGTTGAGTTGATCTTTGTCATGAATGATGAATTTTCATTAAGCACATTGTGTCAAAATCTTGTGAATTGAGTGTTACTTGGTGTAGGATTTTACATCAAATGAGTTATCTTGGTCAACATGAGGTATTGTAGAGCTTGCTTGATTACCTCTGAGGCGAAATCTTAGACAACTAGCAAACTTGAAAATAATTTAGGCCATCTTTAACTCGTTTGTACCTTTCAAGCTTATCATGATAACATCATTTTCACTAGCGACCCCATTGGGCCTTTTGCAAAAAATGGTAAAATGCATACAAATGACCACCATTCAACTTCATTTCTTATAGCTCATTATACCTACCCTTTGTAGCCCAAAAAATCAGTGATCGTTCCTAAGAGAGCCTAATGTGTGACTTATTATGCATGATTTGTATAGGGATTATGTGGAGATATTTTGGGCATGAAAAAAATTACAATTGGGTGTATGAGCATGAAAGATGTGAAAAGAAGTCAACACAACCTATGGAGATAAAAAGAAACAAGTTTGGGGGTTGTGAAAGTAAATGAACATATTATGGAACTTTGGGGTTCATTTAAAAAAAAGAAAAAAAAAGGAAGAAGAAAAAGTTGAAAAAGAAAGAAAAGAAAAGCGTGAGTCCCAAACGAAAAAATAAAAAAAAAGTGAAGAAGAGAAAAGTAAGAAGAGGAATGAGATTTTAACATGCAACATATTATGCTCTCATGTTTTGCTTTATACTTCCCCTTTCTTTGAAGATAACACCTAGGCTTTATATTACAAGCTTATTAAAGTCCTAAGATCAAATAAGTTTGTAAGTGTACCATAATGTGAAGGTGTATGAAAAGTAAGCTTATGGAATGCTCAAAAAACTTCTTTGATAAGATCAAGAGAGTCATTGGATGTATAATTTGCACTAAAAAGCATGCATGAAGCTTGAACATGTTCGGAACTCATGACATGATTGACTTAGCACAAATTTTGTAGTGTTAGTGGATTAGCTTTATGACAAACCTCTAGACTTGTATGCTATATAAATTATTGAGGCATATCTTTGGTTGACCAAGTTGAGTTATTCATGATTAACTTATGAGTTTATGCTTAGTTTGATTTATAACTTTGCTCGAGGATGAGCAAAAGATAAGTTTGGGGGTAGTTGATAAGCTCATAATTCAAAAGATTTTTTGACAATCTCAATATCACAAATTAGGATGGTTTATCATATAACTAATAGATTTGTGCACTTATCTTTTGATATATATTGTGTAGGTATAAAGTTGGAAGAAATGGGTTGATGAAAAATGAAAAATGAAAAATGTTGATTCACGTTGCAACGCCAGCCAAAAGAGGAATTTTGCACCATGGTACCGAAATCTCACGTTATAGCGCTAGTTGCAAAATTTTGGCAGAAGCATTCTAATGTGTTTGGCATAACATAAAAGATGTTGATGCTGTTAGCTTGTGACAAGTGGCGATCAATCACACTTTTTTGGTATATTTTTGGATAGACACATAATACATCACTTTCCAATATATATATATATGTATATATATATTAATAACTCTCTTATAGTGTTCATCATAATCCATATACCATACACACTTTACATACTTTTTACACATACAATTCACCCCAAATTAAGCACACTTTTCCACACTTTTCCCACGCACCCCATAGAAATTCCCAAACCCATTCAAGAAAGCTAGGAATTGACTTCAAGAGGAGAAGGATTCTACATTGGGCTTGAGGAATCAAGTGAAGAATTGGAGAACCTTTGATCTAGTTGTAATTTTCTTCTTTAATCTGGTTTAACTTTGAGTAATATTGGTAACCTATAATGTTGAAAGACAAGTGGTGCTTTTTTTATTTCAATATGAGCTAAATTAATTTTAGTCAAGGCTTGGAAAGCCATTTTATAGATTTATGAGTTAATATCTTATTCATGGTTTGGATATTATTGAAATTGTGTTATGTATTATGTGTTTAATATTTTTTGAAGTCTGGCTAAGTTTGAAACGATCTTTATTGTTGTGATTGAGACTGAAAGATAGTGTTGCAACAGTGCTTGTGTAATGCATGCCATCGACTAATCACTATAGGATTTAGTACATGCAATAGTTATAGACGTAAACCAAAAACTAGTGGAGTTCATAGAGCCTAATACATTGTTAATTGGTTGAACCCGTTATAAAAATATATTAGGTTATCTTTTAATGGTAGAATTGATATGTCTTGAGAGAGAGTAATACTCATCCTAACCATAATTTGTGTAACTTTTAATGAAATAAATTGGTAATCAATGGCCTTGACCCCTTTCTAACTTGATTTCAATCTCGTCTTATCTTTTGTAGTTGCTTTGTTAATTTGTTTAATTTAATTTTCAATTCACTCACCAAAACTTCGATAGGTTAAATATAACACACTCCTTAGGGACATGATAACCCATATTCTCACATACTTTATTACTTGTCTAGTGCACTTGTTAGTCCATATTGCGTACATCGCACATGCACACCAATCCCCTCTTAGTTTCTTCCATGCTAAACCTCTTTATCATCTTATCTATATACATAGATCGGGATAATATGATCATCCTCTTTAATTCCCAAAATATAAGATGCTTCTCCTGAATTCTTCATGAATAACTGAGTAGACAACTAAGGCTTTGTTAACTGAAACATCCACATCATTCGCATCAACACAAAACATAATAAATGTAATTGTGCTTCCACTAACCTTCGTGACATATAAGGCTTATCTAGATTCTTGAGAAAACCAAATGATTTGATTGCCTTGTCGAATCAGATGTTTTACATTTGTGAAGCCTGTTTGAGTCCATAAATAGATCTTTGAAGCTTGCAAACCTTTTGCTCACTTTCTTTGGATATGAGTCTCGCTGCCACATATAAATCTCTTTCTCTGTGTTTCTATTAAAGAAAATAGTCTTTAAATCCATATGCCATATCTTGTAGTCAAAATACGTTGATATGCTTAGCAAGATCCGAATTAATTTAAGCATTGTCACTAGCAAGAAGGTTTCTTCATATTCAATTCTTAATCTTTGAGTATAAACCTTTGCAACTAGTCATGTCTTATAGGTTAAATACCTCTCTATCTACTCCAGTATAAACCTTTGCAACTAGTCATGTCTTATAAGTTAATACCTCTCTATCTACTCCAAGCTTCCGCTTGTAGACCCACTTGCAGCCAATGGGTATGATACACTATAGTGGGTCCACCAAGGTCCAAACCTTGTTGAAGTACATGGAGTTCATTTGGAATTCATTTGGAATTGCATGTCATCCTTCCATTTCCCTATATCACTGTCAAACATCATTTATCAATAGTTTATTGGATCATTATCGAAGGGTTGTCTCTCCTTGTATTAGAGTAGTGCCCGACGCACCAATTAGATTGGGTATTTTTTATACTCTTGTATTTGTAAAAATAATTTTTTTCAAATCATGTTAATAAAATAGGCAAATTTCTTTATCTTCAATTTAATTTTGTAATTAGATAAATTCCCTATATCAAACTTGTCTATGGGGTATGATCATGCATATGATGGTGATCATGGAATATACCTCTATGGCTTTTATGTTAAATTAGTTTCGAGTTGAGGGCTTTTTGAGATAGGACATTGAATAGCCCAATAGATCGCACATCGATATATGCTCACATGAGGAGGATATCTCGCTCCATGGACATTGGCGTAGTGAAACTAGTGCATGTATGCGGGTGCTTTTTAGAGAACAAGTACACTGAACAGGCCTACTGAAAGTTCTTAATTGGAAACTTGTTTATAGAAATAAGAATATCTATGTTGCGATAGTACATGATTACTCTTTAGACTTGAGACACCTGTTAGAGTAGTATTCGACGTGCCAATTAGATTGTGCATACTTTATATTCTTGTATTTGTAAAACTAATCTTTTTCAAATCATAATAATAAAAAGACTTTTATATTTAAATGTTTCTTGTAATTAGATAAACTCCCTAGACCAAACTTAGCTATGGGGCATGGTCACGTATTTGATGGTGATCATGGAATATGCCTCTACGGCTTTAGTCTTAAATTAGTTTCGAGTCAAGGGCTTTTTAAGAAAGGACATCGAATAGCCCAATAGACTCGCATATATGATGCATGCTTGCATAAGGAGGATGTTTCGCTGCATGGACATTGACATAGTGATGCTAGTGCATATATGCGGGTGCTTTTTAGAGAACAAGTACATTGTACAGGCTTACTGCGATTTCTTAATTGGAAACTTATTTGTTCAAATAAGAAATTCCATATTACGATAGTACATGATCAAAAAGAGACACTAAATATCAAGAGTAGGACTCTTGAAATTTTGAGCCCACTATATATACATTATGGCCCAAAATTATAGGAGGTAAAAAAAAAACATCCTTTAATTTTCGAACATTCAAATGGGAGAAGAAAAATTATTTTCGTTAGCCATCATTTTTCTCCATAAATTCCATATTTTATTTTTTAAGTATTAATTCTTTTATCACTAGTTGATAACAGGAATTAATATATTCATACACACTCCATAAACTAGATTAGAAAAAAAATCAAAATTGCTAGCAGAATTGTGATTTTGTATTCTTGCTCATAGTGTGGACTACTTTAGAGGGGAGATATTTAGATCCCTATGAATCAAATTTAGAAAAAAGGGCTAGCAATTGATTGTTTATATCCTATGACAACCGAAGTGCATAGAAATGTATAAATCAAAAATTTAATTATTTTATTATAATATTGGAAATCACGAGATCGTTAAAATTGCACCGGATCCAGGATATTGCTATAATTATTATGGTATGATGTTTTTAAAATTTTTATTTTTCAGCTGCGTATACCACGGGATCACGCGAACCCAACAACAGCATGGTAGCCTTGTGCATGTCGTGTTCTATTTTGATTTATCTTTTGATTGTCTAATAATTACAAAGGGGGTACATTGGATGTTGCATTAATATGTATGGAGGTCAATGAGTGGCCAACAAAGGATTTGTCGCTTGTCTGGGCGAAAAAGTGAATCTCCTATGTTTTCATAATTCATGACTCATAAGTTTTTAACCAAGGCAGGATAAATGTTAGACGGAGGGTATTCTAACGATTCATTATGAGTCATTGGAACTTAAAATGGAATCATAGGTATTCTAACGATTCATTATGAATCATTGGAACTTAAAATAGAATCATAATTATTGAGCAATTAGGGTTTCAATTATTAATTTATGCCCTAGACTCAATTGAGAGATTAGTTGACGGAAGGACCTTACATGTATGGTCATCATAATTAAAATAGGTTCACTTGCTATTTCACCTAAGTATAGGTAGTCATGATGCACTTGTTAAGTGTTTCCCATGACTTGTGAGGTTTTTGAAATTAAGGAGTTAATTTCAAGATGATTAATTAATTAGATTAATTAATCAAAATAATAATAATTATTCATAAGTTGCAAATGTTGCAAGCCCACTGCTAGTTTAGCTGTGAACCTAAAAGGTCATATACAATTTGAGATGGAATATTTCTAACTTAGGAATTAATCTAGGGAGTTGGATCCAATTAATTAATAGAGATTAATTAAGTGGGGCTTAAATTAATTCAATGAGTTGAATTTATTATTCAATTAAGTAATTAAATTATTTAATTAGACCTAATAAGATTAAGGAGCCTTATTGGAGTGAAATAATTATTTGATTGGATCAAATTAATTGTGTAGTCCTTAAATAAATTTAATTATTAAATTAATTTACACAATTAAATAATTAGATTATTTAATTGGAACTAATTTAATTAGGTGGACTAGATGAAATTAATTAGTTGAATTTGTGCTAAAATAATTAATTTGAGTTTAAATTAATTTAATGAGTTGAATTAATTATTCAATTAAATAATTAAAATATTTAATTGGACCTAATAAAATTATGGAGCCCAATTAGAGTGAAACAATTATTTGATTAGATCAAATTAATTGTGTAGTCCATAAATTAATTTACTTAATTAAATAATTAGATTATTTAATTAAATAATTAAATAATTAGATTATTTAATTGGACCTAATTTGATTAGGTAGACTAGATGAAATTAATTAGTTGAATTTGGGTTAAAATAATTAATTGGATTAATAGTGAAAGTTATTTTAAAGTCCAAATCCAATTCGAAAAAGGCCCATTAGGAGAGCTCATAAAGATGGTTGAAAAATGATGGAAACTCAAGAGTTTGGGATTCTTAGGAGATCTTAAATATCTTTAAAGATAAGAAGGGATAAAGTTGAAGAAGTATAAATAAATTAAATATCTTCCAACCAATCAGAAGGAGATAAAAAATACCAAGATTGAAACTGTTGGAATTTTGAGTCCCTTATTTATATACAACATGGCCAAAAATTGAAGGAGAATTTCTCCTCTAAATTTTCAGCCATTAAGAAAAATATAGAGAGAAGAATTATTTTCTCATCTATCCTTTGTTCCACCAAAAAATCCATGTTTTTATTTTAAGTATTAATTCTTTTATCATAAGTTGATAACAAGAATTAATATTCTCTATACACACTCCATAAACTAGGTTAGAAAAGAAATCATAATTGCTAGCAAAATTTTGATTTTGTGTCTTGCTCAAAGTATGAAGTACTTTAGAGAGGAGATGCGCGGATCCCTATGAATCAAATTCAGAAAAGGGGCTGGCAATATATTGCTTCAATCCCTATGACAGTCGGAGTGCATAAAAAGTATGAATCGATACTTTAATTATTTTATTACATCGTTGAAAATTGCAAAATTTGATTTTTTAATTTTTTAATTAAAGTGTTAATTTTAAAATTTTGAAAAAGGTTTTTCTTGAAAAAAATTAAGATTTTATCCTAAGTTATGAAATTATAATTTAATTGGATCGTAAATTTACATGCTTTAATAAATTCATGTGATATATTTATTAGAATATATGGGATGATCATGGAGCCTTTTAGACTAATGTGATTGGATTTACTTATCTTTGGATTTTTGAAATGGGGCCTGCGAGTCTCTTATTCTTTCCTTGTATGTACTTTATATTTTTGAAATGAGAGTAGAATTGGGTAATATTTTTCTTTGTATTTTTGGTGGACAAGAAGAAGAACCGAAACAAAGAATAAAGACAAAGAATTAAAAATCAAGTAAAAGGATTTTTAAATTTTGATTTCAAGCACATATGGATAAAATTAGGTTTGACTCGATAATCCATGCCTACTGTCAAAAATAGTTGACATAACGATGATACCTTACTTTGTTATTGGCCATGAGTCGTAGAATGAGTCTGTAATAAAAAGTTGTGATTTCTACTAAGCATGGTGATGCCCATGGGATGGACTTATCTCTACGTTTGTCATGAGTCATGGAATGTTTTGATGCTCTATCTATATAGAGTTTTGATGGGTCTTGCTTGACACTTAGTACCATATAAGCTTATAAAGTTGGGGTATATGGGAAGAAGTAAGGTAAAATATCTTAAGGGTTGCATGAAGATGCAATCGTTAAAAGTTAACTACCTTTTAATATATTTTATGGGCTCATAAAATTGGGGCGTACGACATATTGATTGGGCCTCAAGCCTATTAGGAAATAAGATTTCCTGAATTGCCATTAAGGGTGATGAAAGTCGAATAAAATAGTAGGAGACATTTGTAACAAAAGACCTTGTTATAAATGAATATGATATGAAAAGAATGCTCATTTTTCTGCCTCGCTTAAGATAATTGTTATCACTTATAATTCCACTAAAAACTATTCTTGACACCAATAAATATCACTAAGCTCTAAATCTATTCAAATTACTCTTGAAATTTTAGAATGCTTTTTGGATTTGAGATGTTAAGAAATGTGTTAAAGGAGAGTTTTTACAATAGTTATAGAAACAACTCTCACAAAAGTTATAGAAGCATCTCCCATTACCCATTCTACAAAGAGTTATAGAGAAATCTTCCAAAATTATTGAAGATGGACCTCCTATAAAAAGTTATAGGAGATTTTAGCTGGCAAAGCTAGAGGATTAATCTGGATAAGATTGGTTCATGCCACTACTGCAGGATAATGGGGCATTGAAAGAGGGATGTAAGTATTGACTTGCTCAATGATTTAGAAAAATATTTTAAATAGAGTTTTGAATTAGAAAAAGTTTTGTTTCAAACTTATATTTTGTTGAAATCAATAGTCAACATTGAAAATTCTTCTTAAGTATTAGAAAATGGATATTGATCCCATCTCTACAAAGAGTTGCAAGAGTTGACAAAAGGAATACCATCAACGTTGATAATTTTTCTTGGGTATAGGATGCTAGATATGATCCCATCTTTGCAAAGAGTTGCAAAGAATGACAAGAAAAATGAGACTAAGAGGATGATGCTTCAGTTTGGGAGTAAAGCAAATGTTGTTTCATTAGCTAAATGAGCAATTTATTTAACTCTAAATAGATTTAGGGTAGTTTTAATTATTTGTCTTCAGTGATAAATGGCATTAAGAGTGGAATCTCTATTGGATAGAGAAAGTTTGATTGAAAGATCAAAGGTGGAAATGTTCCATAGTTCTTGATGTTGGTACATTGACAAATGAATAATACAACTGTAAATTCCATGCCAATTATTCAATAAAATAAAAGAAAAATTAGATAATCATAGTTCCCAACTCTTATGGCATGCTAGATTAGGTCATATCTATGAGAAGAGAATTTATAAATTAGTCCAATTGCTCAATCTTTCAAAAGAGCAAGGAATGCCAACAAGTGAGTCATGTCTCAAGGGGAAGATGACCAAATCACCATTTGTTGGACAAGTGGAGTGACCCAAAGATCTATTGAATTTGATCTATTCAGATGTATGCAAGCAGCTAAGTGTTAGTGCTTGTGGGAACTATAACTACTTCATAACCTTTACCAATGATTATTATTGGTATGGTTATGTCCACCTTATGAGGTACAAATCTGAAACTTTTGAAAAGTTTAAAGAATTCAGATATGAGGTGGAGAAACAAACTGGGATAAGTATCAAGGCTCTTCAATCAGATTGAAGAGGTGAATACATGAGCATAGAGTTTCTTGATTACCTAAAAGAGAATGAGATTCTCTCTCAGTGGGCGCCTCTTGCTACTCCTCAAATTAATAGAGTTGCAGAGCATAGGAATCGAACCTTGTTAGACATGTTCAATCGATGATGAGTTTTACTAGGCCTCCTCTTTCATTCTGGGGCTATGCTCTAGAAATGACATTATATCTATTAAATAGAGTGCCATCAAAGTCGGTACCCAAAATACTATATGAGATGTGGTGTAGGAAACTACTCTCTTATAAATAACTTATAGAATGGGGGTGTGCTGCTTACATGAAGTAGTAAGTGGAAGATAAATTGGATATGATATCCAGTTTATGTAAGTTCATAAGGTATCTAAAAAAATCCGTTGGATACTACTTCTACGACCACTCAGAACAAATAAGTTTGTTTTGAGAAATGCCACCTTCTTAGAAGAGGAGTTTTTATTGGATAGAAATGGTGAAGTCATGGAATTTGAAGAAATTCAAGAACCATAGAGCTTCCTAATAGACGTAGTAATAGGCCAACAAGCTGAGGGGGGCCTTAGACACAAAATCTCCTAGGAGATCCCAAAAGATCTCAAAACCACCTGAAGGCATGGTTTTTTATTAGAGAATAATGAGAACAATCTCCTCTTGGATAGCGATCCAAGGACTTATGGAGAGATGATGTTGGACATCGACTTAGAAAGATGGCAAGACGCTATGCAATCTGAGATGGACTTCATGTACTCCAGTAAGGTATGGAGCTTGGTGGACCCACCATAGGGAATAGTTTCCATTAGCTGTAAATGGGTCTACAAGCAGAAGTTTGGAGTAAATGGAGAGGTAGTGACCTATAAAACATGATTGGTCATGAAAGGTTATACTCAGAAGTAAGGAATTGATTATAAGAATATATTTTCACCAGTAGAAATGCTTAAATCCATCTGGATATTGCTAGCGATATCTGCATATTATGACTATGAGATATGATAAATGGATGTGAAAATCACTTTCCTTAATGAAAATATTAAGGAAGAGATCTATATGAAGCAGTTGAAAGGCTTCATATCCAGAGAGAGTGAGCAAAAGGTTTGCAAATTCCATAGATCCATTTATAGATTCAAGCAGGCTTCCCAAAGGTGGAACATCCAGTTTGATGGTAATCAAATCATTTGATTTCTACAAGAACCTTGACGAACCTTATGTCTATAAGAAGGTTAGTGGAAATGCAGTGAAATTTATTATGCTATATATTAAAGACATCCTACTCATTGGGAATGATGTAGGGATGCTGCAGTCAATTAAGACTCGATTGTTTAACCAATTCTCCATAAAGAATTTAGGAGAAATATCCTTTATTCTTGGAATAAAGTTTATAGAGATAGGTCAAGAAGAATGATCGAACTATCCCAATGAGTCATGACGTTTCTCTCTCAAGGGCTATTTCTCCTAAGACTCTTGAGGAGAGGGAAAAGATAACCTATATACCTTATGTATCTACCATAGGAAGTATAATATATGGTATACCATGTATGAGGTCTGATGTTGATATGCTATGAGTGTCACAAGCTGATATCAATCCAATTCAGGTGAGAAATATTAGAAGGCCATAAATATGATCCAGAAGTACTTTAAAAGAACTAAGGATATATTTCTTGTATATGGCTCCAGAGAGCTGAAATTAGAAGGCTATACTAATTCTAGTTTTCAGTTCGATATAGATGACTCAAAGTCCATGTCTAGATACGTATTCACCATAAATGGTGGTACCATCAGTTGGAAGAGTTCCAAGTAGGAGATGACCACAAATTCTACCACCGAGGCTGAATACATTGTTGCATATAATGCAACAAAGGAAGCTGTTTGGATGAGAAACTTCATCCAAAAGTTGGTGTAGTTCTATTCATTATTGATCCTGTATTGATATATTATGATAACAACAGAGCTATTACGCAAGCAAAAGAGCTAAGATGTCATCAAATATCCAAGCACATTATGAGGTAATACCATTTGATTAGAAAAATCATTGGTAGAGGCGATATTGTAGTGGATAGAGTGACTTTGGCAGAAAATATAGCAGACCTGCTAACCAAACCTTTAGCACAGAAGCTATTCGACAAACATCTTGAGAAGATAGACCTGAAGTATATGAGCAATTGGCACTAGGGGAAGTGGGAGATTTCTATAGTAGTGCCCAGTGTGCCAATTAGATTGGGCATCTTTTATACTATTGTATTTGTGAAAATAATCTTTTTCAAATCATATTAATAAAGTAGGCAAATTTCTTTATCTTTAATTATATCTTGTAATTAGACAAAGTCCCTAAACCAAACTTAGCTATGGGGTATGGTCATGCATGTGATCATGATTATGGAATATGTTTATATGGCTTTGGTCTTAAATTAGTTTCTAGTGGAGGGTTTTTTGAGATGGGATATTGAATAGGCCAATAGACTTATGCATACGATGTATGCTCTTATGAGGAGGATGTCTCACTCCAAGGACATTAGCATAGTGACGCCAGTATATGTATGCGAGTGCTTGTTAGGAAACAAGTACACCGAATAAGCACACTGGAAATTCTTAATTAAAAATTTATTTGTCAAAATAAGAATTTTTATGTTACGATAGTACACGATTAGTCCTTAGACTTGAAGCATTATGGTAGCATTATACATGTCATGTTCTATTTTGATATATCTTCTGATTGCCTGATAATCATAAAGGGGTATGTTGGATGTTACATTGATATGTATAGAGGTTAATGAGTATCCAACAAAGGATCCATCACTTATCTAGTAGAACAAATGAATTTCCTATATTTTTATAGTTCATGATTTAAAAATCCTTGGCCGAGGGAGAATGCATGTTAGATGGAGGTTTCTATTGATTTATTGTGAGTTATTGAAACTTAAAATAGAATCATAGTTATTGAGTAATTAAGGTTTTAACTATTATTACATACTCTAAACTCAAGCGGTAGATTAGTTGATGGAAGGACCATACATTTTTGGTACTCATAATTGAAATAGGTTCACTCGCTATTTCACCTAAGTCTAGGCAGTCATAATACACTTGTTAGGTGTTTTCCATGACTTATAAGGTCCTTGAAATTAAGAAGTTAATTTCAAGTAGATTGATTAATTGGAATAATAATTATTATTTATAAGTTACAAATATTGCAAGCCTACTGCTAGCTTAGTGGTGAATGTAAAGGGTCACACATAATTTGAGATAGAACATTTCTAACTTAGGAATTGATCCAAGAAATTGGATCCAATTAATTAATGGAGATTATTTAATTAGGGCTTAAATTAATTCAATAAGTTGAATTACTTATTCAATTGAATAATTAAATTATTTACTTGGACCTAATAAGATTAGGGAGCCCAATTGTTGTCCATAAATTAATTTAATTGTTAAATTAATTTACTAAATTAAATAATTAGATTATTTAACTAGATGGAATTAATTAATTGAATTTGAGCTAAAATAATTAATTGGATTAATTGTGGGATTTATTTTAGAGTCTAAATTCAATTCAAAAAAGGCCCATAAAGATGGTTGAAAATGGATGGAAACTCAAGAGTTTGGAATTCTTGAAAAACCCTAAATATCTTCGAAAGATAGAAAGGGATAAAGTTAAAGAAGTTGTGGATAAACAAAATATCTTCCAACTAATTAGAAGGAGACCAAAAATACCAAGAGTGGAACTCTTGGAATTTTGAGTTCCCTATTTATATACAACATGGCCGAAAATTGAAGAAAAATTTCTCCTCAAAATTTTCGGCCATTAAGAAAAATAGAGAGAGAAAAATTATTTTCTCCTCCATCCTTTGTTCCACACCAAAATTCCATATTTTTACTTTAAGTATAAATTATTTTATCATAAGTTGATAGCAAGAATTAATATTCTTTATATACACTCCATAAATTAGGTTAGAAAAGAAATCAAAATTGCTAGCGAAATTCTAATTTTGTATTCTTGCTTAAAGTGTGGACTATTTTAGAGGGGAGACGCGTGGATCCTTATGAACTAAATTTAGAAAAGGGGCTATCAATAGATTGCTTAAATCCTTACAATATTTGGAGTGCATAAAATATATAAATCAAAAGTTTAATTATTTTATTACACCATTGAAAATTGCGAGATTGTTAAAATCTTATCAGATCTGGGGTATTATTGTAATTGTTATAGCATGATGTTTTTAAATTTTATTTTTTCGCTACTCATACCCCAGGATCATGCGAATCCAACACCTTGTTGTTCTCTAATAGGAGGCTATACCTCTCAAATGGCCTCAAGATCCTTTCAAATCTCCTAAGAGTATGTGTAACAAAAGTGTGTGTTACTGGTGGTTCTAGCACTACTACCTTTTGTGGGACTCTTAATGTGGCTCTTGAATTTCTTTCAAGTTTTACAACCTAGCCATTTCTATCTAATAGAAACGCCTCCTCAAGGAAGGTGGCAATTCTCGAAACAAACACCTTTTATTCTTAGGGGTCGTAGAAATAGTATCTGATAGATTCATTTGGATACCCCACATACTTGCATAAGATGGATCTACTGTCCAACTTATCTCCCACTTGCTGCTTCAATAAGCACGACAACCCCATACATTAAGATACTTGTAAGAAGGGGCCTGGTCGTACCTTATCTCATATGGTATTTTATACACTAACTTTGATGGCATTCCATAATAGAGAATAGCCCTAGAATGAAAGAGGAAGTCCACTAAAGCTCATCATGAACCAAACCATATCTAATAGTTTTTTATTCCTACAGTAAGCTACTCTGTTATGTTGTAGAGTTACATACGGAGTCTACTATGAGAGAATCCTATTCTCTTAGATAATCAAGAAACTCCAAATTTAAGTATTCGCCCCCCCCGATCACATCGAAGAGTCTTAATACTTTGTTTGGTTTATTTCTCCACTTCATGCCTAAAGTCTTTGAACTTTTCAAAGGCTTCAGCCTTGTACCTTAAAAGGTACACATACCCAAACTTAGAGCAATCATCGGTAAAGATAATGAAATATTGGTAATTCCCGTGAGTACTAATGCTTAATGGCCTGCATACATTTGTATGGATCAAATTGAAGGGATTTGTAGCTCTCTTCAATTGTCCAACAAATGGTGACTTGTTCATTTTTCTCTTTAGGCAAGACTTACATGTTGGCATTTCTTGCTTGTCCTCTAAAACTAATAGTTATGCCAACTTGTATACTCTCTTCTTAGAGATATGATTCAGTCTAACATGCAACAAGTATGTAGAACCATGATCATCTAATTTTTGTTTATTTTGTTAAACATGGAAGATGGAGTTTTGGGGTGTGATAGTATATAAATCATTTGTCAATAATTCAATTTGAATTAATAAAAACCCTCAAAAAATGGAACAACTTCCATTTAGTATAGAAAACTATAACATTTTCAATCAAAATTAGAATAGAAATAATGTTCTTTATTAATTTAGGAGCATAAAGGTAATTATTTAAATATATTCTAATTACATTGCCTAAAGCTAAGTGGACTATCCGTATGGCTGATGTAGCAACTCTTGCTCATTTCTCCAGCCACAGGGTAGTCCCTTTTCTACTTATCTTCTTACTTCTTGTCATCACCTGCAAGTTATTGTGAAAAAATATCAAAGGTTAAATTCAACAAAATACATACCAGAATCCTTTTGGCGATTTACAAAGTACTCATTGAAGTTCTTCTTCTAATGCCCCAACTTGCCATAATAGTGGCACTTGTCATTGACTTTGGAACCCTTAACTGATAGAGTGGTGCCCGACGAGTTAATTAAATTGACCTTCTTTATACTCATGTAGAAGTTCTTAGATCACATATGACTATAGGGCAAGATCGCACATAGGATGACCATTATGAAACATGCTTCTATGGTTGTGATCTTAACCCAACGTAAACCCTTTGTGAGTGTCATGCAATCAAAAAATACATCAAAGTACAACATGTCATACATAAGGTTACCATGGTGCTTCAAGTCCAAGAACTAATTCTTGCACTATTATAATGAGGAAACTCCTATTCGGCAATAAATATTTCTAATTAGGAATTTTTAGGTGGGGTAATTTAGTATAGTTGTTCCCTAATAAGCATCCGTATACATGCACTAGTGTTTCCACACCAATGCCCATGGAATAAGCCATCCTCTTTCAAGCCTGCATTATATGTGCAAGTCTCAACAAGATTAATGATGTCGCATCTCATTGATCCTTGACTTAGAATATTTTCAGATCACAGCCTTAAAGGCATATTCCATGATTGCCATCAAATACGTGACCATGCCCTATAGCTATGTGTGATCTAATGACTTCATCTAATTCTTATGATGAATTACATAAATATAATTTATTTAATTAACATATTTATAGATAAATAAATAAAGTGATTGATTTTATGGGATAAAATCGGCCACTATAATTTATTTTATATATAAATATAATTTAATTATATATATTTGATATATATCAATCTTGATATTATTTGAAAAGTTCAAATTAATATCAAGAATGTATGTAGATAATTTTGATAATTAATTTAGTCTCAAATAAGTCCACATACATAGAAACGAGAAAAAATAGAAGAGTTGTTGGAAGATTTAGAATCCTTCCAAGATAAGACTTTGAAATAGTTTAAAATTGACAAACTTTTCAAGAGTTGGAGAAGGATTAAATTTTCAACCCCTATATATTGTGAGGGTCGAAAATTACAAGAATAATTCAGCAAAAATTAAACAAAATTTGTTTTGTTTAAGTCTTCTATTTTTATCTCCAAGAAAAGAAAAGAGAAGTGTTTTTCTTGTAATCTTGGTTTTCTTGTTCTTTAAAAGAAAATCAGTTTCTTGTTATTCTCTTCATATTATAGTTTCAAGAACTTCAAGAATCAATCTTTATTATTCTTGAAAATTTACTCCGATTTTAGATTAGTAAACAATTAAAAGAATACTAGCGAATCCTTTTGATTGGTGTTACTCTTCCGTATTGTGGACCTGATAGAATGGAGATATTTGGATCCCTGCGAGTTTTGAAAGTCTAGGATAAGCAATTGATTGCTTCATTCCCTACAACAATTGGAGTGCACATAAGGTATAATCCGAATTTAATATTTATTTATATATTCACTTAAATAAGTGCGATCATTAAAATCGCTTCCGAATTGAGGGGTTAAATTTATGTCTGATAAAAATTTTAATTTTTCGCTACGTATGCCCCTGCGATTATAGCGAACCTAATAAATCATTGGCCAATGTTGGATGGAAATTAGATGTGGGGTTTCTAATTGTTCATCATCGAGTCAAACTAGTCAGAATGGAAACATAGTTATTAAGCTAATGGGGTTTTGACTAATCATTCATGCTCTAGGCTCAATCGGGAGATTAGATGACGGAAAGACCATACTTGCGTAGTATTCATTATTGCAATAGGTTCGCACATTCACCTAAAACTAGGAGTCATGATGCATTGTTAAGTGTTTGTCATAACTTATGAGTTCTTGGAATTAATGGGTTAATTCCAAGAGAATTAATTAATTGAATTAATTAATGAAATAGTTAATTATTCAACAAAGTCACAAAAGTTGTGATCCCACAACTAGCTTAGAGTGAATATAAGAGGTTACACACAAAATTTGGATAAGTCCAGTTCTAGTTTAGAAATTAATTCAAGTATTGGATTAAATTAATTAATGTGATTAATAATGGGGCTAAATTAATTCACGTGCAGAATTAATTTAATTAATTAATTGAATTAATTGAATGGATCTAATTAGATTAGGAAGCCCAATTGGAATATTTAAATAATTGATTAGATCAATTAATTAAGATGGGTCTAGTTAATTAGATGAATTAATTTAATTAATTGGATCAATTAAACTAGGGTCTAATTGATTAATTAGGCCTAGGCCTACTAGGTGTGGGGTTGTAGGAAGCCTATTAGAAAATTTAATTGGGAATCTAGTTCCTAGCGGAAATTGGATTGGGAATGCAATTCTTAATAGGTAATAAGGAAAAAATAAAGTCCATATTAGATAAGGAAACTTTCTAAAACAGTTGGAGATAAGAAATGAAGAAGAGTCCTACATGGAAAAGACTTATGGCAGTCTTTAATGACAAACTTTTTGGATGTCTTTTTGGGACTTTTACTGCAGATTTTTTTGCTGAAAAACGTAGAAAAACAACACATCTCTCTTGAAAAAAACTAATTTTCTTCATCTCTAAAAAATCGTCCCTTCTTTCCCCTTTAATCTCCAAAAGTTTGCCAATCTTTTTCCTAGTTTAATTGTTGATTCAATTGTTGAATTAAGAATTAAATTAAACATCTAAAATACTAATTGTTAGTGTGTTCTTGTTCCAAACAAAATTATTTTAGGATAGAATTATCAAATCGAAAACTACTAGCATATGATTCGATTGTGAGTGGGCATCCAAGGTGTGGATACCATTAGGGAGATAATATTTGGGATCCTAGAAACAAATCAATTTTCAATCAAAGGGGTTTGAATTGAAGAACTTGGAGATATATTAGTGTTGGATTAACGATTTGAATCGTTTTAATCCTTACATCAGCTAGAATGCAAATCAAGATAAGGGTTTTTAAAACCTTCTTTCTTTAAGTATCAGAATACACATGGCTGAGTAATCGCAAAAGGGTTTTGGGATTCATTTTTAATTGCATGTGATGTAATGTTTTGTTTTTGAAAAAATTTAAATTGCACTGCATATATATTTTCGGGATCGCGTGAACCCAACAATGGTATCAAAGCCAATATTTGTGCATTTTTTATACTTTTTGATTACATTTATTTAGTATATATGATAAATTAAATATTTATATGTGTGATTGATTTTGGATCATTTAATTTATTTGTTTGAGATTAATTTTACTAATTGTTTTAAATGTTAAATCATTTTAAGAAACGAGATGAATTAAGAAATTAGATTTCTTAATTTAAGAATTTCAAGATTCGGGAAATCTTGAATTTCTTGAAACATGGCAAGGAATAAAAAAAAAGCTTGATTTCTTGATCAATAAAATTAGTTTTTGATCAAGTTTTTAATATTTCTTGATGAGATCAAGAAACTAAGAAATCAATATTTTGTGAAAATCATGAATTCTTGGACAAAAAAATGGGTTGCCGACAACTCGATGTGTGATGTTAGGTGGGCTATTGGCAGACTAGCACCGGGTCGCCAGTCAGTACCCAATATGTGGGTGCCCGGCCACCTGATAGGAAGGCACCAGGGCACATGACAGGTGCCTTGGGTTGCTGTCCTGACCTATCTCGTTATGTAATTATTACGTGAAGTTTTTGGTTTTTTGGTTTTAAATTAAATGTCAATTTTAATTTTTGAAAAATATTTTTTCTTGAAAAACCTAGAATCTTGATCCCAAATTTGAAAAAAATTGCACATAACGTAATCGATAAATTTATATGGTTTCATTATCATATCATAATTTATGTTAAGTATGTTAGTTTAATGATCGTAAAGCCTAGGCCAATGTGATTGGTTTAATTTTGTGCACTTACTGGTTATTTTTTAGGTTTTAATTAAAATAAGGCCTGCGAGCCTCATTTTTCTCTATTTTATTCTTGATGTACTTCTATCTCCCTCCTATGTACCTCTCCTTATAATTGTTCCAAGGTTTCTTGTAGTTTTAGCAAAAGTAATGAGAGTAGAATTAGGTGGTGAGGTGTATCTTTTTGTAAGTAGCGAACATTACAAGAAGATGGAGAAAAAACAAGGAATCAAGGCCCATGAATGTATGGGATACATTTATATAATAGATATGTTTATTTACATTTTAATTATCACCTTTAGATTGACCTTGATCCACTTTAAGTTGAGTGGATCGCATAGGATTAAAGGCTCATGATCATCCATTTATTTTAGTATCTATGTGATGCATGCTATGTTTATTTAATGCTTCCTTATGATGTATGCTTATCATTATTAGGATAATGAACATTAAATAAACAAAATAAGAAAAAGATAAGATCTTGCATAATAAATCTAGTATGACCGTCACTTGAAAATATTTCAAGTTGAGAACCTTGATTGGTTCGATATCAAGTGTAAATGGGCAATATTGGGTGAGACCTAATCGTCTATGCCTTCTATCAAAAGTAGTGACATGCCGATATGCTACCACATTTAGCCCATTGGACATGAGTCATGGGATGTGCTAAATGTTGACAAGCTGTGACCAGTACTAAGCATTGAGATGCCCATAGGGTGGACTCGTCTTTATCGTTGGCCATGAGTCGTAGGATATTTAGATGCTCCATCTACAGAGATGTTTGATGGGTAATGCTTGACACTTAGTACATATAGGCTTATAAAATTAGGGTGTATGGGAAGAGGTGAGGCAAAATAGCTTGAGGGTTGCATAGTGATGCAATTACTAATGTTGTTAGCTACTTTTTAGTTTTATCGTATAGGCTCGTGAAATTGGGGTGTATGGAAAGGCTAGTTAGACCTTAAGCCCACTAAAAAATTGAATTTCCCAAATTTCAATCTAGAGGGTGGTGGGATTTGCATAAAATAATGGGGCATTTATGATTAAAGACCACATCATAAATGAATATTAATTGAAGGAATGCTTAAATTTCTGCCTCGCATAGGATAATTGTTATCGCTAGTAATTCCACATAGAATAATCTAGACAAATAGATAAACTTATTGGCTCAATCTATCTGAAAGGATAGATGTTTATCACCATTGTGGATATTTAGGGCATAGAAAGAGGAAACACAAGTATTGACTTGCTTAGTTGAATTAGAAGGGGTTCTAATTCAAGTTTACACTTTGTTGATATAAACCATTAAGGTTGATAAATTTTTCTTGGGTATTGGATATCGGATATGATTCCATCTCTACAAGGGGTTGCAGTGTATGACAAGAAAATGGAGACTAAAACAAAGGTCGATCATTAAGCTTGAGAATAAGGTAAGCGTTGCTTTATTGGTTATAGAAATGATCCATTTAACTCTGGATGAGATTAGGATAGTATTAGTTATTTGTCTCTACTACATTGACAAATGAACTATACAATCCCAACATTCCATGCTATATAACTAACAAAGTTATATTAGAACTAGATAATCAAAACAATGCATACTTGTGGTAAGCTAGATTCGATCATATCTCTAAAGAAAGAGTTCACAAGATAGTTCATTTGCTTGACCTTTTGGACTTGCATGAAGTGCCAACTTATAAATCTTGTCTCAAGGATAACATAACCAAATCACCATTTGTGAGACAAATATGGCAGACCACACCTTTAGATGTGATCCAAAGGGACGTAAGCAGTCCACTAAGTGTTAGTGCACAAGCAAACTATTCTTCATTATTCTAAGATCCTTTAAAGGGTTCAAAGAATTTAGACATAAAGTAGAGAATTAAATCAGCCAAAGTATTAAATTCATCGATGTGATCAAGGAAAAGAATACTAAGATGATAAGTTCTTGGTTATCTAATGGAGAATTAGATTCTCACTTTAAGTGAATCCAAGTTGAGTTTCACTTATTTCCTCATTCATTCTGAGAATTCACCCTAGAATTGATGATATTCTTATCATATAAGAATATCATCCAAGTCAGTGCTCAAAACATCATATGAGATATGATATGGTAAAAGATCCCTCGCGTACATACTTGAGGGTATAAAGGGGCTTGCTTCTTTAAAGCGGTTAGTGGGAGATAAGATGGACGTGAATCAATTTTATGTAAATTTATGGGGTATCTAAAGGAATCTAAAGGATACCATTTCTATGATTCCTAAGAACAAAAGAGTTTATTTTATAGGGATGCCACCTTCTTGAGAAGAAGAAATTTCTATTGGATAGAATTGCTAGATCATAGAACTTGAAACAGCTCAAGAATCATAGTTTGTCTCACAAGTGGCAATAGTGTATGAACAAATTACTAAAACTTCTAGTACACACACTCTAAGGAGACTTGAAAGGATCTCAGGGCCACTTATACAATAAGAGCCTCTTCCCAGAGAACAGCAAGAAGGATCTCATTTTTTTAATACTGATCCAACTAAGGAGTAATGATATATGACATTAATTTGGGAAAATGGCAAAATGCCATGCAATCCAAAATGGACTCCATGTACTTTAATAAAGTTTGACCTTGGTGGGCCCGTTGGTGGGAATGGTTCTCATTAGCTACAAATGGGTCTACAAATATAAAATTGGAGAAGGTGGAGAGGTGGTGACCTATAAAGGCATGACTAGTGGCAAAATGTTATGTTCAAAGTCAAGGTGTTGACTGTTGAGGATACCTTTTACCAAATGTGATGCTAAAGTCCATTCAGATTATGCTGGCTATATCTACGTATTACGACTACTAGATATGGCAAAGGGATGTAAAAACTGTCTTTCTCAATAGGGGTACTGAGTATGGGATATAAGTTAAGTGGCCTGAGATCTTCATATCAAATAGATGCAAGCAAAAGGTTTGTAAGCTTTAAAGATCAAATTAAATTTTTTGAATGTGGAACATTCGATTCGCCAAGGCAATCAAATAGTTTGATTTCCTTAGAAATGCTAATGAGCCATATGTGTAGAAGATGACGATTGTTATGTTTTACATTGATGAAATTCTACTCATAGGGATGATGTAGGAATGTTGCAATTAACTAAGACTTGTTATCTACAAAGTTCTCCAAGAGGGATTTGGGAAAAACATCCTAGGGATTCAGATCTATGGAGATAGATCTGAAAGGATGTTTGGACTATCCTAAATCTAAGTACATAGATTAGATACTAAAAGGGTTTAGCATAGAAGAATCCTAGGAGAGATTTTTATTTTTGAGTCATGTGATTTTTTTTTCAAAATTCACATCCCCAATGATTTTTAAAAGAAAAATAAATAACAACTCACATACTTTATGCATCCTTGATAGGAAGCATAAAATATGTAACTCTATGTACAAGATTTGATATCAAAAATTATCTAAGTGTCATGAGCAGATCTCAATCAATTCGATGTAAAAAGTGTTGAAAGTTGTAAAGATGATCTTTTGTACTTATGAAGCACTAAGGATCTCTTCTTGGAGTACGGTTATGAAGAACTAAAACTAAGATGTTTCATATAGTTTTTAGTCCAAAGTAAATGACTTGAAAGTCTATGTTTAGATTCGTGTTCATCCTAAATAGTGGGAAGGTTAATTGGAAGTGTTCCAAGCTTGTAACAACTGTGGATTCCACTACTGTGATTGAATACATCAGGGCATGCGATGCTGTGAAAAGGGACTGTTTGGACAGGGAATTTAATCCAGGTGTTGGATGTAGTTCTAACCATTATTGATTGAGTACTAGAGTTCTACGATTACAATGGGGGCTATTGCACAAGCAAAGAAACCAATGGTTCAACAAAGGATCCAAGCATAAATAGATTAGCGATACCATGATTCTGAAAATTATTGGTAGAGGCAATATCAGCATGGAAAGATTTGCCACGATAGAAAATATTGCAAACCCACTCTTTTAACCTTTTAGATAAATATTTGAAGGACATCTTGGGGAAAATGGGCCTTAATACGAGGGTAATTATCTTTGGGGCAAGTGGGAGATTATTAGAACAGTGCCCCATGAGCCAATTGATCTGGCCGTTCTTATACTCTTGTGAATTATTCTTATTCATATTAATATCATTTAAATGGTAATCTTCATCTTCAATCTTCATATTTTAGTGGGCATTTTAAGTGATCCACATTAATTTTTGGGTTTAGACTAAAAAATTCACAAATCAATCCAATTGATTTAATCCCAATTTAATCAATCCAATTGATTAATTTAATTTACTTTAATTGGGCTTCCTAATCAAATTAGGTCCAATTAAATAATCTAATTACTTAATTGAATAATTTAATTCAACCATTAAATTAATAAAACTCTTAATTAATTAATCAATATTAATTAATTAATTTTCAACCATTGAATAAATTCTAAAATTAGAAATGTTATTTTCTATAAAGATGTGTGACCCTATTAGGTTTACTACTAAACTAGTAGTGGGCTTGCAATATTTTGCAACTTATGAATAACAATTATTCCAATTAATTAATTCACTTGGAATTAACTCCTTAATTTCAAGAACCTCACTATCTACGAAAATACCTAACAAGTAAATCTGAATATGATAGCTAAATCTAAATCTGAAAATACCTCACTATCTATGAAAATAGCGAGTAAATCTATTTCAATTGTACGTACTGTCCTTTTGATAGCTAATCTCCCGATTAAATCTAGGACATAGATTATTAATTGAAATCCTAAATGATTCAGTGACAAGTTCCAATAATTTTTGATGAATCACAATTCATCCTGCCTTAGCCAAGGTTTTTGAATCACGAACTATGAAAACACAAGAGATTCTCTTTAAAAAGACAAGTGTCAAATTCTATATTGGCCACTGACAAACCTCCATGCACACCAATACAAAACCCAACATACCCTCTTGGTGATTGTCAAGCAATCAAAAAAATATCAAAGTGCTGCATGATCCACACAAGACTACCATCATACCTCAAGTCCGAGGATTAGCCGTGTACTATCGCAACTTAGAAATTCTTATTTCAACAGGCAAAGCCTCCAGTTAAGAATTTATTGCGGGCCATGTTCAGTGTACTTATTCCCTAACAAGCACCCACATACATGCACTTGCATCTCTACACTAATGCCAATGGAATATGACATTCTCGTCTTATGAGCATGCATTATATATGTGAGTCTTACTGAGATATTTGATATCCCATCTCAAAAAACTCTCGAGTTGGAACTTATTTATGACCAAACCCTTAAAGGCATGTTCCAAGATCGCCATCATATGCGTGACCATACCCCGTAGTCAAATTTGGTTTAAGAACTTTATTTAATGTGCATAAATAAAAAATGCATGATATAAGATAAAGAAAATACCTTTTTATAAATATGATTCTCAATAAAATTATTTTTACAAAAGAAAAAGAGTATAATATACCCAATCCAATTGAGGTATTGGGCATCCTATTCTAACAGATTTTAGAGTTAAGTACAGTGGAACACATATAAAATTCAACTATTCATCTAGATAGGTGACGAATCCTTTGTTGGCTACTCGTTAATCTCCATACAACGTAAACCCCTTGTGATTGTCATGCAATTGGGAAATATATCAAAGTGCAACATGTCATGCACAAGGTTACCATGGTACCTCAAGTCCAAGAACTAATTCTTGCACTATCGTAACGAACAAATTTCCATTCAAAACTAGAATATTTCCAATTGGAAATTTTCAGGCTGGGAAGTTCAGTGTATTTGCTCCCCAACAAGCACCTGCATACATGCAGTAATGTTCCTACACCAATGCCCATGGAACGAGGCATCATCTTTTTGAGTCTACATCATATGCGTAAGTTTCAACAAGATCAGTGATATCCCATCTCATTGATCCTTAACTTTTAATATTTTAAGGCCATAGCCTTAGAGGCATATTCCACAATTGCCATCATATACGCGACCATACTCCATATCTATGTGTGATCTAAGGACTTCATCTAATTCTTATGATGAATTTAAGATGAAGATTACCATTTAAATAATATTACTATGAATAAGAATGATTCACAAGAGTATAAGAACGGCCAAATTCATTGGCTTGTTGGGCACTACTTTAAAAAGGAGTTCATGTGAGGCAACTACTTGAGTTATTTCAATGTCCTCTTCATCAAACAGAAGCTTCAAGTGTAATTTTATTAAAGACTAAGACTAATTTAGGGGTATTAATTATTTTAAACGCATAAATGATCAAATCACATTGAATCTGGGACACCCAAATTATGTATTTGATGCATGGTTGTCAAAATTTTAATTTTCACTGCGTTAAGGTCTTAAGGTTATGCGAATGCTAAAATGGTATCCAAGCCAGGTTATTACGTTATTGATACCCGATGCATATATGTTTTCAAGATTATGCATAAAAATTGAATCCTTAAGTGCGATAAAATATTTATATGATTTGTATATTTGGGATTATTATTTTAATAAGTAAAACTTGAAATTGGGTGAAATATTGAATCTGCCAGTCGTTGTTATGCGCCTAGCGCTACGACCTAACAATAGGGTGCTGCGGCATGAGGCTTCATAACCCTCTTGTTGATCGGAGACACCGTGGGCACCATTAAAAAAGTTCCAAAGCACTGCGGCCTTGTCTAAGCAATGCTGCGATGCCAAGCTATTTTTCAGACCCCAAGGTTTGACGCCACGGCACCACTAGGTCTTGCACCTGGATCTATTTTTCCTTAATTTTAAAAAATTTATGAAATCCATTTTTGAATTAATTTTTTAATTTGAAATTAATAATTTTTTATGATAAGCAAGAAATTATTAATCCCAAATATAAAATCGGCACATGTAAGAAATGGTAAATTTACATGCTTATATATCATGTGATGATTGTAATTAGCATGTTGTGAATGGATGATCATGGACCTAGACTAATGTGATTTTTTTTTATTTTATACACTTATTGTTTTAATTAACACGAGGCCTACGAGTCTTTTTCTTTATTTTCTTTTGATGTATTTTCTGTCTCCCTCTGATGGACATCCTCTTAGATTTATTCCAAGGTTTTTTATGGAATAGTGACTATAATGAGTGTAGCATAGTTGGTGAGACTTTTTTTATATTTTGGTGGAAAATACAAGAAGATGGATAAATGAGGAATGAAGGCCTATGTATGCATGGGATGCATATATTTAATATTTAGGTCTATTGTCATTTTAATTATCACCCTAGATTGACCATTAATCCACTTTGGCTCGAGTGGATTGCATTGGAATAAAGGTCCATGATCATCTTTTGGTAGTATATATGAGTTGCATGCTATATATGTTTATTGTATTTTCTTATGATGTTTTATTTTGTTTGCCATCATTAGGATAAAAAACATTAAAGAAGATAATCATAAGATGAGACCTTACATAATAAACAAAACCAATATGTTTTCCTCACTTGAATTTATTTCAAGTTTAAAACCTTGGATTGTAAACCTTGAATATTTATATCAAGCATAAATGAGAAATATTAGGCGAGGCCTAAGCATCGATGCTTCCTATAAAAAATAGTGACATGTGATAAGTTGCTGAGCTTTGCATTGGCCACAAGTCGTGGGATGTGCTAAATAAGAAAAGTTGTGATCGCCACTTAACATAGTGATACCCATGGAGTGGGGCATCTAAATATTAGTAATGAGTCGTGGGAAATTTAGGAGTTTCACTTACATAGATGTTTTGATGGGTCACATTTGATATTAATTACCATATGGTCTCATAGCACTGAGGTGTATGGGAACAATGAAACAAAATAGGTTAAAGGTTGCATAGTGATGCAATTGGCAATGTGTTGCCTACCTTTTTGCCTTTGTCATATGGGCTCATAGCATTGGGGTGTATGACAAAGTCAGTTGAACTTTAAGCCTACTAGGAAATTAGATTTCCCAAAGTTCCATTACGTGAGTGGTGAAATTCGAATAAAATAGTGGGAGATATTTATGATTAAAAATAAATTATAAATGGATATTAATTGAATAAATGCTTAATGTTTTGCATCGTTTAGGATAGTTACTATCACTATTAATTCCACTTAGTTTAATCAAAACATACAAATAAACTCACTAGCCCAAATCTATTTAGAATATTTTTGAAGTTTTAGAATGGTTCTCGAATTTAAATTGGTAATAAATGTGCAAAAAGAAACTTTCTACAATAGTTGTAGAGAAAGCTCCTGCAAAAGCTGTGAAAGCTCCTCCTACAAAGTGTTATAGACACACATTCTATAACATTTTATAAAGTGTTGTAGAAAACCTTTTTGTAATGGTTGTACATGGACTTCCTATAAATGTTTAAAGGGACTCTAACCATAAAAGCCTATTTTTTCTTGTTAGTTCACCCTACTCTAGGACAATATGTCTAAGAGAGGGATTGAGAAAGAGATGTCAATAGAATGAATGGCAAGAAGGAGACAAGGTTAGAGAGTAAATTCGGATAAGATATGTTTTAGCCACCATTATGGTAAAATCAGGGTATAGAAGGAGAAAGTGCAAGTATTGACTTGCTTGATTTAATTAGAAAGTGTTCTAATTCAGTCTTCCACATTGTTGAATCAACCATTAGGGTTGATAATTCTTTTTGGGTATTAGATACTAGATATGATCCCATCTCTACAAAGTTGTTGTAGAATATGACAAGAAAGAGACTAAGGGTACGATAATTCTTAAACTTGGATATAGAGTAAAGTGTTGCTTTATTGGCTATAAGAATGGTCTACTGGGCTTTGGATGGAGTTAGGGTAGTATTAATTACTTGTCCTTGGTATCAAACATCATTGAGAACAACATCTCTATTAAGAGAAAGAAAAATGGAATTGTTCCATGGTTTTTAACTTATGTCAGCACATTGACAAAATGATCTATACAACCCCAAATTCCATGTCATATATTCAACAAATTAATATTAGAATTAGATAATGAAAATATTACGTACTTGTGGTAGGCTGCAGTAACCCGTGTCTTTGAAGAAAGAACTCATAAGATGGCACACTTGCTTGATCTCTTGGACTTGTATGAGGTACCAACTTGTGAATCTTGTCTCAATAGAAAGATGACCAAGTCAACAATTTATGGGATAAATGGAGAAAGCCACTCCTTTGGATTTGATCTAAATGAATGTATATAGTCCACTAAAGGATATTGCACGAGTGAACTATTCTTCATTACTCTAGTGTGAGTATGAGTATCTTCTGAGATATGAGTCCAAAACCTTTGAAGGGTTCAAAGAATGTGGACATGAAGCAAAGAATTAAGCTAGCCAAATTTTTTAATCAATCGATGTGATCAAAGAGACGAATACTAAGGCGATGAGTTCTTTATTTATATAAAAGAGAATTGGATTCTCTCTAAGTGAAACCATGTTAAGTTTTCACTTATTTCCTTCTTTATTTTGAGAATTTATCCTAGAATCGATAATATATTTATTAAGTAAGAATGTGATCTAAGTTGGTGCCCAAAACATCATATGAGATATAATGTGACAAAGACCCCTTCCCCTTATATGCATACCTAATGATATTAAGGGGGCTTATTTCCTTAAAGCAGCTAGGGGGAGATAAGTTGGCTATGAAAATCTAGCTTATGTAAATTTGTGGGGGTGTCAAAAGGAATCAATTAGATACCATTTCTGTGATCCCCGGGAACAAAGGAGTTTATTTTTAAGGGACACCACATCCTTAAGAAGAAATAATTTCTATTAGATAGAAATGGCTAGATCATAGATCTTGAAGAAATTTAAGAATCACAAACTCTTTCACACAAGACAATGGTGCATGAACTAATTAGTAACTTTTAGTACACAACCTTCAAAACCTAAAAAGATCATGAGGTTACCTATAAGATGGGCCTTTTGCTAGAGAGAAATAAGTAGGATCTCCTTTTTTGGATATAGATCCAAGGAGGGATGATGTATGACATCAACTTAGGAAGATGGCGAAAGGCCATGTAATCTGAAATGGACTATATGAACTCCAACCATGTCTGACCTTGGTGGGCCCACTAGAGAGAATGGTCCCATTAGCTGAAATTAGGTCTATAAATATAAAATTGGAAAATATAGAGAGGTAGTGACCTATAAAGGCATGATTAGTAACAAGGTTATGCTCAAAGTGTTGAGGAAACCTCTTTACTAGACACGATGCCAAAGTCTATTTGGATCTTGCTGGTTGTATCTAAGTATTGTGAATAAGAGATGTGATAAAAGAATGTGAAGACCACCTTTTTCAATAAGGGTATTGAGAAGCAAAATACATATTTAGCAACTTAAGGCTTCATATCAGCAAACAAAAGGTTTGCAAGCTCTAGAGTTCCATTTCTGGATTCAAAACTAAATTTTCCAAATGTGGAATATTCGATTTGCTATGGTAATCAAGTGATTTGATTTATGTGGTTCCACTATGCATAACAAAAAAATATTAATCCAGTGGGATTTTGATGATAAGTGGCGAACAAAGGCTCATTTTGGCGTTTTTCTTATTCACCACACCTTAGATATAGTACATACATCACACACACCATGTGACATTCTATTAGATACACTATAAAATCACAATTACATCATGCAAATGAGAAATACACACATGCTTACATATATTTTCTAGAACAACACACAAAACACACAATTCAACACCCACACATACTCTACACCAAAATTCTCACACGCATTTCTTCTCTACCTAAAATATATATTTCTCTATATTTCTTCACACACTACACCAAGAACACACACCCATTACCAAGGAGATTGAGATTTGAAGACAAGAAGATGAGGAGCTTCATTGGGCATTGAAGATTTTGAAGAAGAAGTGAAGAATCACTTAGTGGTTGTAATCTTCTAATTTAATTTCTTGTTTCATTTTGTTCAGTTTTGAGAAATTTATAAGAATCATGATGTTGGGAAACTCTTGGTCTTGTTTAATTTCAATATGAGCTAAACTACTTTTGTCAAGGTTTGAAAAGCTATTTCTATAGAGTTATGAATTGATGTTTATACTGTGATTGGAGTGTTGCTTTTAATGTGATGAGCATATGCTATATTCTTAATTCTTCTTGAGACTAGGCTAGTTTATAGTTGACTTTAATTATTGCAATCAAGACCGAAAGGTGAGGTTGTAACAATAGATCGGGTAGTATATGTCATGGACGGACCCCCATAAAGATATAGACATAGGTGCATGCGGTAGTTATAGGTGTGAAAACTGAAAGCTAGTGGAATTCACAAAGCTCAATGAGCTCTTAGTAGGATAGCCTATACTAGAAATGGCCCTGGTGGCCTACTAGGAGTAGATTTGGTCCGACTCGAAATAGAGCACCAATTACTTTAGGAAGACCCACCGTCACACAACCCATATCATTCTTAATCACAATTAAGCTAGGTTCATAACAACATAGGATGACTAACCAATATATTGACTCTCCTTAGTATTGAATTCAATCCTTAATCTCCTTAGGTTTTAGTTGCTTTTGTTAAATTTAGTAGTTTTTTGCATTTTAATTCAACCACCACCATAATTATTAGGTTAAATATAACAGAGATAATCTATATTTGGTATTTACACGTGCACTCCTTATGGATATGATACACTAATCACTCTTTATTACTTATTAACATCGTGTACTTATGGGTTTGTTACCACCATTTTGGGGTCACCAAGTTTTTGATGCCGTCGTCGGGGAATGTGTTTTGGTGTGATATCAAATTTGATTGTCTAGTTGTAGTTTGACCATTTTATTACTTTATTTTTATTTTGTTACTTTTGCTTTTGTTTTTCTTTATTTCATTTTCTTTAAACAAACTACTTTGAGAATTCTTGTTTTTCATTGTAGCTGTTGTTGGTGTATGACCCTATCATCTACATGGGATATTGAGTCATACAACTCAAAAATTGAAAGAACTCTTCATTTATTAATAAAGGAAACAAAAGAGGAAAGAATGGCCAACAACAAGCGAGACGTAGAGAATAGATCATTGTTGGAACATGTTAAGCCTTCAGTCAACGGGACCAATTCGAGTATTAGGAGGCCGACAATACAAGTAAACACTTTTGAGATTAAATTAGAAATTATTCAAATGATAAAAACTTTAGTGAAATATGGTGGTTTACCTTGTGATGACCCCAATGCCTACATTACAAACTTCTTGGAAATTTGTGACATTCTAAGCACAATGGAGTGACAGATAATGTTATTAGACTGAAATTGTTTTTATTTTCTTTGAGGGACAAAGTCAATAGTTGGCTTAATTCATTACCCACTGGATCAATCACCACATAAGAGGCTATGGCACAAGCTTTCCTTGCCAAGTAGTTCCACTTCCATAACTGCCAAAATGAGGAACGATATTAATACTTTGTGCAATTTGAGTTGAAGTCTTTGTATGAAGGTTGGGAGAGGTTCAATGATTTGTTGAGGAGGTGCCCACACCGTGGTTTACCTACATGGCTTCAAGTGCAAACATTCTATAATGGTTTCTTACCCACTAACCAAGTTATGATAGATGCAGTGGTGGGATTATTAGAGTAGGATACCTAGTGCCCCAATTAGATTGGATGTATTGTAATCTTTTCTTTTGTAAGACAATCTTATTGAGAATCATATTAATCAAAAAAGATACTTTCTTTATCTTATGTCTTGTATTTTCTTTATGCACATTAGATAAAGTTCTTAGATCAAATTTAGCTACGGGGCATGGTCGTGCATATGATGGTGATCATGGAATATGCCTTAAGGCTTTGGTCTTAAATGATTTTTAGGTCAAGGGCTTTTTGAGAAAGGACATCAAATAGCCTAGTAAAACTCACGCATATGATGCATGCTCGTAAGACGATAATGTTGCATTCTACTGGTATTAGCATAGAGACGTAAGTGAATGTATTTGGGTGATTATTAGAGAACAAGTACACTGAACATGGCCGCAAAAAATTCTTAATTAGAGGTTTTGCCTGTCAAAATAAGAATTTTCATGTTGTGATAGTACACGGCTAGTCCTTGACTTGCAGCACGATGGTAGCCTTGTGGGCATCCGACAACACTTTGATATAACTTCTGACTGCTTGACAATTACAAAGGGGATATGTTGGGTATTGCACTAGTGTGCATGGAGGTTTGTTAGTGGTCAACATAGAATTCGACACTTATTATTAGATAATAAGGGAATTTCCTATATTATCATGGTTCGTGATTCGAAAATCTTAGCTAAGATAAGATAAATTTTGATTCATCAGAAATCATTGGAACTTTAAATGGAACCACAGCTATTGAATTATTTAGGGTTTTGACTTATAATCCATGTCTTAGATTCAATTGAAAGATTAGTTGTCAGAAAGACCATACATGTATGGAACTCATAATTGAAATAGGTTTACTCGCTATTTCATCTAAGATTACTTTTTTGTGATTACTTGCTAGATGTTTTCATGGATAATGAGGTTCTTGAAATTAAGAAGTTAATTCCACACAGATTAATTAATTGAATTAATTAATCAGAATAATTATTATTCATAAGTTGTAAATATTGTAAACCCATTATTAGATTAGTTGTGAATCTAAAGGATCACACACAAATAAAATAGAACATTTCTAATCTAGGAATCAATCCAAGTAGTTAGATTTAATTAATTAATGGAGATTAATTTGGGGGTCTAAATTAATTCAATGGGTTGAATTAATTATTCAATAAAGTAAAGAGATTATTTAATTAAACTTAATAAATTAGAAAACCTAATTGAAGTGAAGTAATTAATTGATTGGATTAATTAAATAGGAATTGGGTAAATTTAAATAATTAGATTAATTAATGTACTTTGTAAAAGTGCAAGCCAAAAATTAAAGTGGTTCTTTATTTAAAGGCCCACTTAAATTATTGGAAGAAGAAATAAAAAAAAAGATAATATGATTTTCTCATTAATTACCTTATGATGATAATTAAAGATATTATATATCTATCTTGATTACATAGAAGAGTCCAACACAATCATGAGGAAATAGAGGGTTGAGTTTGTAGACTTCTACAATTTTGTTACTTGTAGAAGTCCACAAAATCGACCACATTCATTCAAGGAGATAAGTTGATGGAATTAGTTATTTTTAGAGAGTTTGACTCTTCCAAAACAACTAATTTCAAAACATAGGAAATATGGGAATGGATAGAAACAATAGGATAATTTAGCCACCTATTTTTCCTTGATATGGCTGAAAATTTGAGGGATGTATCTATCCCAATTTTCGACCACTTAAAAGAAATAAGAGGAAAAAATTATTTTTCTTGCTTAACACTTTTCTCTTCAAAAAACTTCATCCAAGATAATCAAAAGAATCCTCTTTGATTAAACACATGTTGTATTCTTAATTCCACAAGTTGGATTAGGAATTAGTACACACAAAACACTCCAAACAAGATTAGTAAAAGAATAAAAATCAGTAGCAAGATTTTTAATTTTGTGTTATAGTCCAAACATGTGGACTATCTTTAGAGGGGAGATAATTGGATGTGAACCTTTTTCATAAAGTGATCAATAGCAATTGATTGCTACACGCACTACAATAACTAGAGTGCATCAAAGGTAAAAATCTGAGACTTTATTCACTCTTTTGTAAAACTATCAAAAACATGCGATCGTTAGAATTGTTTCAAACTTGGGGTAATTCAATAATTATTATTACATGTATTTAATTCTAAATTAATTTTTAAATTATGTTGTGCACAAATTGCAGTTATAGCAAACCCAACAGTTATATCAGAGCCACAATTTCATATTTTTGATATGTTTTTTTTGAATTTACTTTTGCATTTATTTGATAAATATGTATTGTGGTTGTGTATATGATGTTGAGCATATATGTTTTAGCAAAAACATTGGTATTTTAAATGTTAAAATTACAACAAGATGATCACACCACCATAACAATCGAACCACCATCGTCGTTGTTCACCAAGGGTAGGAGTATCACTGGCTAAACAAGCACACGGACCACCTCCCGTGTGTGTTGTTCGTAGGCAGAGCACCCGCCCAAGTTTGCATGACAATAGCTAGCTGGAGATATGCAAAAGTTTCACACGGGCAATGTATACTCGTATTGTGTGCACATGTCAGGTGAAGATCACTCAATGTGCACACTCCATGCAGTAAGGGGTTGTACGTGTGGGGCAACAGTGCCCGCATGTGCATGCAGCGCTTGATGTGCGACCTTGTGCATGCTTCTTAGTAACCTCGCATATGTGCATCGGGTGCTTGGTATCCCAATGGGCTATATTGTGTTGAGCAACGTGTTGTCATGCATTTTTGAAAAAAAATTAATTTAATTGTTAATTTTAAAAATTTCAGAAAAATTATTTTTTTTAAAAAATCAAAAAATTATTCTTAAGTCTTCATATATGCAAATTAAAGATTGGTAAATTTATGTGCTTTAAAATTCATGTGATGAATGTTTATTACATGTTTTATTTACGAATGATCATAGGCCTATGACCAATGTGATTAGACATTTTTAAATTATTTTTGAGTTTTTGGGGCTTGTGAGCCTCTTATTCTATTTTTGTATTGCATTAAATTATTATAAAAAGAGTATAATAGAAAGTGAGATTTCTATTTTAATTTTGTAAATGGAGGACGTTCGATGTTTAAAGGCATATATGCTTGTATGGGTTACAAATACAAATGTAATAAAATAGTTCTTTATATTTCTACCCTTAGATTGACCTTGACTCGTTTTTGCCTCAAATGGGTTGCATAGGTTGGCCATGATCATCCCATCGCTTTTACATAGGAGGCATGTTAGATTATATTTAACATGACAAAAATGAAATATAATAGAATAGTTCTTTATATTTCTACCCTTAGATTGACCTTGGACTCATTTTTAGCTCAAATGGGTTGCATAGGTTGGCCATGATCATCCCATCGCTTTTGCATAGGATGCATGTCAGATTATATTTAATACTTTACTTGTGCACATATGATGATAAGCATTAAATAAGCCACTTAATAATTTAATTGATGCGGTCTTGGAAAATTAAAAACCCCAAGTTTGTTGAAACTTAAAGAGAATTTTTTCAATTTCAAATAAAAATGAACAAGTTAGGTAGGACATATCGTTACATGCCTACTATCAAAGGTAGAAATATGACGACGCTACCGCACTTAATTACTGGCCATGAGTTGTGGGGTGGTATGTGTTGGAAAGATATGATCTTTACCAAGCATAGAGATTCTCGTAGGATGGATTTGCCATTATGTTGGCCATGAGTCATGGGATATCTTGATGCTCCATCTACCCAAATATTTGATGGATGTTGTTTGACACTTAGTACTATATGGGCTCGTAAAATTAGGACATATGGGAAGAGATGTGGCAAAACAAACTTGAGGGTTGTGTATTGATATAATCGTTAAAGAGTTGACCACAGATAGAAAAAATTCATAAGCTCATAAAATTGAGGTGTGAAATATTTTCATTGGACCTGAAGCCCACTAGAAAATTCAATTTCCAAACTTCCATTAGGGGTGATGGAATTCAAAGAAAATAGTGGGAGACATTTAGTATTAAAAACCTTATATTAAATGAATATATTTTTCCCATAGTTTATCTATTTTTTGTTTTGTGCATATTTTGTAGATTTTTCTACTAAAATGGCAAAGAATCCACTAGCAACATTCCTTGAGCAAAACAAATTAACTGAACTAAACTTTGTTGATTGGTTAAGAAACCTTAAGGTAAGCTTTCAATCTGAGAAGAGGGCATATGTCCTGAATACCACACCTTCTTCGGTTCCACCAGAGAATATTACTTCAGAGGCTCATGCAGATTATCTGTGCCATGTTGATGACAATCTGCAGGCTCAATACTCATGTTGGCATCGATGTCAAATGAGTTGTAGAGGTAGAACAAGGACCAAGATATTGCTTATAGAACCCTCCTTCACCTACAAGAGTTATATGGTGAAGTACTAGGTAGACGAGATATCAGATCTCAAATGAGCTTTTGAGATGTTGTATGAATGAGGGGTTTTTAGTTCATGATCATAGATTGAAGATGATAACCCTCATTCTTGCATCCCTTGGAGTCATTATGGAGAACAAAATCTATACGGATCTTCTGTTGCAATCTCTGCCTCCTTCATTTGACCCCTTTATTATCAACTTTAACATGTACAACATGGAGACTAGTCTCTCTGAGCTTGTGAACATGTTAAAGACTGTTGAGTCCACCATGAAAAAAGACAAGCCAGTTTTACTTATTGGATCCTCTTTCGGATCAAAGGCTATAAAGCCCAAGATAGAAAAGAGAAAAGGAAAGGGTTTCTCCAAACCCAACAAGTTAAAGGTGAATGACGGTGTCAAGAAGGTTTCTTCTCAAGCTAATGATAAGTATCATTACTGTGGCAAAACAAGGCAATAGAATAGGAACTGCAAGGAGTATCTTACAAGCCTAAAGAGTTCAAGTATATATTTTGTTGAAGTTAACTTATTTACTAACGATGTTTATTGAGTATTGGATTACGGTTGTAGCTTATATATTTGTAATAATTTACAGAAAATGACAAGAAGTAAGAAGTTGGATGGAGGAGAGAAGGTCCTAAGGATAGGGAATGGAGCAAGAGTTGCTGCATTGGCTATAGGCACTATTAATCTAGCTTTTGAGAATAGCTTTGTAATGGTTTTGAATAATTATCTTTTTATTCCAAATATTATTAAGAACATTATCTCTATTCCGGTTCTAGGTAGAGAATATTTTAGATTTACCATTGAGAATGGAAATTATTCCATTTTCAAATGTTTTGATTTTATCTATTCAAGTTCATTGACGAATTGCTTATATACTATTACTCCCCATAACCCCATTCTCACAATTCAACAAAATAAAAGAAAATTAGATAATCATAATTCTATGAGCCTATGACACGTAAGATTATGACATATTTATGATAAAAGGATTAATAAGTTAGCACAATTGTTTGACCTAAAGGACGAGCAAGAACTGCCAACATGTGAATCCTATCTCAAAGAAAAGATGATCAAATCTTTATTTATTAGACAAGTGGAGCGAGCCAAATATCTATTGGATTTGATTCATACAAATGTACGTAGACCATTAAGTGTTAGTTCATGAGGGAACTATAACTATTTTTTAATCTTTACTAATAACTTCTCTAGGTATGGTTATGTGTACCTTTTAAGGTACAAGTCTGAAGTCTTTGAAATGTTCAAAGAATTCAGAAATGGAGTAGAGAAATAAATTGGCTTTAGTGTAAAGACTCTTCGATCTAATCGAGAAGGTAAGTACTTAAGTACAAAGTCTTTAGGTTATCTAAGAGCGAATGAGATTCTCTCACAGTGGACTCATCCTGCTACTCCACAACTTAATAGAGTTGTGAAATGCATGAATCGAACCTTGTTAGACATGGTTTGATCTATGATGAGTTTTAATTCATTACCTTTTTTATTTTGGGGTTATGCCTTGGAAACGGCAATATACGTATTAAATAGGGTGTCATCTAAAGTCGTGCCCAAAAAACTATATGAGATATGGTGTGGTAAGACATCTTTCTATAACTATCTTAGGGTATGTGGGTGTGCTGCTTATGTGAAGTAGCTAGTGAGAGATAAATTGGATATGAGATCCATCTTATACAAGTTTATGGGGTATCCAAAGGAGTCTATTGGATACTATTTTTACAACGCCTCAGAATAAAGGTGTTTATTTTGATGAATCCCACATTCCTTGAAGAAGAATTTTGATTAGAGAGAAGGGGCAAAGTCATGAAACTTGAATAAGTTCAAGAACCACATAATGCCTCAACTATCATAGTACATGACACATCAGCTGATGCTGGGCTCTCTGAGGCACAACCTCTTTTTAGATCCAAAAGGGTCTCAAGGGTAGCTAATAGGTATGATTTTTTATTAGAGAATGAAGAAGAGGGACTCCCCATAGATAATGATCCAAGAAGCTATGGAGAAAAGACATCTGACATCAACTCAAAGAAGTGGCAAGAAGATATACAATTCAAGATGGACTCTATGTACTCCAACAAGGTATGAACCTTGGTGGACCCACCATAGGAATCTATTCCCATTGGCTGCAAATAGGTCTACAAGCAGAAGGTTGGAGTAGATGAAAAAGTAGCGACTTATAATACATGTTTGGTTGCAAAAGGTTATACTCAGAAGCAAGAAATTAATTATGAGGAAACCTTTTCACTAGTGGCGATGCTTAAGTCCATCCGAATTTTGCTAGCCATATCTACATCTTATGACTATGAGATATGGAAAATGGGTATGAATACCGCTTTCCATAATGAAAATATTAAAAAAAAGATCTATATGAAGTAGCTAGAAGGCTTTATATCCAGTGAAAGCGAGCAAAAGGTTTACAAGCTCTAGAGATCCATTTATGGACTCAAACAGGTTTCAAGGAGTTGGAACATCCGATTTGATAAAACAATCAAAATATTTGATTTTCATATGAACCTAGATGAACTATATGTCTAGAAGAAGATTAGTGGGAGGGTAGTTTTGTTTGTTATCCTCTACGTTGATGACATCCTACTCATTGGGAATGATGTAGGGATGTTGTAGTCAATGAGGACTTGGTTGTCTAAATAGTTTTCCATGAAGGACTTGGGAGATGCATCTTTTATCTAGGGCTTAAAGATCTATAGAGATAGATCTAGAAGGATAATCAGACTATCCCAATCTATGTACATAGATAAAGTGGTAAAAAGGTTTAGCATGGAGGAATTCAAATGAGGATTCCTGCCTATGAGTTATAGGGTTTCACTCTCTAAGGCTATATCTCCCAAGATACCTAAAGAGAGAGAAATGATGACTCAGATACCTTATGCATCCGCCATATGGAGCATAATGTATTCAATGTTGTGTACAAGGCCTGATATTGTACATGCTTTGAATGTCATTAGCAGATATTACTCCAATCCAAGAGAAGAACACTAGAAAGTCGTTAAGATGATCTTTAAGTACTTGAGAAAGACTAAGGATATCTTTTTTATATACGGCAATAGAAAACTAAAATTGGAAGGATATATCGACTCTAGTTTTTAGTTTGATATAAACGACTCTAAGTCCATGTCTAGATACATATTAACCCTGAATGGTGGTCTGGTTAGTTGGGAAAGTTATAAACAAGATACGATTGTCGACTCTACTACCGAAGCTGAATATAATGTTGCATCAGATGAATAAAAAAAAACTATTTGGATAAGAAACTTCATTCAAGGGTTGGATATAGTTCCATCCACTATTGATCTAGTAATGATTTACTGTAAAAATAATGGGTCCATTGCACAAGCAAAGGAGCCAAGATCAGTAAGATGATACTACTTGATTAGAGAGATCATTGGTAGAGGTAGCATTGTTCTGGAACAAGTTGCTTCAGTAGAAAATATAGAAGACACACTTACTAAGCCCTTAGCATAGAATATAGTCAATGGACATCTCGAGAAGATGGGCCTTAGATACATGGGCAATTAGAGCTAGGGCAAGTGGAAAAATATTAAAGTAGGATACCCAGCATCTCAATTAGATTGGGTGTAATATATTCTTTTCTTGGGTAAGGCAATCTTATTGGGATTCATATTAATAAAAAGGCTATTTTTTATGTTATGTCTTGCATTTTCTTTTTGTGTATTAGATAAAGTTCCTAGATCAAATTTAGCTACAGGGTATGGTCGCGCATAAATAATGATCATGGAATATATTTCTAAAACTTTAGTATTAAATGAGTTCTGGGTCAAGGGCTTTTTGAGACGGGATATCAAATAGCCTAGTAAGACTTCCGCATGCGTTACATGCTTGTAAGATGAGGATATCTCATTCCATTGGTATTAGTATAGAGATGCAAGTGCATATACGTGGGTGATTATTAAAGAACAAGTACACTAAATATGGCCTACAAGAAATTCTTAGCTAAAGGCTTTGCCTGTCTAAATAAGAATTTTTATGTTGCAATAGTACACAACTAGCCTTGAATTTGATGCACGATGGTAAACTTGTGTGCATCTTGTAGCACTTTGATATATCTTCTGATTGTTTGACAATCACCAAGGGAATATATGGAGTGTTGCATTAGTGTGCATGGACGTGTTTGTCAGTGGCCAATATAGAATTCAACACTTGTCATTTAACACTTGAAATGGGATCATAATTATTAGATCATTTATGGTTTCAACTTATAATATATGCTCTAAATTCAATCAGGAGATTAGTTGTCGGAAGGACCGTACATGTATGGGACTGAAATAGTTTTACTCGCTATTTCACTTAAGACTAACTTGTCATGATTGCTTGCTAGATGTTTTCATAGATAGTGAGGTTCTTGGAATTAAAGAGTTAATTCCAAGTGGATTAATTAATTAGATTAATTAATCAAAATAATAATAATTATTAAGAAGTTACAAATTTTGCAAGCCTACTATTAGCTTAGTTGTGAAAATAAAGGGTCACACACAAATTGAAATGGAACATATCTAATCTAGGAATTAATCAAAGTAGTTGGATTTAGTTAATTAATGGAGATTAATTTGGGGCTTAAATTAATTTAATGGGTCAAATTAATTATTTAATTAAGTAAAGAGATTATTTAATTAAAACTAATAAGATTAGAAAGCCAAATTGGAGTGAAGTAATTAATTAATTGGATCAATTAAATTAAAATTGGGTAAATTTGATTAATTGGATTAATTAATAGACTTTATAAAAGTTCAAGCCCAAAATTAAAGTGGTTCTTTATTTAAGGGCCCACTTGAATTATTGGAAGAAGAAATAAAAAAATAAGATAACATGATTTTCTTATTAATTATCTTATAAAGATAATTGGAGATATTTGATATCTATATTGATTGAATTGGAAGAATCCAACACAATCAAGAAACGAGAGAGAGAGGGGCGATTTTGTGGCTTGTAGAAGTCCACAAAATTGGCCACATTCATTCAAGGAGATAAGTTGATTGAATTGGTTATTTTTGAAGAGTTTGACTCTTCCAAAATAACTAATTTAAACACATGAAAATATGGTAAATGATGAAAATTGTGGGATAATTTTGAGCCATCTATTTTTTCTTGATATGGACGAAAATTTGAGGAATGTATCTATCCCTTTTTTTGGCCACTTAAAAGAAATAAAAGGAAAAAAATATTTTTCTTTCTTAACAATTTTCTCTTCCAAAACCTTCTTCCTAGATAATCAAAAGAATCCTCTTTGATTATGCATATATTGGATTCTTAATTCCACAAGTTGGATTAAGAATTAATGCACCAAAAAAGCACTCCAAACTAGATTAGTAAAAGAATTAAAACCACTGGCGAGATTTTTAATTTCATGTTCTAATACAGACATGTGGACTATTTTTAGAGGGAAGACAATTGGATCCATTGTGAACCTTTTTCATAAAGTGATTAATAGCAATTAATTGCTACACACCCTACAACAACCGAAGTATGTCAAAAGTATAAATTTGAAATTTTATTTATTTTTTTGTAAAACTATCAAAAATACGCGATCGTTAGAATCACTTTGAACTTGGGGTGATGCAGTAATTGTTGTTACATGTATTTATTTTCAAATTAAATTTTAAAATTCCATTGTGCACACCCCATAGTTATAGCGAACCTAACAGGGAGGCACAATCATGAGGAAAACTCCAAAGGAGGCATACGAGTTGTTAAAGTAAATTACATCTAATAGTTATGAATAGAAAATAGATAGAACACATCATCGATATATACTCCACCCTTTCAACTCAAATCAAAGCATTGAACAAGAAGATTGATAACATGAGTGCTTCAACGATGAAGGTGCAAACCATCGCATGTGAGTTATGTGGAGATGGATATTATAACACTGAATGCCAAGTGGGGAATCCATTTTCATCCTCATCCGAGCAAGCTAATTATGTTGGGAATTTCAATAGGCAAGCAAAAAATCCTTATTCCCAAACATACAACCCCAGATGGAGAAATCATCTAAATTTTGCATAGGGAGGTCATGGTAGCCAAAGCACCTCTCAAGCCAATCAAAACATGGCTACACCTCCACTACCTAGTCACCTACCCCACGGAAAGAAACCAAATTTTAAAGAACTTGTGGCCAAGTTTATTGCCAATACCAAAGCGAGATTTCAAAACAATGAGGCAACCTTACGAAATTTGAAAACTCAAGTAGGTCAAATTGCAAGTATTATCGCGGGACATGCTCAAGGAACATTGCCAAGTGATATGGAGAAAAATCCTAAGGCACAAGTAAATGCAATCATGTTGAGAAGTGGGAAGGAGATAGATACCAAAGTGCAAGAAGTAGAATCTCAACAAGAGAAGGAAGACAAGCCAACATCAAAGTCTAGAACTTCATCTAAATCGCTTATCCTTAGTGAAGCGATAAATGTTCCTCCTCCTTATCCTATGGTATTGAAAAAGCAAAAAATAGATGTGCAACTTTCTAAATTTCTTGAAGTCTTTAAGAATTTGCATATTAATATTCCATTTGCTAATGCTTTACTTCAAATGCATAATTATGCTAAATTCTTGAAAGAAATTTTATCAAAGAAAAGTAGAGGAACATAAGTTGGTGAATTTAACCAAGGAGTGTTTGGTGATTGTGCAAAACAAGCTTCCTTCTAAGCTTAAGGACACTGGGAGTTTCTCTATCCCTTGCACTATTGGTTCAATTACTTTTTCTAATATTTTATGTGATTTCTGAGTAAGCATTAATCTTATGACTTTTTCGGTTTATAGGAAGCTTAGATTAGGAGAGCCAAAGCTAACGACAATGTTATTTCAACTAACCGATCGATCTATCAAGTATCCACGAGGTAAGGTTGAGAATGTGCTAGTGAAGGTAGATAAGTTCATTTTCCTAATTGATTTTTTTGTGTTAGATATGAAGGAAGATGTTAATGTGCCCTTTATTCTAGGTAAACCTTTCCTAGTGACTAGTAGAGCTTTGATTGATGTACGACTAGGAAATTTGATACTTAGAATAGGGAATGACCAAGTGACCTTTCATGTTTCAAAAGCCTTAAAATTACCAGTAGAAACAAACTTATGTGGAGAAATTGATGCTAACCCATTGGTCAATGATCTTTTGCAACAAACTAATTGTGATGAGAAAGTTGATGCATGCATCATGAACTTAAAAGAAATGCAAAAGGTGAAAAGTAGGTTGATGTGAATGAATTTAAGGGATGGGATTGGGTGGAAAAGCCTAAGTGCAATCAATTAGATGCTTTTGATCCCTTTGTTGTTGAACAAGTGCAGGAAAATAGCTTGAGGAAAGACTTGTGAACTCTATTAAAAATTTCTAAAGGAGGAGACTTGGAGGATGAAAGTTTAGTGGCTGCCCTTGAACACTTAGATGCCAAATTACCCTTTAAGAAGTTGTTTTAAGTTAAATCAAAATTTATGGGCAAGCCAAGACCAAGGCTAAATCCTATCATGCTAGGTGAGGCACATGTGGAAAAAGTTAAGCCCCTTTAAATGGGGTGATCAACGCCGACCTAAGCACTACTTTGGGTGAGGTAATGAGTATAAGATGTCTAAATTTTATCTGGCTTATTTCCAAGTAGAGGTAATAAAGTCAAGCTAAAGACTACAAATTAGAACTATATATTTCTTTAGGACTTTTAGTAGTTTTGTTGTTTTTAATTTTTCTTTATTTCATAGTATTTTGTGCACAGGCCATGTGAAAATGTCTCTTTTTCTTGTGTAGACGGACATCTCTTTGGTGATATGTGTGAATCTCCCATGGACTCAAAGGGCATTTATCTATTTAAAAGGGAAATTTCCTATTTAGCCCCTCTTACGTGCTTAATTCTTTAAACATTGAGGATAATATTGATTTTAAAGTTGGGGATGAGATTTGTATTTTGTGTGTTTGACCTTTTGTGAAAAATTGAGCCAATTTTTTTATTTTTATTGAAGCTTTGTGTGTGAATTACATGTTGTGTGATGAGAGTCCAAGAGCAAACTTACTTTGTTGACAAACTTAATGAGTTCATGTTTTGTGATTGAATGAATAACTTTATTACCAATTGCTATGATGATACTTAATTAATATTGTATAAAGTATAGAGGAAAGAAAGATTGCTAGTCTTGTGACATGGCAATTATTGTGTGTATATGATCTTTGTCATGAATGATGAATTTTCATGGAGCTTGTTGTGTTAAAATCTTATGAATTGCATGCTACTTAGTATTGGATTTTGCTTTCAATGAGTAGTATTGGTCATTTTCTGGTGTTCGAAAACTTGATTGATTACCTTTTGAGGCAAAATCCTAGATAAGTAGCAAACTTGGAATTAATTTAGGCTATTTTTGATACATTTGAGCCTTTCAAGCCAATCATGAAAACATATCTATTACTAGTCACACCATTGTGCCTTATTGAAAAGAATAACATATGCAAAGCGTATTAATTACCACCATTCGACTACATTTCATGTAAGCTCATTACATCCACCTTGTGCAACCCGAAAAATCATGAATTATCCCTAAGAGAGCTTAGTGTGTGACATATTGTGCACTTTTGATAAGGGTACATGAATGGAAAATTGAGGATAGATGAGCAACTGATGTAACTAAGGGAGATACTACAACCCAATTAGACAAAAAAAAGTTTGGGGGTTGTGAAGGAATGAAGAATAAGAAAATGAAGCCTTGGGATTCATGAAAAAAAAAAGAAAAAGAGAGAAAAAAATGTGTACAAAAGAAAAAAATATATTTGAAGTAAAAAAAAAAAGAATATGAAGAAAAGCATGAATCCAAAAAACGCAAAATGGAAGAAAGTGGGGAAGAAAGAAGAAAGGAGGAGAGTAGAGATATAGAAGTGCAAAAACACTTAGCTCTCTTGTTTTATGTTATCCCTACCCTTTCTTTGCAGCTATTTACAAGTTTTTTAAAGTCCTATTGATATAAGTTTGTATGGTATGTAGATTAGTGGAGAAGGTGTAAGAAAACCAAGCCTATGGAGCACCAAAAAGATTCCTTACTTAGATCAAAGGAGTCATTGGTTGTGAAATTCATACCGAAAATAGATGCATGAAACTTGAACTAGACACTTCACACACACACATTTTGAATTCATGACTAGATTTATGAAGCACAAGTTTTATAGTGTCATTTAACTAGCTTTATGACTAACCTTTGGACTTATGAGCAATAAAGATTGTTGAGGCATTATATTGGTTAATCAAGTTGAGTTATTCATGTTCAATTATGAGCTTATACTTAGTTTGATTTATAACTTTGCTTAAGGATAAGCAAAAGACAAGTTTGAGGGTAGTTGATAATCTCATAATTTTACATATTTTCGACAGTCTCAAAAGCAAAAAATGTTTTATCTCATATTTGATGGAATTATATCTTATCTTGTGATGTATGTTGACACAGTTGGAAGAAATGAGGTTGAAATATGAAAATTAAAAAAGGGGTCTACGCCGCAGCCCCAAATCAATAGTGTGTTAGGAGCCACGGCCCAAAAACTCTAGGCAGCGACCCTAATATAAAAATTACAAAACAAAATGTTTCAAGCCGTGGCCCCTAAATCTTAAGCCACAGCTCCACTGTGCATAACATAAAAATATTCTCTAGTAGGATTTTGATAATAAGTGGCAAAAAATGGGCTTAATTTGGAATATTTGTTATTCCTCACATCTTAGATATAGTACATATATCACACACACCATGTGACTCTCTATTAGATACACTATACACACACAATTACATCATACAAATGAGAGATATACACATACTTACATGTATTTTCTGGAACAACACACAAAACACACCACATTCAATACACAATTCATCACCCATACACATTTTACACCTAAATTATCACACATATTTTTTCTCCATCCAAAACTCACGTTTCTCTATATTTATTTGCACACTATACCAAGAACACACACCCATTACCAAGGAGTTTGGGATTTGAAGACAAGAAGAGGAGGAACTTCATTGGTCATTGAAGATTTTGAAGAAGAAATGAAGAATCACTTAGTGGTTGTAATATTCTACTGTAATTTATTATTTTATTTTATATAATTTTGAGAAATTTGTAAAAATCATGATATTGAGAAACTTTTAGTTCTTGTTTATTTCAATATGAGCTAAATTACTTTTGTCAAGATTTGGAAAGCCATTTCTATGGAGTTATTAGTTGATGTTTATATTGTGATTGGAATGTTGCTTTTATTATGACGAGTATATGCTATGTTCTTAATGCTTCTTGAGACTTGGCCAATTTCAAATTAATTTTAATTATTGCAATTAAGATCGAGATGTGAGGTTGTAACAATAGATCGAGTAATATATACCATGGACTGACCCCTATGGGGATATAGGCATAGGTACATGTAGTAGTTATAGGTGCGAAAATAAAAAACTAGTGGAATTCACAAATCTCAATGCACTCTTAGTAGGATGGCCTGTAGTTAGAGATGTCGTCAATAGCCTACTAGGGGTATATTTGGTCCAACTCGAGTGAGAACACCAATTACATTAGAAAGAACCACCGTCACATAACCCACATCATTCCTAATCACAATTAAACTAAGTTCATAACAACATATGTTACCTTAGTATTGAATTCAATCCCCTACTCTCCTTGGATTTTTTGCTTTTGTTAAATGTAGTAGTTGTTGCATTTTAATTCAACCACCACCACAATTGTTAGGTCAAATATAGCATAGATAACCTATATTTGGTACTCACACACACTCTCTAGGGTTACGATACTCTACTCACTCTTTATTACTCATTGACATTATGCACTTGTGGATTTGTTACCACCATTTAGAGGTCACCAACAAGCATAATAATTATACAGTTAGTCCTAAATTCATTGCGATTTTTTTTATACCCGAATATTTCATTTTGACTAAAACTTAATAAAGTTTACGATTATACCTTCAATTCACTCCAGTTGATGATAATGATTTGAATGATTCAAATTGTTGCACGTTCTCGAGTGGTTTGCCGTAGGAATCCATGCTTATTCCCTATGACGGTACCTAAAAAACAAGCAAGATAACATTTTGATTTCTCTGATAGAAGTAATTGAATCCATGAACCTATTCTAGAATTTTGGGAGTGCTAATTAATTCCAATATTAACTTAGTATTAAGAGAACTAATAAGATTGTATGTGAATTCTAGAACCAAACTTATAGAACTATAGACTAGAGAAAATATGGAAAAAAAGAGAAAATAAATTTTCTGCACTAGAAGAGAGTGAGGGGCCAATTTTGGTTGCTTCTCAAGCATGTAAAAATCATTCCTTTGGTAAGGTGTATTTATACACCTTCATGTCTTGACCTAATCCCATTAGTCATCTATCCTTTTTCCATATTTATCTCTTGTTTGATTCTATTCAAGATATATCTTGAATGATTTTACTATTAAGATTCTAAGTCTTAATTACTTTCCAAAATACACCTTCATGTCTTGACCTAATCCCATTAGTCACCTATCCTCTTTCCATATTTATCTCTTATTTGATTCTATCCAAGATATGTCTTGAATGATTTTACTATTAAGATTCTAAGTCTTAATTACTTTCCACTCAAGACAAGATGTCTTTGATGGGCCTCTTCTGCGAACCCAATATTATTGGGCTTCTTTATTAATTAATCAAGCCCAATTAAATAGTTCTAATGAACCACCTAATCAAATTAGGCCTGATATAAATATTTCAATTATTTATATTAGTTAAATTATTTTAACCCTTAAATTAATTTCAAGCTCATTAATTAATTAATCCAATCAACTAATTAATAACTCCCAAACGAACTTCTAATCATATTAGGTGTAATTAAATAATTATTTTATTTAATTGAATGAATTAATTTAATTATTAAATTAATTCTAGCTCCAAGTTAATTAATCATTAATTAACTTGATTCAACTTCTTTGATTTAATTCTAAATGGAAGTGATCCATCTCATTTTTGTATATGACCCATTAAATTCACAACTAAGATAGCACTAACTTGCAACTTTTGCAATATAGAATTAATTTAATTAATTGATCCAATCAATTAATCCATCTTGGAACTAACCCTTAAGAATTCAACAACCCATCCTTTGGTGGCTCATTAACAACAACAATCCCAACTTTAATTTCACCATTACCATTAACTGATACCAAATTAAGACCAGAACTCCATTGATCTTTAGACAGATTTCTCCACATTAATTTCTGCAGTCAAATTCAGTGCAATTTTATTCATCGACGCATTAGCACCCTCGTGGACCTTATCTACCTTTTGAGATGGATCAATATCAGACACTTTATGGTTTTGCTTTTCAATCTAAACCATTGAAACCTTGGACGGACCTGCAACAAATTGACCTTGATCCATAACCCTTTTCCCTTTTGCAAGCTCTATTTTCTATCTAGTTGCTTCTAATTCTTTCCCTTTTGAATCTTGGATCACTATTTTATTCTTCATTAAAGCATGAATCAATATTATGGCCAAGATGTAAACACTTTGTGCAGTACTTTGGATAATTTTCGTAAATGATCTTTTGTGTAAAATCATAATCACCAAGCCACTAAAAATCTCCTCTTCCCATGGCCTAAGAAGATCATAATCGACACATAACCTTGCCATACTTAGCCTTGTTCTATTTACAGTTCGTTTGTCGATTTTTATTGGCTTACCAAGCAACGAGGCGACACCATATAAGCTCTTTTAGTGGAACAAGTGAACCAGTAATTCTGGCTAACTGATCCACAGCGGTACAATAGATGATTCGATTTTAGAATCGAACTCCGGAGTCCACTTGAAGACCCTCTGGGAAATCCATCAAGGAACCAAATTTGCTTACCCCATAGTCTCATGAAATCCTCTTCGCTCGTCAACTTAATCAATATATGTTTAAGATTAATGACTTAAATATTATATGCCCCTTTTATCCCTAAGGATGCAAACTTTATTTGTATGCCTTGAAGGTTAGGACAAGGAGAAAACTTCCTAACAAGCGTAAATCAGAATGGTGCAGCCATTTCAATGGTTTCTTCTTGTGAGAATTGTATGAATGGCTTGCCCCGGTAGGAAGATTGAATACCGTATACTTCTCCATGTAATTGACTGAATTACTTCTTAGAAGCCATCAAATCTTGGATAAAAGGATGTTCAGTCGTTCAACCAGATTGAAGAACAAATGCAAAGGGATGATTATTAGTGTTATCTAATATATAGGATTATGGGATCGGGTGGCTTAAGATCTGGAGGTTTTGGAATTTGAGAATGAAGAGGAGGGAACGCTGAGAGAGAGTCCTTAGGAGCAGCCATCAAAGGAGTCGGTTAAACTACTAGGAATATTTTTTTTTTGGTAATAGATAAGATTAATTGAAAATCTTAAAATAAGAATATAGTTCAGTGATCTCACTCCAGGAATTATTGTAGTTCAGTGAGCGACTAACGTAGGTATTGCAATGTATAAAGTTACTCAGCTTTCCAAGAGGACAATGGAGGTGTCTGAATTTATCCATGTGCTTGCCATGATAGCATGCCTATTTCCCTTAACGACATTTCAGTCATCTCTTCTGGAGTAAATTTCACATAGAGAGCTCCAATATTTTGGTTTAAGTTCTCAATAATTTGGTCAGGCAACTAGGCATATTGTTTTAGCAAAATCCATCTATGCCTAAGCGTGGCACGAACTCTTACTACCAGTTTATTAATAAAAAATTCAAATTAAAAGATACAACTGAAAAATAGAAAATAGGAATACTTACTCTCTTGCAAGCAATGGAGTCTAAAGAAACATGAAGAGAAGTACTAATCCTTTACAAAAAAGAAAAAAAGTTAAAAAAATTTAAATTTGGAAAGTTTCCAGCATCAATACGTGTATGTCCTTGAATGGAACAAGGAAAATCATTGGGTAGCCAAATACTTGCAGCCAGAACAGCACAAGCGTGATTTGCCAACCAATCTGCTATTTGGTTGCCCTCACAAAAAATGTGACATCGTAATATCCATTTGCTTCTTAAAAAATTAAAATTGAGCTAAAAGCTGTTGTAATTTCCAATTTCCCCATTTCTCTCCTTCTCAGGTATTGATAAGCACCAACGCATCCACTTCAATCCAAAGTTTACATAAGCCTCTAATAACACAATGACACACCTTCAACAAGTTTAGCATGTACATTTATTATTTATACTATTTTTAAATATTTCTTTCAATTTTTGATTGGATTAAAATAAACCTTTGATATATCAATTTTAGTGACATTAATGTAATTTATAATTCTCCAAAAAAATAGTTTTTCTAAAACAAAAAATTAGTTCCAAACAAACTACAAAACCCTTCAAAATCCATCTATAATGTAATTTACAATTCTCCTAAAATATAGTTTTTATAAAAAAAATACAGTCCCAAACAAACTACAATACCCTTTAACATCCCGTCCGTATAGAATTTCCTGCAAAGTCCCATCCAAATATTCTTATGTGGTACGATTGCTGCTTCTATTTTTCTGGGCAACATTCTTTTGTAATTGCTTCCCTTTCTCTTCTTGGATTGTTGATTTTTTTTTTAACCTATTTCACAAAGCATGGCAACAGATTTAATGAAATTTGGAATTGAATTTTTCAAGGGATATTACTTTGATCTTTAAGTGGATAGCTTTTAATTTGGTGATTCGGTTATAAGGTTTTTTTGGCATTGAGTTCTATTTGTTGTTAGCTTAACAAAACATTTAATCCTTTTATTGGATAAACTATATAGATAAAGTAGCCATATTTGAAACCTTTATTGCATTCAGATTAATTTGATATTGAGTGTAAAGCTATTTTCTGGTTCTCCCCATCTTGTTTCAATCATGTATGAATTATTATGAAATATCGATTTTGATGCAAATTACATCTTTTCGTTTATATTCATTTAAGATAATATTTGGTGAGTCAATCATTGACTTGGATGCTAATAATTTTTTTTTTTAAAAGCCATTAGTTGTCAATAATTTTCCGTAAGGAATTAATCAATTAGTTTTTTGTGGGTAGTAAATAGGAGTAAAGAATAATATACATCTATTGGATATGTTTTTTAGGCAAATTGTTCATAACCTAATTTGAGATTACACTTATAGGTTAGGAGGAAATTCTCGCATGTAATAGGCTCACAAGCTTGGAGCGTAACAAATGATATTAGAGTTAAACATGAGTCAGAATATCAGGAATTAAGTGTTATATAAAATAAAGTGCTATACGTATAAACACCACATTTTGAACCTATAGAACAAAAGTGCTACATGCATGCACAGGAGATTAATAAATGATTGTACAATTGAATGCACAAATATTTGTTCAAACAAACTTTTCAAAAAAAAAAATCTAAATTAATTAGGCCCTCTCAAATTTAGTAATTTTAAACTATAGCAATGATTTTTAAAGTTATAACAAAAATGGTTTTGTATAGGATGATACACGTGTAGTAAACATATGCAAGTAAAAAATATAATAGGTTTATTTAGGTTAACAATTGACCTTTTATATAATAGTTTTTTTTCCTATTGATTAAAAATATAACCTTTATTATATATATATATATAGATAGATAGATAGATTATTCAATTTTTTAAGGTAAATATAAATATATATATATATAAGTGATCCTTTATTCTTCCAAATAATGAACAATACCTAAATAAATATTTGAAAAATAGATCTCCTCAATCCATATAGATATCATTTTACAAAATTTAATAAATATATCTAGAAAAAAATTATGTTTAGTTCTAGCTTGGCCTATTTTTAATCTTATTCCCTTAAAAGTGGGTCTTTTAATTTACATACAACATGAAGAATTATTTTGACATTTGAGTTCAAAATTAAATATGAACTATTTAATGTAAATGGATTTTGAACTCTTTTCCATAAAGATAAATAAGTATATTTTCGTAAATTTGATTTAGATATATATATATATGTGTGTGTGTGTGTGTGTGTGTGTGTGACTATAAATTTAATAAAAATAAATTATGCATTTTTATTCAAAATAGCCCAATATTTATTTGTATTCAAAAGAATATATTAACAATATGAATGGAGATATGCTTAGTTATTTGTATTCAAGGTAGTCAAAATTTGTCTTGATTAAATAGTTAATTTATTTTGAATTCAAATAACTAAAATAGTTTTTTAATATTTAATATTTTTTCATACTTATTATACTCATTTATTATTTTATAATTTTCTTTTTAATTACTTAAGTACTAATTACTTTTTAAAAAATTATAACTTGAAATATTTTTTAATTAAAAAATATTTTAAAATTAAAGTGTGCAAAGTATTCAAAATATGCTAAATACTATATAAATTTATTGCATTAAGGGTAATTTTATCAAAGTAATTAATTTAGGGGAGTAAATAATATATTTGTTAGTTCATGGAAAGTTTTGCGACCTTAGGTTAAGTTCAAGGACGGTTTATGTATTTTCCCTAAAAAATAATTAATTTTAAGATTAGCAAAATACAAGATAGTATTAAAAAATAGAACAAAAATTATTTTGGTACCCAAGTATTTTCATTGATCTTTTTTTATCATAATGGATATATACCCTTTAACTTTTACATCCTAACTTAGATTCAATTATCAATTTATTTAATTTTTCATGATATATTCTTTTGGTTGAATAAACTTAATCGTTATGATAATATAAACTTAAATTTGAATAGCCAGAAACAAACATATTAAAAACTTATTCTCAAATAAAAAAAATTAAAATTAAAATAAACTTGGATGAGAGCTATATTTTTTAAATTAATGTGACGAGACTTTAAAACTAATTTTAATGTGGAGGTTTAAGAAATAGTAGAGAAAATAAGATAAATATTTATTTTATTTTTATTGTGTTTTCTTGCATTATTTATTTTTATATGAAAATTACAAAAAAGAAGAAGAAGAAGAAGAAGAAGAAGAAGGAGAAGAAGAGTAAAGACCAAAAAGAATTTTTATAACAAAAAATATCACTTCTTAAACTCTAAATAAGGAGTTAATATAACGTTTACAAAACTTCTTTTATATCTCACATCATAAGTTATAGTTTCAAAATTATTGTTCTTTCTTAAAATATATTTTTATTTCAATCTCTTCATTATTGACTTTTTTGTTTCTTACTTATCTGGATGTATACTGTTAGAAAATTTTATATCTATGTTATCAATAGATAGAATTTTATTTAACCAATTAAAACATAATATACAAAATTGAAAAAATTAAAATGTAAATAGAGTTAAAAAAGGGTACATATGTCATTGTAAGAAATTTAGAAGAAAAATATAAAAAAAAAATCATTTGATATGTATTATCTTGATATTTATGGTAAAACTGATAAGATGTAACTTAAAAATTTATACTCTTAAACAAAATAAAGTTAAAACACCAATATGATACTTATGATAAAATCCAGGTAACCAAACATTTAACAAAATAAAGTATAATGTGAAAGAGTGAAACTAAAATTAGATAGTCTAAAAGCGCATATATGTCACACGTAAGAAGAAAAACTAAAACAATTTCATTTGATATGTAACAAAATTTTATATTTGCAGCAAAAGTCAGATATATCTATTCAAATACTAATATGATATTCATGATAAGATTCATGCACTAAATTTACTCTTAAAGTTTACTTACTATGTTGAACTATGCATAATAAATTTAAGGAGTTATTTGCACTTTGAGATTTGAATCTTTGCCAACCATGTTCCCTTATTTGATAAAAATGCTATGAAAAAATTATTTAAAGATCAAAACACCATATTGCTTTATTTTTGGTAAAGGCATAACTTTTTAAAAACTAATTGGTAGTTATATATATATAAGTAATTTTATTAAGAAAATAAATGAACAAGATAAATTTCAAATCTTGTGATCTCTTCAACAATAAGGAGTATACATAATTTTTAAATATAAAGAATAATTATAATTTTTTATAATTATACATCTTTCACAAATTTACATTACATAATTTTTGTAATAAAATGAAGACTCAAGTACAATTGCAATGTAATTTATAATATTGTAATACATACTTTAATTATTTTTAATAATATAATTTTAATGTAACATCAAGTGTCCCTTTATATCCCAAATTCTTCTTCAAAAATTGAAAAATTTATCTCCTATCTACCGTAATTATTTAAATAATTTGAATTATTTGATAAAATTAGTTTCAGTATAAACTAGATTTCAAAAGTTGTCCAATCATATGTCATAAGCATACATAGAGGACTTTGAATTAGAAAATTTGAGTCAGTTAAAATTGAGAATTATGCACAACTACGTACATATAATATTTTCATTGACATATTTTTATTATAATCCTAGAGAAAAAAGAAAGATGATTTTACAGCATAAGTGAAAAGAAAAATAAAAAAAATAATTCTAGGAGCTTTGATGCTAACTATAAAGTAATTAGTTTTAAGGATAAACAAAATATAAGCAACTACTAAAAATTAGAGTAAAAATTATTTTGTTATCCAAAAATTTTCCATTAATCTTTATCAATTTATTTTTACAATGATAGATATATCCTTTAACCTTTCACATCCCAATTTAGATTCAATTAATAATTTAATTTATTTTTCATGCTATATTCTTTTGAGTTAGTAAATTCAATACTTATGATAACATAAACTTAAAATTAATAATAAAAATATTAAAAAAGATAAATGCTTATACTTGAAACTAATGAGATGAGATTTTAAAGTAATTTTTAATGTAGAGGTATTAGGAAAAGAGTTGAGAGACCAAGAGAAATTTAATTTATTTTTATAATCTTTAAAAACGAGCCCAGACTGAATTGGACCTATTATTTATTATAATAATTGGTAGTAATTAATTTAATAGGGAAATAACTTACAATAAATAATTGGTAGTTATAGTATCCTTTACCTTTAATATAATTTTTTACTTATCTCTAAAACTTTATGCATTTTCAAAACTAAGTTAATTTTGTTTTAAAATATTCATTTAAAAAACTTAAGTTTTTGCAAAGTAATTCTCAAACATATGAGGTAATCAATATTACATATAATTGCAGAAGATTGCTTCAAAATAAAAATTTTGGTCTCCTATTTTTCTTTTTTAAAACTATCTATGGTTATATCATTAATTAAATGCATATTTTTTTTGTACAATTGAAGAGAATTTCAAATTTCAAATTTTGGCTTATCACTTTTTATATTTTACGTAACTCTTGATTAAAATTATGAATTATTTTCATATATATTAGGTTAAGGTTTTTTCCTTCTTTTAACACAAATTTTGTTTGAAATTTTTGACATAAAAGGACTAAAAAGATGTTTACTAAAATTGCAAACCTCAAAAAAGGTGGATTCAAACAACTGAAAGTTCAAGTGCAATGATAAAAATTTTCACGTTGATGCTATTAGAACGAAAAAAAAAAATATATCTAAACAAATTAATTTTTTATTTTTATTCTATAATGCAATTTTTGTTTTTAGTTATATTCTTTGTTCAAAGGACTAAGAGAGAGAGAGAGAGGAGAAGAAGTGAGCAAGAAAAGAAAGAGAAGAAAACAGATGTATAAAATTTGCCTTTATATATAGTTTTAATTTAAATAGTAATTGCAAAATAATATCATGATGTTGTGCTTGATTTTGATAAAAAAATAATTTAATTTACTTGAAAGTTTTTTATTAACGCAAAAATTTGTGGTTTGTCAATGTTTAGCATGTGAAAATATTTAGTTTAGCCAAGTTCTAATACAATACAAATTTCATAAAATCAAGTCAAGTTTTTTCTAGTCATGAAAATAAAACAAGAAAATAATTAATGTGATCATAAGTTCACGTTAGAACTTATTTAGTTATATATAATTATTCAAGTTTTAAAATTTCATTGCATTAAGTTCTTTAAAAATAGTATTTAATCATGTATATTAATTTATACTTACTAAAAATAAAATATTTTGAAGTACTAAGAATGTTTTAGTTTTAATTAATATTATAATAATAAAATCTTATGAATCACGTGGCGGAGCGTGCAGGAAATGCCAATATAATTGAAATAAGCAAAAATGTGGTTGTCCAGCCGAACTCGCACAATTCCATCTAAACCCGCTGGACCATGATTGCCTTTGGAAGCCCCATCACAACTGATTTTTCAATCATCCGACTTGAGGCTGCTTCCATAGGACACATTGAGGTTGCCGTTTAACTATTCTATCCCGCTAGAATCCCCATCTCAGTACTACATCCGAGTCACCAATCTAGAAAGTGTTGCCGAGTAAATTTTTTGAAGCAGCCCGATATATGTGCTGCATAACTTCTGTAATGATCTCTCTGGAAGAGACCCTTCTATTTCAGTGCTTTGCATTATTACGAGAGCACCATATATACCACAGTATGAGTAAAGGAATAGCCTGCTCGCGTGAATTTTCTGCCTCATACGTTTTGAAGTAAACCAAAAATGTAATAAGGTCACAAGTTCATCCATTTTTGGCTGAATCAAATGAAAATGAGCTACAAAAAAATAATCCAAACATCAACAGCAATTCGCCAATGCATGAAGAGGTGTGACAGACTCCGATTCTACTCGGTAACAATGGGAGATTGACGCCAATTGAAATCCTCTTGATTGCATGTTAATGCCATGTGGCAATCTATCGAAAATTACACGCCATAGAAATATAGACATGGTAGGCATACATAGTCCATTCCAAAGGTACTTTCTAATGTGCAACTTATCTCACATCTATCGTATATCTTCCCAAACTACCTTCATAGAAAATTCTCCATTAGGTGTTCTTTTAAAACCTAAAAACATTAAATAAAATCAATCATATTGGTCCAATAGTTCATGATCATCTCATACCTGTTCATAATTAACATCATATGTAATTATCAAAACATGTAAATTTACAAAATTGTTAAACTCATTTTTTTTTAATTTGGTATAATTTTTAATTGTTTGAAAAATAATTTTTCAGAAATAATTAAAATTAATATTTAATTTTAATATTCTAGAAAATAAAAAAAGGACCCGGAACGATACGAAGAGTAGCACCACTACTACCCGTTGGGCACCCGTGCGTGCGCCAGCACCCGCTGCAGAGTGCCTGCACGTGCAGTCGTCGGATGTTTGACACTTGACAGCCCGTTTCATCACCTTTTTTTATTTTTTTTATTTTCATATCTAAACAATTTAAAATAAGCAATTAAAATTATTCCAATTAAATATTTTTGAAAATATGCAAAATCAAATTTTATATAATTAACATGAATTTAAACAATTTAAAAATATGTATTCATAAATCCAAAATTCACTGAATAAGGGAAACCGTTGGTCTAATACCACTGTTGGATTCACTATAATTGTAGGGGTATACGCAGTGGACAATTAAAATTTTATCAAATATAAATTTAACCCCTTAATTCGAAAGTAATTTTAACGATCGCGCTTATAAATAAATATTAAATTCAGATTATACATTTCATGCACTCCGTTTGTTGTAGGGAATGAAGTAATCAATTGCTTATCTTGGATTATCAGAACTCGCAGGGATCCAAGTGTCTTTCCTCTATCATGTCCACAATATGAAAGAGCAACATCAATCAAAAGGATTCGTTAAGGATTCGTTAGTATCCTTTTAATTGTTTACTAATCTAGAATCGGAGTAAATTTTCAAGAACAATAAAAATTGATTTTTTAAGTTCTTGAAATAATAATATAAAGAGAATAACAAAAAACTGATTTTCTTTTTCTTTCTTTTCTTTTCTTAGAGAGTAAAAATAGAAGATTTTAAACGAAATAATTTTTGCTCAAATTTTTTGAATTAATTATGTAATTTTCATCCATCATATATATATGGCTAAAAATTTTAATCTATTTCCAACATTTGGAAAGTTTTTCAATTTTGAACTATTTCAAAACCTTATCTTGGAAGGATTTCAAATCTTCCAATAACTCTTCTCTTTTCTCTCTCCTATTATATGTGGACTAATTTGAGACTACATTAATCATTAAAATTGTCTACATACATTATTGATATTAATTTGAACTCTTTAAATAATATTATGATAGATCATATATATACTATAATTATATTTATACATAAATTAAATCTTAGTAGCCGATTTTATCCCATAAAATCGGTCACTATATTTATTTATCTATAAATATGTTAATTAAATAAATTATATTTATTTAATTTATTATCTTCATATTTTAGTGGGCTTCTTAAGTAATCCACATTAATTTGGGGTTTGTACTTAAAAATCTCCAAATCAATTCAATTGATTCAATTCCAATTTAACCAATTCAATTGATTAATTTAATTTACTCTAATTGGGCTTTATTTATAACATTTACAACTTATGAATAACAATTATTTTAATTAATTAATTCAATTAATTAATCCACTTGGAATCAACTCCTTAATTTCAAGAACTTCACTATCCATGAAAATACTTCATAAGTAATCATAGCAAGCTACTCTTAGGTAAAATAGTGAGTAAGTCTATTTCAGTTGCGAGTACCATACACGTACGATTCTTTTGACAACTAATCTCCTGATTGAATCTAGGACATGGATTATAAGTCAAAACTCTAAATGATTTAATAACTGTGATCCCATTTCAAGTTTCAATAATTCTTGATGAATCACGATTCATCCTGCCTTGGCCAAGGTTTTTGAATCACAAAATATGAAAACACAAGAGATTCTCTTGTTTAAAAAGACAAGTATCAAATTCTATGTTGGCCACTGACAAACAGCCATGCACATCAGTGCAATACCCAACATAGGAATGAAGGATTGTAATGCCCAATTCTCTCCTACATAACCAATAATAAGCATCTTGCATGAATATGCATCTAATCAATGTGTATTATTGAATTATGGCATATACAAATAACATGATTGCACAAACTTGAATAATTGTTATTATATGCTCTAGTTACTTTAATATGCATTAGTACATGAAATATGAGATCAAACTTTTATTTCTTGATTTAACATATTCCTTAAGTGTTTTTTTATAGTGAAAAGCTCGGTATCTCGATTAAGAAAGATTGATATGTTCAATGGCCATGAAATGAATTATTTGTATTGCTCCATACTAGTTATATGCTAAAGTGATTAATTGCCTAAATATTTACTTGAAATATGTTACATTTGGTTAAGAACTAAAAGTATGCAAAATGATATAATTTTATTAGTTGGTTGACTAGCTTGCATAAAACCATTCTAAACTGCATTGCATTTGATTATAACACTAAAGTATCATTTTTTGTCATCTCCTTATCCCATGAACGTGGCTTTTGGCATGAGAAGACACCAAGCATGATGCAACTAATCATCACCCTCCACTTACCTCTCTTTGAAAAGTCAAAGAAATCATTTTCATCCATATTTTTTGTGGAAGCACCTAAAAAATGACCAGCCTTTATTCTCTTAAGTTTCTCCCAAATTTCTACACTCTCATACTCACAAAAATTAAATTTAATCCATAGGAATCCATAGAACACAAGCTAGAACAAGTTCCACCCTTTTTAAGCTTGAAAACCGTTGATTTTGAAGCTTAATTCCAACTTAATCAAGGTATATTCTTTTTCAATATTTCTTATGATGAATTTGTAGTATTTTGGATGGTTACCTGTTTTAGTATGTTTTTGTATTATTGAAAACTTAAGTAAGTTACACTCGAAGCCAAAACCAAGTTAATTAAGCTAGTTTTTAGCAAAATTGATAATCTTGTGAAATTGTTTAATTTACTTGTTTCTATTGATTTTGTAATACTTATATTGTGTTTGAATGTGCCTACAAATAATTGTGAGCAATAGCAATTAGTTTGCTTAATTGAAGGTTAGAATCAATTTAAGTTAGAATCAAGTTTACGTCATTTTAATTCGGATTGTGTTCATATTTTAGAGGCTACCCTAATAATTATGTTTGAATTATTAGTTATTTAACGGCTTCCCTAATGTTTAATATCTTGAATTAATAGTAAAATATGGAGTATGCATTGTTTTTAAGATTATGTAATTGATATGGAATTATTTACAAAAGATTGAAAAGTGTATATGAACTTTAACTAGAATAGACTAAATGATTTATAAAATGGATATTAAATGGTACATGATTTGATTATGTTAGGCTTTTAACATATCCTATCTTCCAAAGAGCAATGTCTTTTCACTTGCCACAAAGTAGACTTGAGGTAAGTTGAAACTTTCATTTGCTATATCACAAGAATCATATAATAAAGTTTGTTCATATTTTAATGTAATTGTTATTATTTGTTAAATGATGCAATGTTTGATGTATTTATGGTTTATGAAGCATGACACTATTAAGAATATAATGAGGTTTTTGAAAATGAAACATGGTACTTGATTGATGATTGGGTAGACAAGGGATGCAAGAGGGACTGACGGACCTAATAAATGGTGGCAAATACTTGAGGTTGAAAAATTGGTATAGGAAAGCCACAATGAATGAGATTGAATACAGCTAATACTTGAGGTTAAAAGACCAAGTATGGAAATTCCGTATTAGTTCTCTTATTGGCCAATCATTATGAACAGGTTCCGAAAACCACGGTCTATCACTATTAGTTAGGTACCACACTTCATGGGCAAAAACCTAAAGAATGATTTATGAATGAAAGTTTTTAAATAGAATAATGCATTTAATAATTTATGAGATGTACATATATGTTATTTGATATTGCATCAGTTTCACCTTACTGAGCCTTTAGCTCATTAGATTCATGTGATGCAGGTGGAAATGTATAGGTTTAGAGGTTGACTAAGTCTTTAGAGCGGCCGAACAGAAATTTGTTCATATGCCATGCTTCGAGTTATTTTTTAGTTTATTTTGAAAACTCTGTTTTATTTTTAAATAAGCCGCTCTGTTATGGTTTTGTAAACAGATGTACTCCATTTTGATATATGTATATGATGTGTTTAAAATGATTCAAGTTCTTTCTCTTATAGCTAAAAATGAGAATTTTTATTAAAACCATAATCGTAATATTGATGAAAAATTAATATTTTTTTACTTAACTGTATCAGCTTGTTTAGGGTCTGCAATTAGGTTAAAGGGTGTCACAGTTTGTGGTATCAGAGCGAAGGTTTAGTCGTTCCTGTAGATAGAAGAAGGCATATGAACACATCCTGGCTAGGAAACTCGATCAACTACTTGTTTATTTTCCTTTTATGTTTATTTGATTATATTTCATTCCATGTTACTATCATGATTATGCATTTATTATTGGCTAATGAATAGAATGAGATTAGGTAATGCATATCAGTTTATGGCACCAAAAAGGAAGACAATGGATAATCATGAGGGTAATCATAGTGTGGTGGACAATTTGACTGATCTCATTCAACAACAAATTATAATGCATGGTGAACAGGTACAATAATTGCTAGATATGCAACAAAGAAACTAAGAACAGAATTAACGACTTTCTCTACCACAAGCTTGACAAGATCCTTCACAGGCTGTATATGAGAATTTAGAAAGATGGAACCTGTTGATTTTACTGGTGGGTCTGATCCTATGGTTGCAGAGGAATGTGTTAAATCATTGAATACTATCTTTGAATACATGAGAATTGATGATGCTGAGAAGGTACTCTGTGCAATCTTCTTGCTGAGGAAGGATGCTAGAACCTGGTGTAAAGGAGCTAAACTTGCGGTGAATATGAAAGAGCTAACTTGGGAGAGGTTTAAAATAATATTTTATGATAAGTATTTCACTAGAGATCCTAGGTCACTCAAAGTAAAAAAAAATTTGGAGTTAAAACAAAGAGGGATGTCTATATGTGATTATGTGAGAAAATTTGAACAGGGTTGCAAGTACGTGCCATACATCGCCAGAGACAACAATGAGAAGATGGATCATTTCTTGAGGGGCTTTAATCCTAAAATTAGAAGAGATGTGAGAATGTCTTCAGTAACATAGTTCAGGGAACTGGTGGATAAGGCTTTGATGGCTGACTTAGATGAGAAAGAGATTAAAAAATTTTATCAACAAAAGAAGCAAGTATTCACTCCTAGAAATCTGAATCAGTGGAAAAAAGGATAGCAAAAATCAAATCAAGGGAATGAAAAGCGTCCTAGAGTTGGGCAGACTTCTACTACAGTTGAAAAGCCTAAATGTGCTAAGTATGGGAAGAATCATTTTGGGAAATGCTATAGTGGTACTAATCATTGTTTTAAGTGTAAAAAGCCTGGACATATAACAAAGGATTGCCCAACAGTGTAAGGGAAAGTTCAAGGAAGAGTGTATGCAATAACACAAGAACAAGCCAATGTAGATACTTTCATAGTCACATGTACTATTTTAATTTTTAGGATACTTGTAATTGCATTAATAGATTCTGGATCTACACATTCATTTGGATCACGTGCATTTGTGAGAAAATTGGGCATTACACCAGATTTATTAAAAGTAAGGTACAGTATGACTGTTCCATCCAGGAAAGAAATGGATTCCAACCAAATGTTAAGGGCTTGTTCTATTCACATTAGTGATAGGACACTTTATGCAGATCTTGTTATTTTACCGATGCCAAATTTTGAGGTTATTGTGGGTATGGATTGGCTTATCAAATACATGCAACAATTGATTGTAACAAAAAGATTGTAATTTTTCAACCACCTGCGGAAGAATAATTTATGTTTAATGGTATCTCATTCTCACGGTCCTTACCAATTATATCTGCTTTGAAAGCTCAAAAGATGTTGAATAAAGGTTGTGTTGGATATTTAGCAAGTTTTTTGGACACCTTAGTTGAAGTACAATTGAAGCCAGAAAATGTAGATGTGGTTCAAGAATTTCTTAAGGTATTTCCAGATAATTTAGCGGGACTACCACCGAATCGAGAGATCGAATTTGTGATTGATGTTATGCCAGGAATTACTCCTATTTCTAAAGCACCATACCGAATGGCACCAACAGAATTGAAAGAGTTAAAAGTTCAATTGCAAGAATTACTTGATAAGGGTTTTATTCACCCTAGTTATTCTCCTTGGGGAGCACCTATGTTGTTCGTGAAAAAGAAAGATGGTACATTGCGGTTGTGCATTGAGTATAGAGAGTTGAATAAAATAACAGTCAAGAATAAGTATTCACTCCCAAAAATAGATGATTTGTTTGATCAATTTCAAGGAGCATCTATATTTTCTAAGATTGATTTGCGCTCTGGGTATCATCAATTAAAGATAAAGGAAGAAGACGTACCAAAGACTGCATTCTAAACAAGGTATGGACATTATGAATTTTTAGTGATGCCTTTTGGTTTAACCAATACCCCTGCAGCTTTTATGGATCTAATAAATAAGGTGTTCAAACAATATCTTGATAAATTTGTGGTTGTGTTTATTGATGACATCCTAATTTATTCACATGATAAAGAAGAGCACAAAGAACATTTGAAGATTATGTTGCAAGTTCTTAAAGAAAAACAGTTGTATGCTAAATTCAAGAAATGTGAGTTTTGGCTTGAACAAGTGGTATTCCTAGGCCATGTAGTATCAAAGGATGGTATTTTTGTTGATCCGAGCAAGGTAGAAACTATCATTAAGTGGCCAACACCAATAAATACATTAGAAGTAAGGAGTTTCTTGGGATTAGCAGGGTACTATTGATCATTTGTTTAAGGGTTTTCAAAGATAGCAACTTCAATGACAATGTTGACAAGAAAGAATATGAAGTTCTTGTGGACCAATGCTTGTGAACTAAGTTTTCAAGAACTGAAACATAAATTGACTACAACTCCTGTTCGTACCATTCCAATTGGAATTGGTGGATTCGTGGTGTATAGCGATGCTTCAAAAAATAGTTTGGGTGCTGTTTTGATGCAAAATGGAAAGGTTATTGCCTATGCTTCAAGGCAATTGAAGAAATATAAAAATAATTATCCAACCCATGATTTGGAACTTGCTGCTGTGGTTTTTACCTTGAAAATTTAGAGACATTATTTATATGGTGAGAAGTGTGAGATATACATAAATTATAAGAGTTTGAAGTACTTTTTTACCCAAAAAGAGTTGAATATGAGACAAAGAAGATGGTTAGAACTTGTGAAGGATTATGATTGTGTGATCAATTATCATCCTGGTAAAGTAAATGTGGTTGCAGATGCATTAAGCAGAAAATTCACGTCTTCTCTGTTTGTTATACAAAAGTCAATATTACTGGATTTGCAGATATTAGAGCTTGAAATTATACCTAAAGGAAAAAAGTATTTGTTGTTAGCTTTAGTGTTGAGACCTACACTTCAAGATAGAATCAGAGAAGGTCAAAAGGTAGACATGCATTTGTGTAGATTGAAAAGAATGATTGAGGCTGGAAAAAGGCCAGACTTCTCTGTTACTGATGATGAGATTATTCGATATAAAGAAAGACTGTGTGTGCCATTTGACAAGGCCATGAAAGGAGATATTTTAGAAGAAGCTCATACTACTCCTTACTCAGTACACCTAGGTAGCACAAAAATGTACAAGGACTTACAACAACATTATTGGTGGCCTAAAATGAAGAGAGTTATAGAAAAATTTATAGCTGAATGTCTAACTTGTCAACAAGTTAAGATTGAACATCAAAGACCATCAGGGTTGTTGAAGCCTTTGTTGATTCCAGAGTGGAAATGGGAGCACATTACAATGAACTTTGTGCTTGGATTACCTAGAACACAAAAGGGGTATAATTCCATATGGGTGATTATTGATAGATTAACTAAATCAGCCCATTTTCTTTCAGTGAAATCCACATACAATATGGACCAGTATGCTCAACAATATATTAAAGAGATAGTCAGGTTACACGGGGTGCCAGTTTTAATAGTGTCTGACAGAGATCCTAAGTTTACATCTATATTTTGGAAGAGCTTACACAGTGCCATGGGAACAAAACTTGCATTCAGTACAGCATTTCATCCACAAAGTGACGGGCAATCAGAGAGGGTTATTCAGATATTAGAGGATATGTTAAAAGCTTGTGTGCTAGATTTTCAAGGGAGGTGGGATGCAAAACTTCCATTAGTGGAGTTTACTTATAATAATAGCTACCAATTAACAATTAGAATGGCGTCTTATGAAGCATTGTATGGAAGGAAATGTAGATCTCCAGTTTATTGGGATGAAGTTGGAAAATGAAACCTACTTGGTCCAGTTAGTTCAACATACCGCTAAGGTAGTGGAGAAGATACGAGAGAGAATGAAGATTGCATAAAGTAGATAGAAAAGTTATGCAGATAAATGGAGAAAAGATCTAGAATTTGCCATTGGGGATCATGTTTTCTTAAAAGTAGCTCCCATGAAAGGTGTTATGAGATTTGGAAAGAAAGGAAAACTTAGCCTAAGGTATGTCGACCCATTCGAGATTCTCGAAAGAGTTAGTAATAAAGCTTATAGAGTGACCTTACCTCCATCATTATCTAGTGTTCATAATATTTTCCATGTATTTATGTTGAGAAAGTACATTTCAAATCCTTCTCATTTGTTGAGTTATGAACCGTTGAAATTGACTCCTGATTTAGCCTATGAAGAGAAACCAGTGCAATTTTGGATTAGAAGGAAAAAGAGTTGAGAATGAAAAAGATTCGACTTGTTAAAGTATTGTGGATGAATCATTCTATAGAAGAGGCCACGTGGGAAAGAGAAGAAGAAATGTAGAGCAAGTATCCAGAATTATTTAGTACGTCAAAATTTCGAGGACGAAATTTTTATAAGGAATGAAGAATTATAATGCCCAATTCTCTCCTACATAGCCAATAATAAGCATTTTGTATGAATATATATCTAATCAATGTGTATTATTGAATTATGGCATATACAAATAGGATAATTGCACGAACTTGAATAATTATTATTATATGCTCTGGCTATGCTTTAACATACATTAATACAGCAGAATGCAGCAATTGAACCTTGTTAGACATGGTTCAATCGATGATGAATTTCACTTCATTGCCTCTTTTATTCTGGGGCTATACCTTGGAAATGATAGCATACTTATTAAACAGGGTGTCATCTAAAGCTATGCCCAAAACACCATATGAGATATTGTATGGTAAGACACCTTCCTATAAATACCTTAAGGTATGGGGTTAAGTTGCTTATGTGAGGCAGCAAGTGGGAGATAACTTGGATATAAGATCCATCTTATACAAGTTTGTAGAGTATCTAAAGAAGTCTACTGGATACTACTTCTACTATGCCTCCAAACAAAAGGTGTTTGTTTCGAGGAATGCCACATTCCTTGAAGAAGATTTTTTTTAAGAGAGAAGTGGCAAAGTTATGGAACTTGAAAAAGTTCAAGAACTACATAACGCCCCAACTATAGCAGTAGATGACACACCAACTAATGCTGGGCCCTCTGAGATACAACCTTTTCGCATATCCAAAAAGGTTTCAAGGGTACCTAATATGTATGACTTTTTATTAGAGAAAAAAGAAGAGGGACTCCCATTAGATAATGATCCAATAAGCTTTGAAGAGGCAATGTCAGACATCCACTCAGAGAAATAACAAGAAGTTATACAATCCGAGATAGACTACATGTACACTAATAAGGTATGCGTTGGGTTCACTTTAATTGTAGGGGTATACGTAGTGGAAAATTAATTTTTTTTATCAAACATATATTTAACCCTTTTGATTTGAAAATAATTTTAACGATCGCACTTATTCAAGTGAATATATAAATAAATATAAAATCGAATTGTACCTTTCGTGCACTCCGATTGTTGTAGGGAATGAAACAATCAATTGCTTATTCTGGACTATCAGAACTCGTAGGGATCCAAGTGTCTCCCCTTTATCAGGTCCACAATACGAAAGAGCAACACCAATCAAAAGGATTCCCTAGCATCCTTTTAATTGTTTACTAATCTAGAACCGAAGTAAATTTTAAAAAATAATAAAGATTGATTCTTTAAGTTTTTGAAACAATAATATGAAGAGAATAACAAGAAACTGATTTTCTCTTTCTTTCTTTTCTTTTCTTGGAGAGTAAAAATAGAAGATTTTAAACAAAATAATTTTTGCTCAAATTTTTAAATTGATTATGTAATTTTCATCCATCATATATAAATGGCTGAAAATTTTAATCCTTTTCCAACTTTCGGAAAGTTTTTCAATTTTGAACTACTTCAAAACCTTATCTTGGAAGGATTTCAAATCTTCCAAGAACTCTTCTCTTTTTTCTCTTCTATTGTATGTGGACTAATTTGAGACTATATTAATCATCAAAATTGTCTACATACATTGTTGATATTAATTTGAACTCTTCGAATAATATCAAGATAGATATATATCATATATATACTATAATTATATCTATAAATATTTTAATTAAATAAATCATATTTATTTAATTTATTCTCTTCATATTTTAGTGGGCTTCTTAAGTGATCCACATTAATTTTGGGCTTGGACTCAAAAATTCTCAAATTAATTCAATTGATTCAATCCAAATTTAATCAATCCAATTGATTAATTTAATTTACTCCAATTGGGCTTCCTAATCAAATTAGGTCCAATTAAATAATCTAATTATTTAATTGAATAATTTAATTTAACTATTAAATTAAATAGAACCCTCAATTAATTAATTAATCAATATTTATTAATTAATTAATTTCCAACTATTGTATAAAATCTAAAATTAGAAATGTTACTTTCTATAAAGATGTGTGACCCTCTTAGGTTCACTACTAAACTAGTAGTGGGTTTGCAACATTTGTAACTTATGAATAACAATTATTCAAATTAATTAATCCAATTAATTAATCCGTTTGGAATCAACTCCTTAATTCCAAGAACCTCACTGTCCATCAAAACACCTAACAAGTAATCATGACAAACTAGTATTAGGTGAAATAACGAGTAAACCTATTTCAGTTACGAGTACCATACACGTATGGTCCTTTTGATAGCTAATCTCCCGATTGAATCTAAGACATGGATTATAAGTCGAAACCCTAAATGATTCAATAACTGTAATCCTATTTTAAGTTCCAATGAATGTAGGTGAATCATGATTTATCATGCCTTAACCAAGGTCTTTGAATCATGAACTATGAAAACACAGAAGATTCATTTGTTTAAAAAGACAAGTGTCGAATTCTAGGTTGGCAACTGACAAACCTCCATGCACATCAGTGCAACATCCAACATACCCATCAGAAGATATATCAAAGTACTGCAGGATGCATATAAAGCTACCATTGTGCCTCAAGTTTGAGGACTAGTCGTGTACTATCGCAACACAGAGATTCTTGTTTCGATAGGTAAAACCACCAACTAAAAATTTCTTGCAGGCCATGTTCGGTGTACTTATTCCCTAACAAGCACCTACATACCTGCACTTACATCTCTATGCTAATGCCAATGGAAAAGCTCTCGACTCGAAATTTATTTAAGACCAAAGCCTTATAAGCATGTTCCATGATCGCCATCATATGTACGACCATGCCTAGTAGCTAAATTTGGTCTAAAGACTTTATTTAATATGCAGAAATAAAAGATGCAAGACATAAGATAAAGAAAATATATTTTTATTAATATGATTCCCAATAAGATTGTCTTTACAAAAGCAAAAGAGTATAATACACCCAATCTAATTGAGGCGTTGGGCATCCTACTCTAACAGTATGGACCCACCATAGGGAACTGTTCCCATTGGCTGCAAATGGGTCTACAAGCTGAAGCTTGGAGTAGATGGAGAGCTAGCGACCTATAAAACATGTCTGGTTGTAAGAGGTTACACTCAGAAGTAAAGAATTGATTATGAGAAATCCATTTTACCAATGGCGATACTTAAATCTATCCAAATTTTGCTACACATATCTGCATATTATGACTATGAGATATGACAAATAGATGTGAAGATGCCTTTCTTAATGGAAACATTAATGAAGAGATATATATGAAGTAGTTGGAAGGCTTCATATCTAGTGGGAGCGAGCAAAAGGTTTGTAAACTCTAGAGATCCATTTATGGACTCTAACAAGCTTTGAAGAGTTGGAACATTCGATTTGATAAAATAATCAAAATGTTTGGTTCTCATAAGAACTTGGATGAACCATGTGCGTACAAGAAGGTTAGTGAGAGCATAGTTATGTTTGTTGTGCTCTATATTGATGACATCCTATTCATTAGTAATGATGTAGGAATGTTGTAGTTAACGAAAACTCGATTGTCTAAACAGTGCTCCACGTAGGACTTGGGAGATACATCTTTTATCCTAGGGATAAAGATCTATAGAGATAGATATAAAAGAATGATCAGACTATCCCAGTCCATGTGCATAGACAAAGTTCTAAAAAGTTTAGCATGGAGGATTTTACTCTCAAGGTCATGTCTCTCAAGACACCTAAAAAGAGAGAGAGGATAACTCGCATACCTTATGCGTCCGCAATAAGGAGCATAATGTATGCAATATTATGTAGAAAGCCTGATATCACACATGCTTTGAGTGTCACGAGCAGATATTAGTCTAATCTAGGGAAAAAGCATTGGAAAGCTGTTAAGATGATCCTCAAGTACTTAAAAATGACTAAGGATATCTTTTTAATATACAGTAATGGAGAACTAAAACTGGAGGGATTTACAAACTCTAGTTTTTAAACCAATATAGATGACTCAAAGTCGATATCAGGATACATATTCACCCTGTATGGTGGTATGGTTTGTTGGAAAAGTTCCAAAAAAGAAACTTCATCCAAGGGTTGGGTGTAGTTTTATCCATTGTTGATTCAGTTATGATTTATTGATAATAATGGGCAAATTACGCAAGCAAAGCAGCTAAGATCTCGTGAAAGATCCAAGTATAAAATGAGATGATATCACTTGATCAGAGAGATCATTTGTAGAGGTGACATCTTTGTGGATCGAGTTTCCTCAGCAAAAAATGTAGTAGACCCACTTACTAAGCCCTTAGCATAGAAGGTATTTGATGGACATCTCAAGTGGGCCTTAGATACATGGGCAATTGGAGATAGGGCAACTAGGAGATTATTAGAGTAGGATGCCCAATACCTCAACTAAATTGAGTATATTGTACTCTTTTCTTTTGTAAGATAATCTTATTGGGAATCATATTAATAAAAATATACTATCTTTATCTATGTCTTACATTTTTTTTTCTGTGCATTAGATAAAGTTCTTAGACCAAATTTAGCAACGGGGCATAGTCACGCATATGATGGCGATCATGGAGCATGTATTTAAGGCTTTGGTCTTAAATAAGTTTCAAGTCGATAGCTTTTTGAGACAGGACATCAAATAGTCCAGTAAGACTCATGCATACAATGCATGCTCGTAAGATGAGGATGTCACATTCTATTGGCATTAGCATAGAGATACAAATGCATGTATGTGAGTGCTTGTTAGAGAACAAACACTTATAATCCATGCTCTAGATTCAATCGAGAGATTAGTTGTTGGAAGGACCGTATATATATAGTACTCACAACTAAAATAAGTTTGCTCTCTATTTCATCTAAGACTAATTTTCCATGATTACTTGATAGGTGTTTTCATGGATAGTGAGGTTCTTGGAATTAAGGAGTTAATTCCAAGCGGATTAATTAATTAGATTAATTAATTAGAATAATTCTTATTCATAAGTTGCAAATATTTGAACCTAAAGGGTCATACACAATGGGTTGAATTAATTATTTAATTAATTAAAGAGATTATTTAATTAAACTAATAAGATTAGAAATCCCAATTGGAGTATAGTAATTAATTGATTGGATCAATTAATTAAAATTTGGTAAATTTGATTAATTAGATTAATTAATGAATTTTCTAAAAGTCCAAGCCCAAAATTAAGGTAACCTTTTATTTAAAGGCCCACTTGAATTATTTGAAGAAATTAAAAATAAGATAATATAATTTTCTTATTAATTGATTATCTTATGAAGATAATTAGAGATATTAGATATCTATCTTGATTGCATTAGAATTGTCCAACACAATCAAGAGAAAGAGAGAGGGGGCCAATTTTGTGGCTTGTAGAAGTCTACAAAATCAGCCACATTCATTTTATGGGAATAGGTTCATTGAATTAGTTATTTTTGGAGAGTTTGACTCTTCCAAAATAACTAATTTCAACATATGGATATATAGAGATAGGATGGAAATTATTGGATAATTTTTAGCCATCTTTTTTCCTAAATATGGCCAAAAATTTGAGCATGTATCCATCTTAATTTTTTACCACTTCAATTTATTAAGGGAAATTATTTTTTTCTCTCAAAACACTTTTCTCTCTTCCAAAAAACTCTTCCAAGACAATTAAAAAATATCTTTGATTATTTTATATATTGAATTCTTATTTAAACAAGTTGGATTAAGAATTAATACACATAAAGCACTCCAAACTAGATTAGAAAAGAATTAAAAATCACTAGTGAGATTTTTTAATTCTGTGTTCTAGTCCAAATGTGTGGACTATTTTTAGAGGGGAGATATTTGGATCTCTTGTGAACCTTTTTCAAAAAGTAATTGATAGCAACCAGAATGTATCAAACGTAAAAATTTAGGACTTTATTTATTTATGTAAAACTATCAAAAATATGTGATTGTTAGAATGGCTTTGAATATGGGTGATGCAATAATTATTGTTGTATGTATTTTATTTTAAATTAAAATTTTAAATTCTGTTGTGCACACCCCTGTGTTATAGCGAACCCAACATGGAAAAGTGTTTTTTTGTTGCTAGGAAAAGGATTTCATCTTTGAAAACTCAGCTCTTAAAATTCTTAAATGGTTTCTCATATAAACGACTTCCAATTACTTATCTTAGTGCTCCTGTTTTTAAGAGATGCAATAAAGTTGTTTGTTTCGATGATATTTTAACCAAAATTTGTAACTGCATTAGAGGTTGGGAGAAAGCCATCTATCTCATGGAAGGCGTTTGGAACTTAATAGAAGTATCTTGAGCTCTATGCCCTTTTATATCCCCTAGATGATCTCAGCCCTAAAATCAGTCATTAGTTGGATAGAAAGACTTTTTGCTAAATTTTTATGGGGTAGTTCTGAAGATACTCGTAAAATTTATTGGGTTGCTTGGCCTAAATGCTACTTTACCTATGGTGAAGGGGGTTGAGGTATTCGTAAACTACATGAAGTTATTCATTCTTTCTCTATAAAGCTATGGTGGATCTTTCAGATTTCTAATTCTCTTTGGAGTAGATTCATGAGGTTCAAATACTACACTGCAATGATCCCTAATCAAGCCCCTTATAAACTTAATCATTCTCTCACTTGGAAAAGGCCTTATAGGGTTTAGACTGTAGTTAAATCTCCTATACTTTGGAGAATAGGAGATGGCAGAGTTTTTTTTTAGTTTAATCATTGGGTTGGGGATTCCCCTCTTAGCTAATTTAGGAGTGAGGTCAATCCTATGGAGCATGTACAATATTTTTTAGGTCCATTAGAAATAGAATATTAATAAACTCACTGCTAATCTGCCTGACTTCCTAGTTTAGGAAATTGCAAATTTTGACTCCCCAATGCTCAAATTGACTCACCTATTTGGAAATTAACTCCAATAGGTGTTTTCTACTAAGTCTACTTCAAATCATTCTAGACTTTCCTATCCAAATCTACAACTCATGAGGGGAATTTGGAATTGGCTTTTAACGCTAACTATTTTTGTCTTCCTCTAGTGTCTCCTCCAAGATTGGACTTCTTTAGATGATTATATGGTCTATAAAGTTCTCGAAATGCTTTCAATATGTCAATGTTGTAAGGCTAATTTTGAGACGTCTTCACATCTTTTCATCCAAAGGCAGCAAGCCAATGCCATTTGGAACTTTTTTTGGAAATATTTTGCATAACCATCCTTCTATTACTGAGAGTGTTTGGCTGATGATTTAACATTGACATCAATCCTCATCTTTGGGAAGTAAGGTTCACGCTAGATCCATCATCCCTATGCTTATCTTATGGTTTCTATAGACTTCTCAAAATGATTCTAAGTATAGGGAAATCCCCTTTAATCACCAAAAAAATCATCTTTAAAGTGCTTGATCTTCTTCATTCTACTCAGAATGGTGGCCTCCTTGACAAATATCTTTGGAAAGGTGATTCACATATTGTGGCTTAGAGAGGATTCCATGCCCCACCAAGTCGCAAAATGTCATTTTCCAAGTTCATTGGGAAAACCCTTTATCTGGATAGTTCAAGCTTAACACTGATAGGGCCATAAAAGGTAATCCTGGTACTCTGGAGCTGGTAGGATCATCTATGATGTGGAAGGGAAACTTGTCTTTACCTTCTTTGAATCTTCGGGTACCACATGAAACACATTTGCTGAACATTTTGTAGTTACCCAAGGCATTAATCAATGCTATGAAAGAGGAATTCATAAGCATTGGGTTTAACTTGATGCATACGTTATTCTTTTCCTTCTCCATCAGTGTTCCCTAGGACACTGGAAATTTCACATTTTTCTTTCTAAAATCAAACTCGTCATGAAAAAAATAGAGTTAAAGTTCTCACATATTTTTAAGGAAGGGAACCAAGCAGTGGATTTCCTAGCTAACTACACTTGTATCATGGGAGAATCAAGCACATGGTTACCAATAAATTTTTCAAAACACCTAAAATGAATCATCTTACTTGACAGACTCCAACTATCTTACTTCAGGTTTTCTACAAATGTATAATTTGTTGTTGGTTTTGTTGTTTCATGTCATTATGCTTGAACTTACTTAACTTGATATAATGGTTATGCTTAATGGGTGCCTAGTTGATGCCAAGTTTTCTTTTGTTTTGCTTTGCTTTTTCTTGGCTTTTTTGTAGGCTTTTCATATGGACTTAAGGATCTCTCTATGTTCTCAAAAGAGGTTACAGAATGTTAGTTCCAAGTTGTTTTTTATTTTGTTAGAACTTCTAAAGTTTGATGATTGTAAGGGAGTAGTACTCCTTTATGCTTTCAAAATTATAAGGGAGTAATACTCCTTATTTACTTGTTTTGGATTGTTGTAAAGGGAGTAAGTACTCCTTATTTAAGTTTTTGAACAACCTACTTGTAATTCATTTCGATATTATTAATAAATAGGTAGGGGTCTATGGAAAACCCCTACCCAGGCACATGTGGCTTTTAATAAAAATAAATAAATTCCTAGTAGCTTGACGAAACAAGATAGCATGTTGGTAATCACCTTGCACTTAAAACCTAGCTTGTCATTGGTTCGAGTCACCTAGAGGAGAATTGGGGAACCAGCTAGTATCCTACTTTTGAAAACAAAAAATAAATAAATTCTTGTAGCTTAACTCAATGATGAATAATTAAAAAACCCCTTGTCTAATTTTCATCCAACTTTGGCCAAGAATTTTGGAGTCAAGTACAATGAAACATATAGGAAATTCACTTATTCATCAAGATAAGTGATGGATCCCTTGTTGGTCAATCATTAACCTCCAAACATAAAGATGTTATACCCATCGTAAAGCTTTTGTGATTGCCATGCAATTGAGAAATACATCAAAATACAACATGTCATGCACAAGGTTATAATAGTGCCTCAAGTCTAATGACTAATTCTCGCACTTTTGTAAAGAGAAAATTCCCATTCGACAATAGAATATTTCTAATTGAGAATTTCTAGATAGGGTAGTTCAATGTACCTATTCCCCAACAAGCAACTACATACATGTACTAGTGTCTCTACCTATTGTCCATATAATAAGGCATTTTCCTTTCTACCCTGTATCATATGTATAAGTTTCAGTGGGATTATTGATATCACATCTCAATGATCTTTACCTTGGAACATTTTAAGAATATATTCTTGGAGGCATATTTTACGATTGGCATCATACGTGCGACCACATACCATAGCTTTGTAAAGTCTAAGGACTTCATCTAATTCTTATAGTGATGAATTTAAGATTGCCATTTAATGATATGAAAATGAATAAATTTATTCTACAAGAGTATAAGGAAGACCAAATCATTTGGCTCGTTAAGCACTATTCTAACACTTACAACAACACAACAAAACTTGCATAAAATACAAAATAAATCTAAACAAAAATCCCGACAACTTCATAATGATATTTAATGAAAATAAGAAATAATTTCCCAACAACAATGCCAAAAACTTATTCGCTAAAATTCAACCACAAGTGTACAGTGCCAAGTTTTGAGTAAAATGGTGAATAGAGTATCATATCCACAAAGATTAATGTCAAATATGCACTAAGTACCATAATTATAATAGTCCTAACTTTATCTAGATGATTCAAATAAAAGTTGCAATTAAATAAACTAAAAACCCTAAACTTAATTAAAAAATTCAGTCGAGCAAATTATCAAATACTTGATAGACAACCTATTTGGGAAATATGATTCACCTAGTTTTCGCCTTTGTTTAACAATCTAATTCATCATTTTCAAGCCAACAATTGATAAGCTAATAATCCTTAAAGTAATCAACTCCTCCCTCTCTCAAGTGTCGAGTGATTATGTATTCTAATTTGGATTTTGATATTTCTACAAAAATCCAAAACTACAATCCTATCAAAGTTCAACGAATTTTTCTATAAGACTTCAAAAGGTTCATAAACCTCTTGACTTTATAAATTCCTGAGTTAAGCTATCATACAACCATGTATAAAATTCTCTCTCTTGAGTGCCGAATTTCATACACCTAACCATCAAGATTATTGAATATGTAATCAACATGCAATCAAATGAAACTACATAAATAAATTGAAGAACTTGAAATTTGATAAATTGAAGTATATATAATCTCCTAATTGAGCCTAAAACATGAATTATTAGTCGAAACCCTAATAGCTCAATAATTATGTATCCATTCCTAGTAGTTTGACTAGATAGCCTATTAGTAAGCACATTGAACCTATGACTTACTTATATCATGGGTTCGAATCATGTGGATGAGAGTTGGGGAACCAACTAGTATTCTCATTTTGAAAACAAAAATAAAATTTTTAGTAGCTTGACTCGATGATAAATAATTAGAAAACTACATATCTAATTTCCATCCAATCTTGGCCAAGGACTATGGAGTCAAGTACAATGGAATATATAGGAAATTCTCCTATTCATCTAGATAAGTGATGGATCCTTTGTTGACCACTTATTAACCTCCTTACATGAAGATATTACACCTAACCTAAATCCCATATGGTTGTCATACGATTGAGAAATATATCAAAGTGCAGTATGTCATGTATAAGGTTACAATGGTGTCTTAAGTCCAAGAACTAATTCTTACACTATTGTAATGAGGAAATCCCCATTTGAAATAGAATATTTCCAATCGAAAATTTTATATGTTCCCTAACAAACACCCACATATATGTTAGATACATACATAAGTCTATTTAGTACTTTCCTTTTGATTGTGCTTGCGATCATTAGGAAAGTGCAATATTAAATAAAAAATTAAAATAGATGAGGTCTTGGAATTATAAAATAAACCCTTACTTGAAAGTCAATTTTAAATATGTTTAACTAAATTGTATATCTAGCATAAATGGGCAATATTGGGTTGGGCCCAATCGTCCAAGCCTTCCATGAAAAGTAGTTGGCATATGAAACATTGTCACACTTAGTATGTTGGCCACGAGTCATGGCATATGCTAAGTGCAGGTAATAGATGTGATAACTACAAGAATGGGGATGCATGTGGGGGTAGAAGGGCTAAGGGTGTTGGCCATGAGTCGTAAGACATATTTTAATTGTCTTACTCACATGTATGTTTGATGGATAATACTTAACACTTAGTACCATATGGTATCATATAATTAAGGTGTATGGAAAGAGTGAGGTAAAATTGCTTGAGGGTTATATGGGGATACAATTGTTAATGTGTTAACTACCTCTTAGTTTTATCATATGAGTTTATAAAATTGGGGTATATGTCAAAGTTAATTGGGCCTCAAGCTCAGTAGGAAGTATAATTTTCCGAATTACCATCTAGAAGGTGTGCGATATTAGGCCTTGTACACAATATCGCATACATTATGCTCCCTATAGCGGATGCATAAGGTATGCGGTCATCCTTTCTCTCTCTTCATGAGTCTTCGGAAACATAGCCTTAGAAAGTGAAACCTAATGACTCATAGGTAGGAATCCTCATTTGGATTCTTTCATGCTAAACCTTTTTAGCACTTTGTCTATGTATATGGACTAGAATAGTTCAATCATCCTTCTAGATCTATCTTTATAGATTTGTATCCCCAGGATAAAAGATGAATCTCCCAAGTCCTTTATGGAAATTATTTAAACAACTAAGTCCTTATTGACTGCAACACCCCTACCTCATTCCCAATGAGTAGGATATCATCAATGTAGAGCACAACAAATGTAACTGCCTCCTACTAACCTTCTTGTAGATACATGGATCATATGGGTTCTTCTAAAAATCAAACGTTTTAATTATTTCATCAAACTCGATGTTCCAACTCCTCGAAGCTTGTTTAAGTCCATAAATGGATCTCTGAAGCTTGCAAAACTTTTGCTCGCTCCTACTGGATATGAAGCTTTCTGGCTGCTTCATATAGATCTCTTCCTTAATGTTTCCATTAAGGAAAGCGATCTTCACATCCATTTGTTGTATCTCATTATCATAATATGTAGATATGTCTAGCAAAATCTGGATGGATTTAAGCATCACCACTGGTGAAAAAGTTCCCTCATAATCAATTCCTTGCTTTTGAGTATAACCTTTTGCAACCAGACGTGCTTTATAGGTTGTTATCTCTCCATCTACTTCAAGCTTTCACTTGTAGACCTATTTGCAGCCAATGGGAACAATTTTTATGGTAAGTTCACCAAAGTCCATACCTTGTTGGAGTACATAGAGTCCATCTAGGATTACATAACTTCTTGCCACTTCTCCGAGTCGATGTCAGACATCCCTTTTTCTTTGTTCTCTAACAAAAAGTTGTACCTATTAGGTACCATTGAGACCCTTTCGAATCTACAAAGAGGTTGTGCCTCAGAGGGCCCAACATCAACTGGTGTGTCATCTACTGCTACAGTTGGGACGTTCAATAGTTCTTGAACTTCTTCACCTTCCATGACTTTTCCACTTCTCTAAAAGAAATTCTTTTTTAAAAAAGGTGGCATTCATCGAATAAACAACTTTTGTTATGAGGCATTGTAGAAATAGTATCCAATAAACTCCTTTGGATACCCCACGAACTTGTATAAGATGGATCTCATATCCAACTTATCTTCTACTTGTTACTTCACATAAGTAGCATACTCCCATACCCTAACGTATTTATAGAAATGTATCTTACCACACCATATCTCATATTATGTTTTAGGTACGACTTTAAATGACACCCTATTTAATAGGTATCCCACATTTCTAAAGCACAGCCCCAGAATGAAAGAGGTAATGCAGTGACACTCATCATAGATTGAACCATGTCCAACAAAGTTTGATTCCTGCATTTCGCAACTCTATTGAGTTGTGGAGTAGAAGAGTCAACTATGAGAGAATCCCACTCTTTTTTAGGTAATCAAGAAACTCTATGCTCAAGTACTCATCTCCTCGATTTGATTGAAGAGCCTTGATATTATCTCAGTTTGTTTCTTCACTTTGCATCTGAATTGTTGAACTTTTCAAAAACTTCAGATATGTACCTCATACAGTAGACATAACCATACCTAGAATAACTATCAGTAAAGTTTATAAAGTAATGATATTTCCCATGAGCAGTAACACTTAGTGGACCCGTATACATCCAAATGGATCAAATCCAATAGATCTTTGGCTTGCCCCACTTGTCCAACAAATGGTGATTTAGTCATCTTCCTTTTGAGACATGACTCACATGTTGGCATCCTTGCTCTTTCAAAAGATCGAGCAATTGGGCCAACCTGTGAATTCTTTTCTTAGAGATCTGACCAAATCTCATATGCCATAAGAGTTGAGAACTATGATTATCTAATTTTCCTTTTATTTTATTGAATAACTAGTATGGAATTTGCGGTTGTATTAATCATTTATCAATGTACCAACAATAGAGATTATGCTCTTAATGTCTTTTAGCACTAAAGAAAAATAATTAGAACTACCCTAATTCTATCTAAAGTGGATTGCTCTTTTAGATAATGAAGCAATATTTGATTTACGTCAAAGTGGAAAGATCGTTCTCTTAGTCTCATTCTTTGCAACTCTTTGAAAAAATGGGATCATATCTGTGATACTCCCCAAAACTAAATATAGATATTGATATAACAATAATTTTGGCAAGGTAACAAATGTGTGTGGAAGTGTGTGTATATATATATATATTTACGTTTATCAAATGTAGCACTTTGAGAAATAGTAAAGTATTTTCTCACATATAACCCTGCATATAGAAAAATCACCGTTTATATAAAAACACAACACCCATCATAGTCACGCTATTCTCAGGCTGATTTACTATCAAATTTCAAGAGTTATATATGACACGACATCCAAAGTTATAATACGATAGACTCAAAAATTAAAATAATAGTCTTTACTTTCTGAAGAAGTAAGGACATTTTGCATCTTGTATCCCTTTATTTATAGTCAATAATTTACATAATAATAATGAATGTAAAAATTAGAATATGCCCACAACACAACCTAACAAGTCGTCATCCATGTACACCAATCCTCAGAACCTGCAGGAACCCCAACGGCTTGCCCACTAAGTCCATGGTATCAAGTATCACCAGACTTACCTATAATGCATAAACTATGTGAGCTAACGTTCAGCAAGTAAAGATTATGCATGTCAAAGAATAATCCACAATATCAAGTCATGCATCTCAAAATGCTATGCCCACAATGTAATTCCATGCATCAAAATATTTCTCTCAAAATTATTTCTTTCTTAGGCCCCTGACCAATGCTACTACCCATGCACCAAAAAAAAGCTCTACACACTGCCATAATTCAATGGCCAATAATGATACAAGCATGCAAATCCATATATATTCATACATATGCAAATCCATGCACGTGAACCTGCAAATCCATACATGCTTTGATGCAATAATAATGGTCAGCAAAATATTTTCCTTTCTCAAAATCATGTCGTGTAATACAAGATTTATCACAATGCTCGTATATGATACATGCACGTGCTAATGCCTATGTATATATGCTCAATGGACATGAATGACTGTAATGCATGCCCTCTGCTATGCACACATGATCTATGATATTACATATAAATCACATATTTACTATGTCTATGCATTGTAGTTGCAATGAATCTTTACTTACCTTTGATCGGTTGTGTATTACTTCTAGGTTTCTTAAGTATTATTCCCCAACCCTAGATGTGAAATAATCTGTAAAAATATAAGATATCAATCACCATTCTCAATTAACAAGTTCATTATACCTAATGTAGTATAAAGATCTTTAATCTCAATTTAACTAAACAACCTTACCACTTAGAAACTATAACCGAATACAACCTTCTATGCACCTTTGTTCCATATCTTAAATGTATACTAACCTAACTTAATTGATGTATTATATCTCGTAAAACATCGCCCTAAATGTTAGGGGTAAAATGCACCACATCTATGTTAGAACATGTCAATGAACCAAATGGGATAGATTTACAATTTCATATTTTCTTGGTGCCTATTAATTTGCATGATGATTTTGATACCCTTAGACATATTCATTCACTCCCCAATTTTTATCACATCTACATAACATAAAAAAAAATATAACCATGTCATAGAATGGCTAGAACGCACAGATATAGCTTCCAAAGTTCAACTACCTTCACAGCATACTGAAATAGTTTTTTCCTACCATGACAGTTTTGCGCACTCCATGACATTAATGGTTTTGGCACCCTTAAGTATATTCAATCACTTCCAAATTTTCACCACACTTAGATAACATATACAAAGAGACAACCAGGTCATAGTATTTCCAGAACTAATGGATTTAGTTCTATAAAGCCAATCAGTCCCCTTCTCTTAGGACAAAATCTGAAATTCGATGGAGACAGTTCTGAGCATCTCTTTAATTGTCATGCCATATGTTAATTCCCAAGCTATCCAAACCTAAATACATAATCTTAACTCCTATATAAACATATTAATGATGATAAATATAGAATTTACCCAAGGTTTCTTGCAGATTTTAGGCTTAATAAACTAGAAATCAACATATATACAGATTCTGCCCCTTATTGGTTTTACTATGTGTTTGCAACCACAAATAATTCTTTTATGCATAATAACCCTATGAATAACCTCTAACATCATCATGAATAAGACAAGAAACTTAAGAAATCACAAAACCCTAAAATAATATAAAAATTGATGTCAAAACTATATATGAACCTCACATATGCCAGTGTCAGCTTCTACTTGTGATTATTACTTCCTTTGCCCTTTTCTATCACTTGAAATCAATTAGGACCAGCTTATAGAGATTTTGATATGAGTTTGGACCCTAAAAATGACTGAAAATGATTTGGGTAAATGGCTAAGAGTGAAAGAAAGCTTGACGTGGCACTTGAGGTGTTTACTTAAGCTTGGTAGCAAGCTTGAGGTGGTAAGTTGTGGTATAAATCTGACCTTTCACCTATCTTTCAAGCCCAAATCAGATTTTTCTTACTATACATTAATTTTATTGCATCCTATTTAATTACCACAAGATACCATAGATAATTCATTAGCTAATTTCCTAGCCTTTCATTTAACTTCTTACTCGATTATCACACGATTCTTAAATAATTGTTCATATTAAAAATTATATAATCTTATACATAAATAAATATTGTAATATCACCTTTAAATCATATTATCTTATGTTCAATGTCCCAAATATGTAATTTACCGATATATACTTTTGAAATACCTAGATGAAATCAAATCAAACTGTATAAGCTTACGAGTAACAACTTTAACACTTCCAAAATTATAACTTATATATCCCATCGATATCCAATATTGATCAACCTTATTTTCTTCTTATTTTAATTTAATGTTGATTACTTATATTATGATGATCGACAACTAATACCATATGAGATTTTCTAAAAATTTAATGATCAAATGTGTTTATAAGCTAAAACGGATCATGCTATGTAGTTTTAATGCAAGCACTTATGAATAACATGTAATGCATGAATCATATTGACTAAGTAGTGTGAGGCTCATTTATTATAATATCTGGTATCCTATACCATAGAAGAATCATCAACGTTGATAGTATTTCTCTTGCCAACTCTTGCAACTCTTTACACATATGGGATTAATATCTAGTATCTAATACTTAAGAAGAATTTTTAGTGTCGACCATTTAATTCAACAAAATCTAAATTTGAACCAGAACTCTTTCTAATTCAAAACTCTATTTAGAATATATTTCTAAATCATTGAGCAAGTCAATACTTGCATCCCTCTTCTGATGCCCTATTATCCTACAATAGTGATATTAACCAATCTTATCCAGATTAGTCTTCTAGCTTTGCAAGCTGGAATCTCCTATAACTCTTTATATGAGCTCATTCTTCAACAAATTTAGAAGGTTTCTCTACAACTATTTGTAGAATGTGTAATGGAAGATACTTCCACAATTCTTGTGACAGTTGTTTCTTCAACTATTTACAGAAACTCTCCTTTCGCACATTTCTTAACCTCTCAAATTTGAGAACCATTCTCAAATTTCAAGAGTAATCCAGATAAAATTAGAGTTTAGGACATTTATTGGTGTTAGAAATAGTTTTTAGTGGATTAAAAATTATAACAATTATCCTAAACGAGGTAGAAATTACTATGAAAAAATCATATTCATTTAATATAAGGTCTTTAATACTAAATGTCTCCCACTATTTTCTTCGAACTCCATCAACCCTAATGGAAGTTTTAGGAAATCAAATTTTCTAATGGGCTTGAGGTCCAACGAAAATATTTCACACCCCAATTTTATGAGCCCATGAAATATTTATATCGGTGGTCAACTCTTTGACGATCATATCACTATACAACTCTCATGTTTGTTTTGCCTCACCTCTTCTCATATACCCCAATTTTATGAGCTCATATGGTACTAAGTGTCAAACAACACCCATCAAATATTTATGTAGATGGAGCATCAAGATGTCCCATGACTCTGGCCAACATATCAATGAGTCCATCACATGAACATCTCTATGCTTGGTAGAGATCATAACTTTCCAATACAAGACGACCCCACAAATCATGGCCAGTGATCAAGTGCGGTAGCATTGCCATGTCTCTGTCTTTAATAGTAGGCATGGAACGATAGGTCCTACCTAACTTGTCCATTTTTATTTAAAATCGAATTATAGAAAATTCTTTACTTAATTTTATAAATTAAGTGGGGTTTGATTTTACCTAAGCCTCATAATTAAAATTACTAGGTGAGGTATTATCTAAGTGTGGTAAAAATTTGGGAATGATTGGATATATTTAGGGATGTCAAAATTATCATACAACTAAATTGGACATCAAGTAAATATGAAAATGTGAATCTGTCCCATTTGATAACTTAGTCTATTTCAACCTAGACATGTTGCTATTGAGTGTTAACAATTAGGTACATGATATTAGAGTTATAATAGTTCAATTATATGATATTTACATGTATCTAAGATGAAAAATTAAGGTATTGGAGGGACTAGATTGAGTTCTAGTTTTTAAAACCTAGATAGTTTGGTGTTTAGGGTCTTAGGATGATATTTTATACTTTCAACTTGCCAAATTGGGAATGGTGTTTGATGTTGGTAATATTACAGGCTATTTTACATCTAAGATTGGAGGGAAACAATAAACAAATCTAGACTAAGCCACCAACCAAGTGAAATGTAAGTAAAGATTCATTTGCAACTATAATGCATAGACATAGTAGATGTGTGAATTATATGTAATATCATAAATCATATGTGCATAGTAGAGGAATCTTAATTGAGCATACAAACTTGGGCATTATTGTTGGCACATGCATGCATTATATACGCTCATTGTGATAAATTTTGCATTGTACGACATGATTGTGAGAAAGGAAAATATTTTGCTGGCCACTACTAGTGCACCGAAGCATGCATGGATTTGCATGATTTTATGCATAGATTTGTAGGTTCACGTGTATGGATTTGCATGTGTATAAGTATGCATGGATTTGCATGCTTATATGATTATTGGTCATTGGATTATGGAGGTGTACGGAGCTCTTTTCTGGTGTATGGGATAGTAGCATTAGTCAGGGGTCCGAGAAAGAAATGATTTTGAGAGAAATATTTTGATGCATAAAATTGCATTGTAGGCATAGCATGTTGAGATGCATGACTTGATATTGTGGATTATTCTTTAACATGCATAATCATTACTTGTTGAGTGTTAGCTCATATAGTTTATGCATTATAGGTGAGTACGGCGATACTTGAAGCATCTTTTATTAGCTGGGCGGCGGTTGGAGCTCCTATAGGTGTCTGAGAGAGTATATACATGGATGACGACTTGTTGGGCTATTTTGTTGGCTTGTTATATTTTGAGTCTGTTGTATTATATTTTTAGACTGGTACTATATTTCACTTTTAAAATTTTACTGTAAATAAGTATGTAAATATTGGGTCGTTGTGGGTGTCGTGCTTTTATATAAATACGGATCCTACTATATACATGACATGTGTTAGAAAGTATTTTAAACAAGGTTGTGTATGTAAGAAGTGATTTATCTTTTCTTAAAGTGTCACAAAAAAAAAATATTCCATGCATGCACACAGGTTCTATCATGTCAAATTATATTATATATATAGTTGTGTAGTAATGGGGGTGTTACAGATTTGGGAGAAGTATCCTAGGGATTGGAGGTTGAGATCTATGGAAATAGATCTGAAAGGATGCTTGGACTATTCTAAATCAAAGTATAAAGATTAATGCTAAAAGGGTTTAGTATGGAAGAAACCAATGAGAGATTATTGCTTTTGAGTTATGGAATTTCACTTTTAAAGTCTATTCGCCAAGGATTTTTGAAAGAAAAAGAAATATTAACTCACATACTTTATGCATCCTTGATATGAAGCATAAAATATGCAAATCTATGTACATGATTTGATATCAAAAATGTTCTGAGTGTCATAAGCAGATATCCATCATTTTAACGGAAAAAACTTTAGAAGCCATAAAGACGATCTCTAGTACTTATGAAGCACTAAGGATCTTTTCTTGAAGTATGGCTATGGAGAACTAAAACTAATATGATTCATCTAGTTTTTAGTCCAAAGTAGATGATTTGAAGTCTATCTTAGATTTGTGTTCATCCTAAATAGTGGGATGGTTAGCTGGAAAGAGTTCCAAGCTTGTAACAACCGTAGATTCCATAACTGTGGGGGAATACATCAGGCCATGCGATGTTGCAAAAAGGGATTTTTAGATATAGAACTTAATCCAAGTGTTGGATGTAGTTCCAACTATTGTTGATTGAGTACTGGAGTACTGCAATAACAATGGGGGCTATTATGCAAGCAAAGAAGCCAATGTCTCATCAAATGATCCAAGCATAAATAAATTAGCGATATCATGATTCTAAAAATTGATGGTAGAGCAACATCTACATGGAAAGAGGTGCCTCAATAGAAAAATATAGCAGACCCACTGATTTAACCCTGAGATAAGTATTTGAAGGATATCTTGGGAAAGATGGGCCTTAATACGAGGGTAATTATCTTGATGGCAAATGGGAGATTATTATAGTACTCAATGAGCCAATTGATCTGGCCGTCCTTATACTCTTGTAAACTAATATTATTCATGTCGATATCATTAAAATTACAATCTTCACCTTAAATTCTTTATAAGAAATAGATGAATTCCTTAGATCATATATAGCTTTGGGGCGTGGTTGTGCATATGATGACGATCGTGGAATATACCTCCAAAGCTATGGTCTTAAAATGTTCCAAGTTAAGGATCAATGAGATGGGACATCATGGATCCCACTGAGACTTTCACATATGATGCAGGCTTGAAAGGAGGATGCCTCGTTTTAAGGGCATTGGTGTATTAACACTAGTGCATGCGAGATACTTGTTGGGGAACAAGTATACTAAACTACCCCACCTAGAAATTTTTAATTAGAAATATTCTATTATCGAATGGCAATTTCCTCATTACAATAGTGCAAGAATTAGTCTTTGGACTTGAGGTACCTTGGTGACCTAGTGCATGATATAGTGCATATTGATATATTTCCCAATTGCATGATGATGAATATTTAAAACTGTATAATGGATTTATATGATTATGTTTACTTTGAAATTGTCATTAGAACTCTCAATTAAAGAATTTTTGTATTTTAGGAATAAAATGGGAAATCAACTTAAAAAAATGAGATTAAAAAGGTTTATCCTCTTTTGTGAAGGTTTTAGAGAAACTAGCATAACTTTTTATTCCAAAATATCTTTGAGTTAATTCTTGAGGCTATGGATTGCTACGTCATTCATCTACAATTTCATGCATACTTTGGGTCCCATACTCAATGTGTAAGGATCAAAGAAGTTGGATTACAAGTGGTTGTACAAAATGGATCACCAAATGTCGGATCAGAATTAAGCTCAATCCTAACCTATTTTACTAATTAGGTCATATCTCTTAAACCAAATATATTTTTGGGCATATATTTGATTATGTTATAAAAAAGAGGTAGATAAACAAGTTTTATATAGACAAGATAGTGAGAAAATATGTCAAAGTAGTCAATAAACATGCTATAATGCGTTGCTGATGTTGAAGAATAACTCTTGAACATGATTTTGTAATTCAGCCATATCTCCCTCATCCGACAACCAAATTTGATAAATAATATATGAAAATGTATCAAAAGACATAGATATAAAACTTGTATTATTTACTCATCATCAAAATCTAGTTGTATCTGGCCAAAAAATATAATTCAATTGGATAGTTGAAAATTTAGAGGATTTGGTGTAACAACTTACCGACTCTTGACAACTAGCATAGCACTTGATTGTTTAACTCATCCATGATATGTTTGGTCTATAGCATACTTAAAATACTATAAATAGACCATGTATTAAGCTTGTAAGAGGGATGGTAGAGGGTTTCTTTAGGCTAAGTTGTCTTGTAGTTATGTAAGTTTTTTTAGTAATAATAGAAATGTATTCTCTAGTTTATCTTCTAGTTTTAGTTTTTCCTACTTTTATTATGTCTTTCTAAATTTAATTTTGGTGAGGAAAAATGGTGAACCTCTTGATAGAGAAAGTAGAACGGTTATAATGGTAGAAAATATTTAAGTGTGTTATATTATTGTTTGATTTTTCATCTATATCCTACTTGTTTTGTGATGATTCTTCATTTATATATCACTTGTGGCATAATAAATACTTTAGTTCATTTAGCTAGACGTTTGGTTTTACTACACCAACTGCTAACATGAAATCTTGACTTGTTGTAGACAAAGGTATGTATAAATACTTGATCCCACGAATAAGTGTTAGCATTAAGAGATAATTGGCATCAAGATTACCTTATTGCAGAGTTATTTGTTAACATTTTCCCATTAGAACATTCATTATATGTGAATTCCAATAGTGGTAATTAAAAGAGGTAAAAAGAATAAATAATTATTCTTCTATCCAAAACTCAAGAACGGATCCTTAATTTTCAGTACTTTAATTACTTTGTCTTTTTTAGTTATACCATACATTATTTTTTTATATATTCTAAATCACATTAAGCCTATCTTTATTTTTATTTTAGAAATATAATCCTAAATTCTTTAGACAACTTCCCTGTGGAATGACCTCGGACGAGAAATCTACTAATTGACATAACATGTACTCAGGTTTGCAACCTTAAAGTTGTAGCTAGTTCTTAGCACCATTGTCGAGGAAGGCAAGATAAGTATTCAGGTTTATAAATATTTTTTCTTTGTAAATATTGTGTTTATTTTCTTTATGATTATATGGTTATATAGTATCGTAGTCATAATTCTCGGCATTTAGTTAGAAATAATTCTAAAACTTTATTTAAAATTTTGTTGAAGTCACCTCTACACACTTCCACCATGGCTAAAAATAAAAATGTCCAGAATGAAAATGAGAATCTTGCATCATTACTTGCAACCTCCTCGAAATTCTTCTTCTTCTTGTTTCATTTTTCCTCTCAATGTAAATAACTTTCGATTCAAGTCAGGTATGATCCCTTTACATTCTAATTTCTATAGTTTAGACTCTAAAAGCCCTTTCTTGCATCTGAAAGAATTTGATGAAGTATGTGTCACTTTTGATGATCAAACTTGAACAAATGAAATTGGTAAGCTAAAATTATTTCCTTTTTCTTTAAAAGATAAAGCAAAAACTTGGCTTAATTTTTTAAAACCTATGTCAATTGGCACTTGGCAAGAAATGCAAACTGAATTTTTGAGAAAGTTCCTTCCAACTCATAAAACTAATGCTTTGAAAAAAAAATTCCAATTTTTTTCTCAAAGTTCTAATGAAGCTTTCTTTCAATGTTGGGAAAAATTTAAAAATTTGTTGAATCTATTCCCACATCATAGTTTTGAAAAATGGCGCTTAATTTGTTTCTTTTATGAAGGTTGAACTCCTGAAATAAAATAATTTATTGAAACAATGTGTAATGGTGAGTTTGTTTATAAGGAACCTGATGAAACCCTAGAATATCTAGACCATTTGGCAGAAAACTCTCAATCATCCCATAGTGTTAATTCTTCCAAAGGTTCTATTAGATCTAATCTTGCTAATAGTAATAAAGGAAAATATTTCCTTAGCCAAGAAGATGATCTAAATGCTAAGATTGTTAGTTTAACAAGAAAAGTTGAAGCCATGGAACTTAAAAGATTAAAGAAAATCAAATATATGCAAGAAGAATAAGTTTGTAGCAATTGTGAATTTTTTGGGCACTCCACTAATGAATGTCCAAACATTCCAGCACAAGAAAATTTCATGAACACATTCAAAAAATATTTTCACTCTCCATATTTTGAAACTTACAGTCCACAATGGAGAAATCATCCCAATTTTAATTGACGAGATGATAATCGTACCCAACCACTACATTCACAAAAGTCATCAAACTTTCCTTCTTATCCAACTCCACATACAAAATCCCTTGAGAAGACTTTGTAAGCATTTATACATGAACAAACAAACATCAATAATCAAACTTCACAAGCTATTAATGAGATCAAAAATATACTTTCAACATTAATCGCCTCTTTGCGCATTCAGGAAAAGATCAAAGCATTTGAAGTTATAAGAAAATGACGATTCAAAATGATAGGAATTTGTGTATATGTATGTACAATAGGATCTGTGTTCAAAATAATAAAACCGACTGGAAAGTAAAACTTATCAATTTGTACTAACATATCTTCTACTACTCTCTTTGGAACTTTAATTGAACGGTCAGCTAGTTGGAGTACAACGAAAGTTGTTTTAAGTTTTTCCAAATCTAACTGTTCATAAACTGAGAAAGGTATAAGATTTATACTAGCATTAAGATCAAGCAAAGTATGCTCTATTCTAGTGTTTCCTATGGTACATTAAATGGTTAGACAACCTGGATCTTTGTACTTGAGTGGAGTGAATTGATGAATGATTGAACTAACACTTTCAGTAAAAAATGTCTTCTTTTGTACATGATTTTTCTTTTGATTGTATACAAATCTCTCAAAAATTTGGCATAAGATGGAACTTGTTGCATCCAACAATGAAATATTAATCTTGACTTGTTTAAAAACTTCAAAGATTTCAGCATTTGAGTTCAATTTTTAAGTTCATTGTAATCTTTGAGCAAAGGGTGTTGGATGTAAATATTTTTCTTTTTCATCATTTTCAAACTTATTGTAACACCCCTTAACCTAACTGCAGAGCCTAAACAAGCTGATACAGTTAAGTCAAGAAATGTTAATTTTTCATCTTTACTAGAGTTATGGTTTTTTTTAAATAAAAGTTTCCATTTTTAGCTATAAGAGAAAGAACTTGAATCATCTTAAACACACCATATACATATATCAAAATTGAGTACATCTGTTTACAAAACCATAACAGAGCGGCTTATTTAAAAACAAAACAGAGTTTTCAAAATAAACTACAAAACAGGTTGGAGCATGGCATATGAACAAATCTCTGTCTGGCCACTCTAGAGACTCAGTCAACCTCTAAACCTATACATTTCCACCTGCATCACATGAATCTAATGAGCTAAAGATTCAGTAAGATGAAACTGATGCAATAACAAATAATATATATGTACATCTCATAAATCATTAAATGCAATATTCTATTTAATAACTTTCATTCATAAATCATTCTTTAGGGCCCTTGAAGTGTGGTACCTAACTAATAGCGATAGAACATAGTTTTCAAAACCTGTTCATAATGATTGGCCAATAAGAGAACTAATACGGGGTTTCCATACTTGGTCTTTCAACCTCAGGTATTAGGCGTATTCTATCTCATTCATTGTGGCTTTTCTATACCGGTTTTTCAACCTCAAGTATTTGCTACCATTTGTTGGGTCCGCCGGTCCCTCCCGCATCCCTTGTCTACCCGACCATCAATCAAGTACCATACTTCCTTTTCAAAAACCTCATTATACTCTTAATAGTGTCATGCTTCATAAACCATAAATGCATCAAACATTACATCATTTGACAAACAACAACAATCACATTAAAACATGAACAAACATTTTATGATTCTTGTGATACACCAAATGAAAGCTTCAACTTACCTCAAGTCCACTTTGTGCTAGGTGAAAAGGCCAATCTCTTTGGAAGATAGGATATGTTAAAGGGCTAACATAATCAAATCATGTACCATTTAATATCCTTTTATAAATCATTTAGTCTATTCTAGTTAAAGTTTATATACACTTTTCAATCTTTTGTAAAGAATTACATATCAATTACATAACCTTAAAAATAATGAATACTCCATATTTTACTACTAATTCAAGACATTAAACATTAGGGCAACCATTAAATAACTAATAATTCAAACATAACTATTAGGGCAGCCCCTAAAACATGAACACAATCCAAATTAAAATGACGTAAACTTGATTCTAACTTAAATTGATTCTAACCTTCAATTAAGCAAACTAATTGCTATTGTTTTCAATCATTCAAAAAAACTTCCAAACACAATATAAGCATTACAAAATCAATAGAAACAAGTAAATTAAACAATTTCACAAGACTATCAATTTTGCTAAAAATTAGCTTAACTAGCTTGGTTTTGGCTTCAAGTGTAACTTACTTAAGTTTTCAATCATACAAAAGCATACTAAAACATGTAACCATCCAAGATACTACAAATTCATCATAAGAAACATTGAAAAAGAATATACCTTGATTAAGTTGGATTTAAACTTCAAAATCAACGGTTTTCAAGCTTAAAAGGATGGAAACTTGTTCTAGCGATTGAATTCAACTTTTGTGAGTATAAGAGTGTAGAAATTTGGAAGAAACTTAGGAGAATAAGGGCTGGTCGTTTTTGAGGTGCTTCCACAAGAAATATGGATGAAAATGATTTCTTTGACCTTTCAAAGAGAGGTAAGTGGAGGGTGATGATTGGTTGCATCATGCTTGGTGTCTTCTCATGCCAAAAGCCACGTTCATGGGCTAAGGAGATGACAAAAATTGATGATTTGGTGTTATAATCAAGTGCAATGCGGTTTACAATGGTTTTATGCAACCTAGTCAACCAACCAATCAAATTGCACCTTGTGCATACTTTTAGTTCTTAGCCAATGTAACATATTTCAAGTAAATATTTAGATAATTAATCACTTTAGCATATAACTAGTATGGAGCAATACAAATAATTCATTTTATGGCTATTCAACACATCAATCTTTCTTAACCAAGATACCGAGTTTTTCACTGCAAAAAGGGCATTTAAGGAATATGTTAAATCAAGAAATGAAAGTTTGATCTCATATTTCATGTAATAAAGCATGTTAAATCATAACTGAAGCATATAATAATAATTATTTATGTTCGTGCAATCATGCTATTTGTATGTCATAATTCAATAATGTACATTGATTAGATGCATATTCATACAAAATGCTTATTATTGGCTATGTAGGAGAGACTTGAGAATTGGGTATTACACTTATCTTCATCATCAAGAGCATTTCCATTCTTCATTCTGAAGGTAGATTAGAAACTTTCTCCTTGGGATGAATAGTCTCATCAATAACTGTAACACCTACTACTCAACAACTATATATAAAGTATAATTTTGACATGATAGAACTTGTGTACGTGAGATTTTTTTTTTTGTAAAACACTCTTAAAGGATAAATCACTTTTTACATGCCCTGTTTAAAATACTTCCTCACATATATCATATATATAGCAGTATCAATATTTATATAAAAGCACAACACCTACAACGACCACAATATTTACATACTTGTTTATAGTAAAATTTTAAAAGCGAAATATAGTACCAATCTCAAAATATAATACAACAGACTCAAAATATAACAAGTCGACAAAATAGCCCAACTGGTCGTCATCCATGTACACACTTCCTCAAACACCTGTAGGAGCTCCAATAGCCGCCCAACCAGCAAAAGATGCTTTAAGCACCATCGTGCTCACCTACAATGCATAAACTATATGAGCTAATGCTCAACAAGTAAAGATTATGCATGTCAAAGAATAATCTACAATATCAAGTCATGCATCGCAAAATGCTATACCCACAATGTAATTCCATGCATCAAAACATTTCTCACAAAATCATTTCTTTCTTGGACCCTTGACCAATGCTACTATCCCATGCACTAAAAAAGAGCTCTGCACATCGCTATAATCCAATGGCTAATAATGATATAAGTATGCAAATCCATGCACGTGAACCTGCAAATCCATGCACGAGAACTTGCAAATCCATGCATACAACCATACAAATCCATGCATGCTTCGGTGTACTAGTAATAGTCAGCAAGATATTTTTCCTTTCTTAGAATCATGTCGTGCAATGCAAGATTTATCACAATATTCTTATATGATGCATGCACGTGCCAATACCCATGTATGTATGCTTAAAGGACATGAATAACAGTATGTGTTCCCTCTGCTATGCACATATAATCTATGATATTACTATAAATAACATATTTACTATGTCTATGCATTGTAGTTGCAAATGAATCTTTACTTACATTTAAGTTGGTTGGTGGCTTAGTCTAGATTTGTTTAGTATTCATCTCCAACCTTAGATGTAAAATATCCTGTAATATTACCCAATATCGAGCACCATTTCCAATTTGGCAAGTTAAAAGCATAAAATCTCATACTAAGACCTTAAACACCAAGCTATCTAGGTAACAATCAAGCTTTCATAAATTAGAATCCAATATAGTCCCTCAAATACCTTAATTTCTCATCTTAGATACATATAAACATCATGTAATTGAAGTATCATCACTCTAATAGCATGTACCTAATTGTTAGAACTCAATAGCAACATGTTTGGTTGAAACATGCTAAATTATCAAATAGGACAGATTCATATTTTCATATTTTCCTGTTGTCCAATTTAGTTGCATGCTAACTTTGACATCCTTAAGCATATCCAATCACTCCCAAATTTTTTCCACACTTAGATAACATGTATATAAATGTAAATATATTTTATAATTACTTAAAATCACTGATTTACCTCAACAAACTAGACCACTTATCATAGAACAAAAACTGTAAGTTCTATCATGACAGTTTTGAGTGTCTCTTTAAATATCAGACCATATTTCAATTTATAACCTCTCCAAACTTACATAAATCACCTAAACTCAAATATAAACACATATATGGTGAAATATATAGGTTTTAATCAAGTTATTATACATATATAAAGCTTTAAAAATAAAAACTAGCAAATATACAATTTCTGTCCCCAGTGATTTCTATTAGGATTTTGCAACTAAAAATCCTTCTTTTGTGAATTATAAGATTATAAATAACATCCTAGCATGGTTATAAAAAATAATAGAAGCTTTTTAAATCATAAAACCTCAAATAATTCAAGAATTGAAATCAAAACATGAGTTAACCTCACCTATACACAATTTTAAGTTTCTACTTGCTTCTCCTTACTTCCCTTTGCTTCCGTCACTTTTTTCTTTACTTGGAATCACTTGGGAGCAACTTATAAAATTTAATATGGAGATTTTGGAGGTGAGATAGCTCAGAAAATAGTTTTTGAACATGGTTCAAGGATAGAAATGAAGAAAGATTGAGGTGGTAACTTAAGATGGTAAAGCTTGAGGTGACAAATGGTGGTTCAAATATGATGTTACACACACCTTATACAACTGTAATCTAGTGTTTCTAATTATTAATTTATCTATTTACAACCTATTTTCATTTTTATATAATCGGATAATAAATTCTACCCTAATTTCTTATTCGTTCATTCGATCTCTAAATCGATTGACGTCTAATTCTTAAATGATTGTTTTGTTTGTATTTCTAAAATCATATGCACATATTGATCTTGTAATATGACACTTAAATCACATTATATCATGTTCAATATCCCAAGTATGTTAATTTACAAATATACTTTTAAAATAACTTGATCAAATCAAATAAACCGTATAAACTTACTAGTGACACATTTAACACTTCTAAAAACTATAACGTGTAATCTTGTAATATTCATCATATTGATACCTAATTTTCTTATTATCCCAATGTATAATTGACCATTTAGGTTTGGGAATTCGATAATCAATATTGTGCAAGAGCTTCAAAATTAAGTTAATGATTAAGAACATCGTATAAAATAAAATAAATTATATGATGTCAATATCAATGCAAATAGCACGCAATTAACATATAATGCATGAATCATATTTGGCTAGGTGAGTAGTGAGAGGTTCGGGTATCATAATAACTTTTTCATTTCGAAGAGTTGTGACCAAATTATCCTCCTTGATTGAATTTTTACCTGAAGAAGAAATATAATACTGAGTGGAAGGATTAAGTTGAGATTGAGCTGGATATTGATTACAGTAACTCCAGATTTCTTAGGTATAACTTGAGTAGAACTCACCCATTTACTGTTAGAAATAGTCTAAATGATTCCATTATTTAAGAGTTTAATGACTTCATTTCTCACTACCTCTTTCATATTAGGATTTAGCCTTCATTGCATCTCTCTCGAAGGTTTAGCATTTTTCTCTAAATAGATATTATGTGTGCAAATTAAAGGACTAATACCTTTAATGTTACAATGGTCCAACTTAAAGCATTCTTATGCTTTTTTAGAGTTTCGATCAACTTACCTTCTTGGGATGCATCAAACTTGGAAGAAATTATTACTGAAAAAGTCTCATTCTCACCTAAGAAAGAGTATTTCAAATCAAATGGCAAAAATTTCAAATCAAGTATAGGAGCTTTAATACTTGATAGAACAGATTGTACTGTTGATGATGAAATTCTTCAAACCTTGGCTTCTAAAAATATTTTTCTTATACCCATGAAAATTTAGAGGGATTATTAGAGTGTGTCTTTTTACAAATACTTTCACTTTCAAAACAAGTCTCCAAAGAATCTAAAGAGTTAGTGGTAGTAAAGTATTCATGAACAAACTCCTTAATTGAATTCACTTCCTGTACTTCAATATCTTCTATAGGTTGCTTACAAAAATTAAACATATTTAGTTCTAAAGTCATATTTCCAAATGATAACTTCAAAATACCATTCCTAAAAAAGATCATTTTACATTACCCTTCATGGATCAAATCTTAAAAAGAGGTATGGGAGATGAATTTTACTGCTTCTTAGATGGATATTCTAGGTATAATCGAATTGCAATTGCACTTGAAGATCAAGAGAAAATAACTTTTACATGTCATTTTGGTACTTTTGCATATTGAAGGATGCCTTTTGTATTATGTAATGTACTAGCTACATTTCAACGATGCATGCTTAGTATTTTTAGTGACATGGTTGAATGTTTTCTTGAAGTCGTCATGCATGACTAGTCTATTTTTAGTAATTTATTTGATGATTGCTTGTCTAATTTAGAAAATATTTTGATCAAGTGTGAAGAAAAAATCTTGTACTCAATTGGGAGAAATGTCATTTTATTGTAACAACTACTATTGTTCTTGGACACATTATTTCGTCAAAAGGTATTGAAGTACACAAATATAAAATTGAGTGAATTGCCAATTTACCAATACCAAAGTTTGTGGAGGTAAGATCACTTTTAGGACATGTTGGGTTTTATACAAGATTTATCAAAGATTTTAGATAATATCTAAACCTTTGTATAATCTTCTAACAAAAGACATTGTATTTGAATAGACTGAAAATTGTGAAAATGCATTTGTTAAGCTTAAAAGCATGCTTACGTCTGCTCCAATCATGTAGCCTCCAAATTGTACTTTACCTTTTGAAATAATGTGTGATATCAGTGACAATGTTGTTGGAGCTGTCTTAAGACAAAGAAAAGATAACAAACCATATGTTATTTACTATGCAAGTAAAATTTTAAATAGTGCTTAATTGAATTATTCAACAATTGAAAAAGAATTACTTATTATAGTTTTTGCATTGGACAACTTTAAATCTTATCTTGTTAGCTCATTAGTTATTATTTTCAGTGATCATGCAGCTTTGAAATATATTTTTTCAAAAACAAAAATGTCAAACCTAGACTGATTGGGTGGATTCTCTTACTCCAGGAATTCAACATTACGATTCGAGATAAGAAAGGAGTAGAAAATGTGGTGGTTGATCATTTGTTAAGACTTATTTGTGATGACTCATTTCAAACCATACCCATTAATGATACTTTCCCTAATGAACAACTATTTAATATTTCTATTTTACCATGGTTTGCTGATATTGTTAATTTTCTTGTAACAAGAAAGATGTCATTGCATTAGAACTCCCAAGACAAAAAAAAGTTTTTGACTGAGGTGAAAAACTTTTATTGGGATAATCCATATCTATTCAAATATTGTTCTAATCAAATCTTTTGAAAATACGTGCTAGATAATGAGATAGGTAATGTTGTTAAATTTTATCATTTAAAAGCATGTAGTGGTCACTTTTCAGTAAAGAAAATCAATACAAAAATCTTACAATGTGGATTTTATTGGCCAACTCTTTTCAAAGACATTTAGAGTTCATTTCAAAGCGAAAAATGATGCCTCTATACCCCATCCTAGTGATTGAAATTTTTGATTGTTAGGGTATTGACTTCATGGGACTATTTTCATTATCATTTGGTTTTATTTATATATTGGTCGCCATAGATTATGTCTCAAAATGGATCGATGCAATTCTCTATCGAAACAATGATCACAAAATAGTGATAAAAATTTTGAAAGAAAATATTTTAAGTCGATTTAGAATTCCTCGATCCATTATTAGTGATGGGGGAAAACAATTTTGTAACAAAGTTTTTAGAATTTTAATGAGAAAATATAGAATCATACATAAAGTTGCAACCCCTTATCACTCTCAAACAAATGGACAAATTGAACTTGCAAATAGGGAGATAAAATAAATTTTAGAAAAGACAGTTAACCCAAATCGTAAACAAATTTTAGAAAATACAGTTAACCCAAATCGTAAACAAATTTTGAAAAAGACAGTTAACCCAAATCGTAAAAAATGCTCTCTTAGATTTACTGATACACTTTGGGCATATAGAACTGCTTTCAAAGTATCATTAGGTATGTCTCCTTATAGGATAGTTTATGGAAAACCTTATCATTTACCTGTTGAACTTGAACATAAAGCTTATTGGGAAATCAAAATGTTTAACTTCAACCTTAATAAAGGCTAAAATGTGCAAATTACAAATCAATAAACTTTAAGAATTGAGAAATGATGCATATAAGAATTCTAAAACTCATAAAGCAAGAATCAAATATTTTCATGATAATAAAATTTTAAGAAAAGTATTTAAGGTTGGTAAAAAGGTTTTTCTTTATAATTCTTGATTACATTTATTTCCTAGAAGATTGAGATCAAGGTGGTGTGGTCCTTTTGTTGTAAAAGAGGTATATCCTTATGGGGCGATTGATATTGATAATCCTAGAAATGGTAATGTATTCAAAGTAAATGGACAAAGACTCAAACCAATTTTAGAGAATAAATTTTCACAAGAAGAAATTCTTTTTTTTTTCTAACCCTTGTTATGATTAGTGTGTGTATATATATAATTGTTTTCTTTAACTTTATTTATTTTGTAGGCTTTCTTTCTTTCTTTCTTTTTTCTTTTCCCGATTAAGTGGTGGATAACTGTATTCTGTGGCTATTAAAGTCAGATTTATTAGTTTTCCAAACAACTGAAATCTCCATAAAAAATCTCTCTTTTTTTTTTTGTTCATTTCAAAATGGATGACATTCTTCTAACTCTCAAGAAGCGATTTTATTTTTTTCCTAAAAATGAAATTTTAAAAATTTTAAAAACCAGGATTAAAAGATTAAGAATGCTTATGCATAAGGGCATCCTAGGGGACATACGATGGATAGTTAAAAGTAAAGGTAAGAGTAGTAGGTGAGTTTTCATGCGAGTCTTCAAACTTACTTATTAGATACATGCCTGGTTTTGGTAAAATCACATATTAAAAAAAAAGGGCAAAAATAGCACCCATCAAACATTCATATATATAAAGCATCAAGATGTCCCATGACTCATGGCCAACATAATGACGAGTTAATCCCACGAGCATCTCTATGCTTGGTAGAGATCACAGTTTTCTAACACAAGACCATCCCACAACTCATGGCCAGTGATCAAGTGCGGTAGATGTCTATACTTTTAATGGTAGGCATGGAATGATAGGTCCTACCTAACTTGTTCATTTTTGTTTGAAATCAAATTATAGAATATTCTTTACTTAATTTCGTAAATTAAATGGGGTTTGATTTTTATCCAACACCTCATCAATTAAATTACTAGGTAGTTTATTTAATGCTCATCATCATATGCGCACAAACAAGAACAATAAATAATATCTAACATGTATTTTATGCAAAAAGTGATGGGATGATCCTGGCCAACCTATGCGACCCATTTGACCCAAAAATGGGTCAAGGTCAATCTATGGATAGAAATATAAAGAACTATTCTATTACATTTCATTTTGTACTCATACATTCATGGTCCTTGAATCTCCTATTATGTTACATTTGTATTTAGTAACCCATACAAGCATGGGCCTTTAGACATCGAATGTCCTCCATTTACAAAATTTAAAATAAAAACCTCACTTTCTATTATACTCTTTTTGCAATAATTTGAAGATAATACAAAATAGAATATGAGGCTCACAGGCCCCAGAATCCCAAAGATAATTTAAAAAATATCCAATCACATTGGTCATAGGCCCTATGATCATCCCCAAATAAATTATACGATAAACATTCATCACATGAATTTTAAAGTATATAAACTTACCATGTTGTTTATAGTTGTCAATTTTTAAAGATTTGGGATAAATATAGTTTTCAATAAAAACTATTTTTCTGAAATTAAAATTAACATTTAATTTTAATTAAAACTTTAATCTGTAAAAACACAAACGCACGCACATGAGTTTGCCCAGCCCATGAGCAGCTATCCAACCGTCGGGGTGTTAGACAGCCACCCGATGGGTCCCATCAATCATTCACTGGGCATCAACCCGGTGAAATATTCATAGGCGAGAGTAGTTTGTGTGGTCATCACCCACAATGCATCACTCAAGCCAACGATCGAACCCCATCACTCGATGTCCAACTTGTAACCAACAAAACATTCGAATGTTTGTGTGTGCATCAATTTAACCAACTAAACAATTTATGAAAAATATTTTATCCCACAATCTAACAAAAATTGCAACACATTTGATAATTAAACAATACATGCTTATCAAATATAAATACAGAATGAATCCAAAAACAATATATCAAATACACAAAACCATTACTCTGATACCACTATTGGGTTTGCTATAACATCGGGGTATGCACAGTGGAATTTAAAAAATTAATTTAAAATAAAACACATGCAACAACAATTATTGCATCACCCATGATCAAAGCGATTCTAACGATCACATGTTTTTTTATAGTTTTACATAAGTAAATAAAGTCTCAGATTTTCATATTTGATGTACTCCAGTTGTTGTAGCGTGTGTAGCAATCAATTGCCAACAATCACTCTTCAAAAAAGGTTCACAAGGGATTCAAATGTCTTCCCTTTAAAGATAATCTACACGTTTGGACTAGAACACGAAATTAAAAAATCTCGCTAGTGATTTTTAATTCTTTTCTAATCTAGTTTGGAGTGCTTTTATGTGCATTAATTCTTAATCCAACTTGTGAAAATAAGAATTCAATACATAAAATAATCAAAGATAATTTTTGATTATCTTGGAAGAGGTTTTTGGAAGAGAGAAAAGTGTTTTGAGAGAAAAAATAATTTTTCCCTTAATATATTGAAGTGGTCGAAAAATTAGGATGGATAGATCCTCAAATTTTCAGTCATATCTAGGAAAAAACATGGCTAAACATTATTCAATAATTTTCATCCAATCTATATATTTCCATGTGTTGAAATGAGTTATTTTGGAAGAGTCAAACTCTCCAAAAATAATCAATTCAATAAACCTATCCCTATAAAATGAATGTAGCTGATTTTGTGGACTTCTACAAACTACAAAATTAGCCCCCCCCCCCCCCCTCTCTTAATTGTGTTGGAATATTCCAATGCAATCAAGATAGATATCTAATATCTATAATTATCTTCATAAGATAATTAATTAATAAGAATGTCATATTAACTTATTTTTTATTTTTTTCCAATAATTCAAGTGGGCCTTTAAATAAAAGGCCACCTTAATTTTAGACTTGGACTTTTACAAAGTCCATTAATTATTTCAATTAATTAAATTTACTCAATTCCAATTAATTGATCTAATCAATTAATTACTACACCCCAATTGGTCTTCCTAATCTTATTAGGTTCAATTAAATAATCTTTTTACTTAATTGTGGGTAAGTCTTATGTTTTGATTTATTTGTTTGCTCGATTGAATGATGTTCATTTGAACGTGGAATGTGAACAAAATAGGGTTATGAGTAGAATTTGATGTTGTTATGGTAGTTGTGAGATATTTGAGAGAAAGAATTAGGGCTAGGGTTTTCAAAATCTCCTAAGGTGTGACAAAATATCTGAACCATAGGAGATACAATTGTAACATGTTTTTGTTCTGGTGAAGCGTATCTTTGGGGTTTCTTATATTCCATGAAGAATACTTCTCATAGGTTAGCCTCCAGTAAGCCTACATTCATATGCACAATACATTCCACATCTTTTACCATAGGTGCTATTCCATTTCCTTTTCAAACATGCTACTTGCTACTCTGATTGTGCATCCAAGCCTAATTTACACTTTTCTATTATTATATGATTATGCTTAAACGTGTCTTATATTCTCTTATGACTCATTAGTGCTTCATTGATGTAATGTGTCGATTCTATACTTATAAATTAACATTTGCAAATGCTTTAAGCAGTAGATTAATGAAGTTTTAGCATACCGCATTCTTATTTTTGAAAGGTGCTTCAACCCCATGAGGGACAGTGATCTTACAAATATACTACACACATGACAATGGATGTAATTTGTGAGACAACCTAAGCTAGCAATGGTTACGATTCCAAGATAATTCTATGCAAATGTTATTGAGGCAAGCCACCAAAACATCTTTGTTGGGGGGGTAAGTGTGTATTCTATGGCACACTCCGATTAAGATTATTATTCGCTGCTCAATGAGGATCATTCAGCCTATTCCGTCTTTATATCTCATGCTCCAGATTTAGAGATGCTCATTCAAGTGTTATGTTAGCCAGGGACTTAGTGGACTCGATCCACCAAGTAGAATGGTCCAACAAGGAGAATGGTGGTTCCCTATCCTTTCCTAAGGTGGTCTTGAGTATTTATGACAAAGCATGGCACTATTTCATTTATGCCAAAATAGCTTACCATGAACGTGAGTAACATCACTAAGAGTTGGGCTTATATTCTCTATGACATCACATATAACATCCAGTTCGATGCCATTACTATTATTTAAGAGTCGATCAATTATGCTTTGTGAGAGGCTACTACGGGTTGTTAGTGATACCTTTCCTTATTTATGGGTTATGCAGGAGGGAAGACGTCACTTGGGATAGACAAGTTGATTTAGCATCCTTAGGGAGTTGTTGATCACACTATGATTAATCGATTCATGACATGGGAAAAAGGTCACCTTCACCCCATGGGCGCTGGTTTTATTATTGATATAGCACCCCAACCTATCGATGAGGCACCACCAGCTAATGAGCCTCCACATTCTCCACTAGCTACTATGCATGGCGAGCCCGCCACTCAGGCACCTCCACCACCACCATCTATACTAAGCTCTAATCTTAACCTTCATCAGGCGATTCATAGCCTTCATCAAGTGGTTTTCTAGCTTCGCTGCAAGGTAAATTTTGAGCTCTGACATATTGCAGCATACCGGGCCTATGAGCTGGAGTGCAACGCTGCACTAGCCTAGTTCCTTCAATGTGATGCACTTGATATCCACTTTCCTTTACCACCTATGTATCCTCCATCATCCCTTGAGGATGACGATATATCTCACTCTCCATGATGGACCATTTTTCGGGGAAGTCCTTTATTTTTTTAATTATCTATTAAGGATAATATCATATTCGAGTTTTGGGGGAGTCTGTTGATTTGTTTTGTTGTTCTCTGCTACTTTGTGTCGTCTAATCATTTATTTATCATAGGATTATCATTGTTTAAGTCATTATTTTGTGCTTTATGTTTTTATAATAAAAATATATTCTTAACTTGCATTGCTGTTGAGCTTGTATCCAATGATGAAATTTGATTACATTAATGATAACTTGTTAGAATTATTTAATATGTCTTGATCTATTTGTTGAACATGTGTACAAGTTTGACTTAATTCGTGATTCTTGAACACTTTGTGCACTAATCTTTTGTCGAACTCTATTGATTTGACTAGAGATAATTTATGGGGTATGATTACTTTCTGAATGATACTACTATTGGGGTTTGTATATCTTGGGATGGATAATGCAGCAAAAAATTAAAGATCTTAAAACAAGCATATTCAAATATGCATCCCAGGAATCATTATAAATTAATTTGGTTACGTTTAATTATTTTCTTTAACAAATAAAAAATAAAGTTTGTGAATTATACCTGAGAGCACTCTGGTTGATGTAGGAAGTGGAGGAATTTAAATTCCTAAAGCTTGGGTTGAAATTAGTTCGTGAGGTATCCAACTATCTTCTCTTTAAGTTTATCCACACGTCGGGCAAGTCCGTGAACTTTTAATCCGTGCTAGTTAATCAAAGTCCCTATCACTAATTTAAATTTAGGAGTGCAATTTTATTCTCAAAAACAACTTATGTTTAGAAGAATAAAATCAATACAAAGGTTGGAACCTTTTATGGAGAGAACAACATAAGAGAGAGAGAGAGAGAGAAAGAGAGAGAGAGGGGGCCAAATTTTTAAGCTTCTAATGCTTGGAATTTTCTGCCCCCTCAAGTGTGTATTTATATACACTTGAGGTCTAGCCCTAATCCTATTAGGGCTTTCCCACCTTCCTTCTTATCATTATCCTTTCTATACAAGACTAGGGTCCTTGTCTTACTTTCCAAGACTCCTAGTTGGACCTTGGGCTTGGACTTTTTAAATAAATGAAAATCTAATTTATTGATCTCCATCATTTAATCAAGCCCAATTCATTTAATTGATCCGATCAATCAATTAATTGGTTCCAATATAAGCCACTTAATCAAATTAGGCCAATTAAAATAATCTCATTATCTTAATTGGTTAAATTAATTTAACTCTTTAAATAAATTTAAATTGATCCAATCAGTTAATTAATTCACTCCTATGAGCCCCTAATCAATTAGGTCCAATTAAATGATCTCATTATTTAATTGAATGAATTAACTTAACTCTTTAAATTAATTCTAACTCTAGTTAATTAATCACTATTAATTAACTTAATCCAACCTCTTTGATCAATAAAAATAAATTAGAAGTGGACCATCCTATTTTTGTGTGTGACCTTTTAAGTTCATAACTAAACTTGCAGTGAGCTTGTAACTTTTACAACTTATGAATATATTTATATTTTGATTAATTAATCTAATTAACTAATCCAATTGATATTAATTTTTTAATACCAAGAACCTCACAAGTCAAGGGAAACACCTAACAGTGCATCTTGATTGCTTCGTCTTAGGAAGCGAACCTATTTTTGATTATGAGCACCATGCAAAAATTTCCCTCTGTCAACTAATCTTTCAATTAAGTTTAGAGAATGGATTATAAGTCAAAACCCTATTTGACTTAATAACTATGATAATATTTTAAGTCATATTGCTCATTTGATGAAATATTAGAAAACCCCACATCTAATATTTATCCTGTTTTGACCACGATCTTCAGGATCAATGACTATGAAAATATAGGAGATTCACCTATTCTACCAGATAGGTGACATATCCTTTGTTGGTCACTTATTAGCCTCCATATATAAAGATCATACATCCAATGTACATACTTTGTGATTGTCACATAATCAGGAATTGCATCAAAGTGTATGATATCGTGCATAAGGCTACCATGGTGTTTCAAGTCAAATGACTAGTTAATGCACTATAGTAACTAGGAAATTCTCATTCAACAAACTACATTAATTGAGAATTTCCCATAGGCTAGCTTAGTATGTTTTTTCTCTAACAAGCACCCACATATATGCACTAGCATTACCATGTTGATGTCTATGGAATGAGACATTCTCCTATTGAGCAGGCATCATATGTGAGAGTCTATTGGACTTATCGGTGTCCTATCTTAATAAGCTCTCGACTTGGAATAACTTTATGATCAAAGCTAAAGAAGTATATTTCATGATTATCATCATATGCACAATCATATCACGTAGTTATGTATGGTCTATGCATTAGAGTAGGATGCTCAACACCCCAATTAGATTGGGTATATTGTATTCTTTTTTTGTAAAGATAATCTTATTGGGAATCATGTTAATAAAAAGGTACTTTCTTTATCTTATGTCTTGCATTTTTCTTTCTGCACATTAGATAAATTCCTTGACCAAATTTAGCTATGGGATATGGCCACGCATATGATAGCGATCATGGAACATGTTTCCAAGGCTTTGGTCTTAAATAAATTTCTAGTCGAGGACTTTTTGAGATGGGATATCAAATAGCTCAATAAGACTCGTGGATACGATATATGCTCGTAAGAAAAGAATATCACATTCTATTGGCATTAGTGTAGAGACGCAAGTGCATGTATGTGGGTGCTTGTTAGAGAACAAGTATATCGAACATAGCCCACAGGAAATTCTTAGTTGGAGGCTTTGCATGTTGAAATAAGAATTTATGTGTTGTGATAGTACACGACTAGTCCTCGGACTTAAGGTACGATGGTAGCCTTGTGTGCATCCTACAACACTTTGATATATCTTCTGATTACTTGATAATCATAAAGGGGGTATGTTAGGTATTGCACTGGTATACATGGAGGTTTTTTAGTAGCCAACATAGCATTCGACACTTATCTATTTAACAAGAGAATCTCATGTGTTTTTCATAGTTCATGATTCAAAGATTTTGACGAAGGCAGGATGAATTTTAATTCATCAAAAATTATTGGAATTTAAAATGGGATCACAGTTAATGAATCATTTAGGATTTTAACATATAATCTATATCCTAGATTTAATCGAGAGATTAGTGTTAAAAGGACCATATGTGTATGAGACTCACAACTAAAATAAGTTTATCGTTATTTCACCTAAAACTAGATTGTCATGATTACTTGTTATATGTTTTTATGGATAATGAGGTTCTTGGAATTAAGAAATTAATTCGAATTGGATTAATTAATCAGAATAATGGTTATTTATAAGTTGCAAATATTGTAAGCCCACTATTAGCTTAGTTGTGAACCTAAAAGGGCCACACATCTTTATGGAGAGTGACATTTCTATTTTGAGAATTTTTCAATGGTTGGAAATTAATTAATATTGACTAATTAATTAATTAAGGATTTTATTTAATTTAATAATTAAATTAAATTAATCAATTGAATACTTGGATTATTCAATTGAACCTAATTTGATTAGGAAGCCCAATTGAATTAAATTAAAATTAATCAATTGAATTGATTAATATGAGATTAAATCAATTAGATTGATTTATGGACTTTTAAGTCCAAGCCCATAAAAAATTAAAGTGGATCACTTAAGAAATCCATTAGAATATAAAGAGGATAATTAAAATAAATATAATTTATTTAATTAATATATTTATATATAATTAAATAAATAGTGATCGATTTTTATCACTACTAGGATTTTTATTATATATATATTTATGATATATATTTGATATATATCTATTTTGATATTATTTAAAGAGTTCAAATAAATATCAAGAATGTATGTACACAATTTTTGATGACTAATGTAGTCTCAAATAAGTCAACATACATTGGAAAGAAAAGATAAGATTTGTTGGAGGATTTATAATCCTTCCAATATCACACTTTGAGGTCATTCAAGATTGATAGAACTCTCCAAGTGTTGGAGAATTAAATTTTTGGCACCTCAATATAGGGAAATGGTGTGATGCCCGAGCCTCTTACTACTCACATGGACAAATATGATTCATGCATTACATAATAATTGTGTGCTATTTACATTGATATAACATCATATAATTCATTTTATTTTACACGGCGTTCTTAATCATTAAACTTAATTTTAAAGCTCTCGCACAGTATTGATTATCGAATCCCCTAACCTAAATGGTTGATCGTATATTGAGATAAGAAGAAATTTAGATATCAATATAATAAATAGTGCTAGATTACACGTGATCACCTTAGGAGTTCGAAAGGTATCACTGAAAAGTTTATAGAAAGTGAGTCGATTCGATCATGAATTTTAATATTATATGTATATTTAAATCATACACTTGGGACAACTAGACATACAATACCATAATTTAAATATTATATAACTAGGTTCATAAGTTTGTAACACTATCGGTGCACATACTTATCAATCGGGCAAGAACCGATGATTTTTGGGTGAAGAACCTAATGAACGGACATAGGAATTAGCTACAAGAATGAATGGTGATGAAGATAGGTTGCAATCAAATAAGAATATGTGAGACACACAAGATTAGGGCTGCAAGATAAGGGAGAAAATCAGATATACCATTACATGCCACCTCAAACTTATGCCACATCATGCTTAGACTTATCAAGCTTGCACCTCAACCTATTATTCACTCTTAAGCTAACCGCCATGACTTGAACCTTATTCTAAACCATTTCAGCTTCTAAATACATGAAAAAATCTCTCTAAATAGGTCCTAAGTAATTCCACCGAAAAAGGAGGCAAAACAAGCAAAGAGAATAAGAAATAACCAAGTTCAAGTAGAAAACTGTGCAAGGTGAGCTTAACCTACGGGTTTGGCATGACTTTCAAATTTATTTTGAGGTTTATTGGCTTATTAAGCTTTGAATATTATTTATAAATATGTTGGGATGTTATTAGATAGGCTTTGATGCATAAAACCTAATGTGGCAGCAAGGAAATTATTAATAACTTAGTATGTTTCAGCCTAAACATGTTGCTATTGAGTTCTAATAATTAGGTACATGCTATTAGAGTGATAATACTTCAATTACATGATGTTTACATGTATTTAAGATGAGAAATTAAGATATTTAAGGAACTATATTGGGTTCTAGTTTGTGAAAGCCTGATTGTTACATAGATAGCTTGGTATTTAAGGTCCTAGTATAAGATTTTGTACTTTCAAGTTCTCAAATTGGGAATGGTAATTGATGTTAGGTAATATTATAGACGATTTTACATCTAAGGTTGGAGAGGAATACTAAACAAATCTAGACTAAGCCACCAACCAAGTGAAAGGTAAGTAAAGATTCATTTACAACTGCAATGCATAGATATAGTAGATGTGTGAATTATATGTAATATCATAAATCATATGTGCATAGTAGATGGCTCTCCATTGAGCATACATACATGGGCATTGTTATTGGCATATGCATGCATCATATACGAGCATTATGATAAATCTTGCATTGCACGGCATGATTCTGAGAAAAGAAAAATATTTTGTTAACCACTACTAGTGCACCGAAGCATGCATGGATTTGTAGGTTCACGTGCATGGATTTGCATGCGTATGAGTATGCATGGATTTCCATACTATATATGATTATTGGCCATTGCATTATGCCAGTGTACAGAGCTCTTTTTCAGTGCATGGGATAATAGCGTTGGTCAGGAGCCCAAAAAACAAATGATTTTTAGAGAAATATTTGATGCATAAAATTGCATTATGGGCATAGCATTTTGAGATGCATGACTTGATATTATGGATTATTCTTTGACATGCATAATCTTTACTTGCTGAGCATTAGCTCATATAATTTATGCATTGTACGTGATGCTTGAAGTATCTTTTACTGGTTGGGCGGTAGTTGGAGCTCCTGCAGGTGTCTGAGAGAGTGTATACATGGATGACGACCTATTGGGCTATTTTGTTGGCTTGTTATATTTTGAGTCTGTTGTATTATATTTTTAGACTGGTACTATATTTTGCTTTTAAAACTTTACTGTAAATAAGTATGTAAATATTGGATCGTTGTGGGTGTTGTGCTTTTATATAAATACTGATCCTACTATACACATGACATGTATGAGAAAGTATTTTAAACAAAGTTGTACATGTAAAAAGTGATTTATCTTTTCTTAAAGTGCTACAAAAAAAAAATTCGCATGCACACAGGGTCTATCATGTTAAATTATACAATATATATCTAGTTGTTGAGTAGTGGGTGTTATAAATGGCCGAAAATTCCATAGAGTTTTTGAAATTTTTTTTATCTTGTCTTCTATTTTTCTCCAAGATAAAGAAAAGAAAAAGATTTCTAGAAAATCTTATTTTTTTGTTCTTTAAAGAAAATTATTTTCTTGATGTTCTCTTTACAAGAACTTAAAGAATTCATCTTTATTGTTCTTGATAACTTGCTCTTAATCCATCAATTGGGTTAAAGAAAAAAATTAACTCTGAATCTTGTTTAGAAAATAATTTTAAGGATACTAGCTAATCCTTTTAATCGGTATTGCTTTTCATGTCATGAACCTGATAGAGAGAAGACATGTGGATCCCTGCGAGATTGATAAGCCAGGAATATAGCAATTGATTGCTTCGATCCCTACAATTTAATATATTTATCTATATATTCACTTGAATAAATATGATCGTTAGAATCACTTACAAATCGAGGGGATGTATTCTTCTGATAAATCCTTGTTATTATAAAAAAATATTTTTTCACTACGCTTGTCCCTACAATTATAACAAACCCAACACTATGTACTTTTCCTAATTGATAAGACAATTAAGATAAAGAATATACCTTTTCTTAATAAAATATATGAATAAGACTATTTTTACAATAGTATAAAAGCTTCCCACTAATTGGATCACTGGCCACTACTTTAATAACCACTAAACTTTAGAACTTGTTTGATCACTAGTTGATGGAAAATTCTAGGTAACTTAGCATTAGCGATATGATATAGGCCAACTTTGGATTGATTGAGCCTTTGTAGCCAACCCAATTATTAATTATCACTAGTGTCCCCTTTTGAGCTTATTGAGTTTTTTTTTCTTGACATCCTATTCACAAATTCCTAAACCTTATGCATACTTTTGCTACAAATTTAAAGTTTCAAACCCCAGTATAGGTTGTGTCAAGTAATAAATTTTCCGTGAGTTTGAGGTCGATCCATAAGGAATTTATTTGAAATTTTTGGGTTTATATTTCTTAAAAAATAAGCTGAATATGGTTTAAATTATAAAAAAAAAAATTGTGTTATAACTAAAAAATCAAAGTAATAAAAGTATTGAGGATTAGGGGCTCACTCTTAAGTTTAAATAGAAAAATAATTATTTATTCTTTTTACCTCGTTTAAATGCTACAATTGGAATCTAGACACAATTAAAGTTTCAATGGGAATATGTTATTAAATAGCTCATGTATTAAGTTAATCATATTAAGTTTATAGTTTTTAAATTATCTCTTATCATAAATACTTATTTATTGGATCAAGTATTTATCCATACCTTTATCTACAACAAATCAAGTTTTCATGTTAGTAGTCAATGGAATAGAACCATACAATAAGTTAAATAAACCCAAGCATTTGTTGTTTCATTGGTGATCCATAAAACAAGAATTACCACAAAATAATGAGTGTTTTAATATCAACACTTATTTATGGGATTAAGTATTTATCCACACCTTTGTCCATAATAAATTAAGGTTTCACATTAGTAGTTGGTGGAGTAGAACCGTACAATAAGTTAAATGAACCCAAGTATTTGTTATACCATTAGTGATACTTAAATAAAAAATTACCACAAAACAAGGAGGGTTTCAATTAAAAATTAAAATAATAATACAACACACCTAATTATTATACACGTTTATAATCATTTTTCTTTCTCCATCAAGAGGTTCACTCTTTCTCCTCAGTTAAATAAAATTTAGAAAGATATAATGAAAGTAGAAAAGACTAAAAATAGAAAAGAAACTAGAGAATACATTTCTATTACTACTAAAAAACTTAGCCTAAAGAAATACAACAATAAAACTTTCTTTACACTTCTAGGGGTTTTTGTGTATCTTGAATACCAATCAAGAGCCCCTATTTATAGTAGAAGAGTGCCTAAATTGGTATTTCCAAATTCACTCCAAATTAACTTCAAACGTGCTCTAAATTCACAAGTTATTTTTAGATCCAAATTTATCACACATTATTCTCCTTGTAATCAGCTGATTTTGAAAAATTCATAAACATAAAACTATGTATGTGTCTGTTAGCTTTATTTTCCAACTTGAAGCACCTAATTCCAACCACTAGGGAGAAAATTATACTTGATTTAAGGAAATATGTCAGCATAGATAGATCATTTCTAATACACACACTTAGATGAATATTTTGCTATAATAAAGGCTGAAATGGGCTGAGTTTCCATAGCAAAGTTGTAGTTCTATCTCTTAAATTTTAAATGAAGTAAGATTTAGGTTCATAGGGTTTTTGAACATGGAGTTATGTTTAAAATACAAAAATTGCATATGTCTAGAAACATGCTTATTTTAAATTTAATGCACGCCCAACAATCCCTTGCAAAGTCCAAGTGATTTCTTGCATATATTTTAATCTACATATGATGGACTTAGGCAAAAATAGCCATTTTCTTCTCATCGTCATGCTTATTTGATCCAATAAAATATTATCTTCCAATTTGTTCACAAAACGTGTTGTCTTCTTTGATTTTATTTTGGCTTTTTTTTTATCTCTTTTTGTTCATTGATTCCCTAACACAACATATTAATAAAATTATATTATTGATAAGAATAAAGTAAGGAAAGTATAAAGATTTTAATACAAAAATATGTCAAAATATGCACTTATCAAATTTCCCCACACTTAACCCTTGCTCGTTCTGAGCAAGTCTAAAACAAACCTAAACTAATCCATTTTCATAGAAAATTACGATTGCATTTGGCATATGCAAGAAGACTTTAAACCCCTAAGTGGCCCACAGAGGACGAGTTATAGACTCGTGAGGGTTTCTAGTGGTAATACCTACAAACACTTAATGATAATTAACTTCCAACCATTATTCTCAAGAAATAACAAAGTAATATGGAAATGAAATCAAACATGTGTTGAATCTAACCCTTAATTATTCAAAAGTCAATACATTTCCACAATAAGCATAATGTCAATAGTGAAGAAACCATGCATGCTTCAAATAAGTGAATTCTTATAGAGCCTCACAAAAAATGATCACCTAAATGGAAGAGTTAAATATCATAGACTCTTTCTTTGGTATAAATCTCTACTATACTAAAATCAAAAGGTTTTCAAAAAAGATTGTAATGGGGCCAAAGGGTAGTGATATGGCTAAAAAATAAAAGGATATGATGCAACAAAGGTTCTAAAAACTTCATAGGATTAGAGATATAGAGTTTATCAATGATGAATTCTCATACTCCACAAATTTCAACATCAAAGCCTATTATTATTGAATTGGACCCCTCTTCATCATTCTTATTGATTTTGTAATATCTCGCTTTTAGTTGCAACTCATAATATTTTTAATACTTTGCGACTTTTTTTTTAGAAGAGAAACTATTCCACACTTATCTTCTATTCCAACCTAACTTTTTTTTGCCAGCTCACCTTATTAATGGAATGTCTCTTAAGCTATTTTTAGAATAAGGGAAGGATAATATTGTATTTAGATTAAGTAAGAAGATATGATTACTACAAAAAAAGACTTATTTATTAAAAGGTTCAAAGTGGCTCACTATGGGGGATGTTCTCTTGGAACATCACATGGGGAACAAATTAATTTAGCCATTGTGCTAGAAAGCCTAATGTCTTAATCATTTTTCAAGTAGTGTTCAATTAGTCGTTCGTCTCAACCGACCAAAAGAAAAGTCTAACACTCAACCCCTACATGTCGAAAATCCAAGTGATGATTAAAGCGAGGGCATAAGAACTAACTATTTTAACATGCTTATCTCCACACCAAATAATATAATTATTTGTGCAAAAAGATTTGAGTATAACTATTCAAGATTTTGACAAACCCAAAAGAAAACTCACTTGATTTATTTAAAATAAAAAAAACCTAAAAAAATACATATTGAACACACAAGACATGATATCAACCATCCCCTCCCCAAACCTAATTGAGATATTCTCCCTAATGTTGAAAAGAGATAGAAAAGTAAAGCATAGAAGATATTACTTGAAATGTGACTTATTGGAAAATAAAGTTAAAACAACACAATATATACATTATTAGTTGAAACCATTAAGGATAAATTTCACAAGCTAAGAGTCAAATTCATTTTACATTTTCGACCATTGTCCTTATTGGGCCAATCCACACGAGCCAAGGCTGGATCAGGTTCTGGCACATATGCTAGAAGTTAATCTATCAGCTGATTAGGTGTTTGAGCAGAAAAGAGAAATTATCCAACAGACAGTGAAATAAAACCTTTTTCTACATTATGGTCTACAAAAGATAGCAAACCATCAAACAAGCCATTAATATTAAGAATACCTACAGGGTTCTGGTGAATGTTGACTTGTGCCTAATAGACAACTTGAAATAATTCCTTCAGTATACCAAAACCACCAAGTAGAGTGATGAATGCATCCGCATTATTTAACATGTTAAGTATTCTATCCTGAATATGTGACACTTTTAGCTCATCCCCGATGATCATACCTGTGATATTCTATACTATTAAAAGTTTAGGGATAACTCATAAAACTGACTCTTCCTACATGAGCAAAAGTAGTAACACTTCCCATTAACCCCAGACTGTCTCCCTATATACTAAATGAATTTTTTTTCTGCTAAAGTTCTACCAAGGTTATTAGCTTGGTTCCACAAAAAACATAAATACAGTTGAACTTGCGAGTGGAAGGGACTTTCATTTTTTTTTCTTTTTTTGAAAGTGAGTTGTGCAAAAATGGAGTAAGTACGGTGCTATTTATTGAGATGTGAATATGGAATGTATTTATTGTACGCCTTTTTCTTTTTTAGAAAGGTTGAAAATAAGGACACAAAATTTGAAAAAAAATTAACTACTACACGTGAAAATATACGTAATTATGATTGTAGCTCACATCTTTCTCTGGTTTTACTTCCAGTAACAGCTTAAACGCCCTCTATGGGTCGAGGATATCCCATCCAATTTTCTTATAAACTAGAAAATAGGGTCTTTTAATGTCAGATTCCCAAGACTATAATGTTTATATTCATCCCAGAAGTGATTCCATATATCAAGAATTACACACAGTACTAATCCACATGAATGTATCTCAAGAGTCAATATAATGTCATCTAAAGACTCCTTACTCAGTCCATCTATAATGAATTAAATTTTATCTTTTCGATTTTTAGAAACCATTCCTAAGGAACGACACTTTGTGTTGTAAGTCCATACATTTGTGACAAACTTGCATTTTATTCACCCTTTGTTTTTTTTTTTTGAATATGTGTTTTTACCAAAACTAAGAGTGTATCTAGTAACCAAGTTTGAAAACTCGTATGAAAACTCACCTGCTACTCTTACCTTTGCTTCAATTATCCATCGTATGTCCCCTAGAATGCCCTTGTACATAAACATCCTTAATCTTTCAATCCTAATTTTATAAATTTTTAAAATTATATTTTTAGGTAGAAAAAAAAATTGCTTCTTGAGAGTTAGAAGAATGTCATCCATTTTGAAAAAACAAGAAAAGAGAATGAGAAAAAGAGAGAAACTTTATATAGAGATTTCACTTATTTGGAAAATTGATAAGTCTAACTTCAATAGCCATAGAGTTTCGTTATCCAATCTCTCCCAAATTTTTATCATACTTATTTAACATATACACAGAGACAAACATGTCATATTCTTGCCAAAACTAATGAATTTAGCTCCCCTAATTCAGTCTCCTTCATAGCACACCAAAAATAGATTTTGCTACTTTGGCAGTTTGAGTCTTTCTCTAATATTATTCTCTATTTCAATTACTAATTGATCAAAATTCATTCCAATACTCTTAACTCATATATGGACATCTAAATGGTAATAATTATAGATTTTATTCAACATACCATACACTTTTGAAGCCTAAAATACAAGAAAATAGTAAGGTGATAGTTTCTGCCACAAGTATTTCCTATTAAGTGTTTGTCATCAAAAACCCTTTCTTTGTTCACCAAAGTCTAACTAAAAAATTCCTAACACTTTTATAAGAGATATTGAAAGTTTAGTAAACAATAAAACCATTTAGAATAATCTGAAATCCAAAGGCAAATCCGTACATAAGTGTTACCTATGCAGATTTTAAGGTTAAACTTGATGGTAATCACTTTTCCTTTGCTTTTCTTGCTTTTATTTCAACTTGGAATCAATTTAGAGTACTTGGATACCTTAAGGTGTGTGTTTGGAAGATGAAAATGGCTGAAATGAGGGTCTAGTCATGGCTTAAGGGTGAAGGGTTTAAGGTGTTAGCTTAAGCTTAATAAGAAAGTATGAGGTGGCAAAGCTTGAAGTGGCATGTAATGATATAATCTAACTTTCTCCCTTATCTTGTAGTCCTAATCTTGTGTGTCTCACATATTCTTATTTGGTTGCAACCTATCTTAGTCACCATTCATTCCCATATGTAATTCCTATGTCCGTTCATTCGATCTCCAAACCGATTGACATCCGATTCTTAAATAATTGTCTAGTTTGCATTTCTAAAATCATATGCACATATGGACCTTGTATTATGACACTTAAATCACATTATATCATGTTCAATATCTCAAGTATGTTAATTTATGGATGTATAATTTTAAAACACCTCGATCTAATTAAATCGAATCATATAAACTTACTAGTAACACCTTTAATACTTTCAAAAATATAACATATAACCTATGAATATCCAATATATCAACTATTCTTTTTCTGATTTAAATATACTTAATTAGGTTATAAGATCTCAACCACTGATATCATGTGATAGCATTAGAGGTCCAACGATTAAGAATGCTACATAAGATGCCATGTAAATATTAATGCAAATTAGCATATAAGTAGCATGTAATGCTTGAATCACATTGGCTAAGTGAGTAGTGTGAAGATTGGGTATTACACAAACCCAACTGTAGGTTGTGTCAAGTAATAAATTTCTCATTAATCCAAAGGTTGATCCATAGGAAAGTTGTTTGGAGTTTTCGGGTTTATATTTCTTAAAAGGTAGGTTGAATGTAGTTTAGATTATAAAAAAAATTTGCTATAACTAAGAAATCAAAATAATAAAAATAATAAGGATTAGGGATCCGATCTTGAGTTTTGGATAAAGGAATGATTATTTATTCTTATTACTTCTTTTAAATACCACTATTGGAATCCATACATAATGAATATTTCAATGAGAAGATGTTATCAAATAGCTCATGCATTAATGTAATCATGATATTGTCTTATAAATTATCTCTTATCACCAATACTTGTTTATGAAATCAAGTATTTATGCACACATTTATCTACAACTAATCAAAGTTTTACGTTAGCAATCGATGAAGTAGAACAGTACAATAAGCTAAATGAATCCAAGTATTTGTTGTGTCATTGGTGATACATAAATCAAAAATCACCACAAAATAATGAGGGCTTTAACACTAATACTTATTTATAGGATTAAGTATTTATGCACAACTTTATCTACAATAAATTAAAGTTTTACATTAGCAGTCGGTGGAGTAGAACTATACAATAAGCTAAATGAACTCAATATTTGTTGTGTCATTAGTGATATATAAATTAAAAATCATCACAAAACAAGGAGGGTTTCAATCAAAAATTAAAACAATAATACAACACACCTGAACATTATGCACATTTATAATCGTTCCTCTTCTTCCATCAAGAGGTTAACCCTTTCTCTTCAGCTAAATAAAATTTAAAAAAACATAATGAAAGTAGAAAATACTAAAAATAGAAGAGAAACTAGAGAATATATTTCTATTACTACTAGAAAACTTAGCCTGAAGAAAGACAACAATAAAACTTTCCTTCCCCCTTTATGGATTTTTGTGTGTTTTGAACACTATCTAAGAGCGCCTATTTATAGTAGAAGAGTGCCTAAATTGGCATCTCCAAATTAACTTTAAATATGCTCTAAATTCACAAGTTATTTTCAGATCCAAATTTTCTCACATATTTTTCTCCATACAATCAGTTAATTTTGGAAATGTGATTAACATGAAATTGTGTATTTTTTGTTAGCTTCATTTTTCAACTTGAATTACCTAAATTAAAGAAATGTGTCATTATAGATAGATCATTTTCATTATATGTATTTGGATAAATTTTGTGGTACAATCAAGGCTAAGATTCTAACAAAAAAGCAGTAGTTTTATCTCTTGCTTTCAAATAAAGTAAGATTCAGGTTCATAGAATTTTTTAATATGAAGCTATGCCTAAAATATGAAAACTGCATAAGTTTAGAAACTTGTTTATTTTGAATTTAACGAAAGTCCAACAATCATTTACAAAGTTCAAGTGATTTCTTGCATATATTTTGATCTACACATGATGGATTTAGGCAAAAATAACCCTTTTCTTCTAATTAAATTATCTCTCAACTTGCTCACGAAATGTGTTGTTTTCTTTAGTTTTATTTTGGCTCTTTTTTATATCTTTTTGTTCATTGATTTTCTAACACAAAATATTAATAAAACTATAATATTAATAAGAATAAAGTAAGAAAAATATAAAGATTTTGATACAAAAATATATCAAAATATACACTTATCATCTTTTCCACAATTTAACCATTTCACTATGCACACAAGCATTCTAGGAAAAATAGCTAGAACTATGAGTACAAATGGAGATGAAAGTTGGAAATTAAGAAAAGTGTGTCAAGGCTTATGTGTAGATCCTCCCATTCAAAGAAACGGAAGAAAACCCCTTGTGTACAATGAATTGCATAAGTTTGGGTTATCACATCTATGAAAAAAGAGGGAATGAATCTATAATGGATTTAAAAAAAAAACAATAAAGATGATAAGAAAAGAAAGAAAGATTGATGAAAAGAACAAGGGTGATGAAATGCGTGCAACGGGTGACATGGATGAATATGTTGAGGTATTGGTGCGTACACATGGTTCTAGATGATTTTGTATTTTGGTGAATTTGAACTACAATATTCTATAGTTTCCTACCATTACCCAGGTTCTAGATGATTTTGTGTTTTGGTGAATTTAAACTACAATATTCTATAGTTTCCTACCATTACCCAAGCTCACATCACAAGCTTTGAAAGTCTTTTTGATCATCGAATCTATGATATACTTATAATAGTGGAGATTAATATGAAAAACAAGCATATGAAGTTTGGAAAATACTTAAATTCTCTATTAAAAAGTGGATCATTTAGAAGGTAGTTGGCTTTATAAACCTATTTATGAATGTAGAGGGAAAAATTGAAGATACACACACAAGGTCACAAGTTTAAGTGGAACTTATATCCATGATTGACACTTGGAACATTGACATGTTTTTGCAATTCTATTTGAGTTATAATTTTTGGCAATCTTTGACGAGGTATGATGGCTTAGTGCTAGCTATATGCTTGATTTGCGTCGGTTGTTTTGTTTTTGTTTAGAGTCATTTTAGTTGTTTTGTTTGAGGTTAAGCAAATTTCTAAGTTTGGGGGTATTTATTGAGTTGGTTTTATAGCAATGATTTGAGTATTCTTGGCTTAGTTATTAGGTTGATTCCAAAAACTTATTGTTGAGTTTTATGCTTTTTAGTATGTATTATAGGAAATACTCCAAACTAGATGAGCCAAAGATGAGGAAAGGCCAAAAAGAACAAATTTCTAAGAATGGAGTCTAGTACCGTGACACGCCCAAAAATTTAGGCCAAGTTATGTTAAGGCGCCGTGGCACCTGAGTTAAGAGCCACAACATTGCAAGAGTTGATCAAGGGTCGTGGCGCCTGAGTTGGGACAACATCATGAAGATGGTCAAAATTCCAAAGAGTTTTGGTGCCATGGCGCCTATCCAAGGGCCACGGCGTTGCTGAAGGCAAAGTTCTGGCGCCGCGGACAAGTGCACTAGAAATTCCAATGTGTTTAGGTGCTGTGGTGCTTGAGCATGGGCCACAGCGCCGCCTGATAAGCTTTACACGACTTTTAGGGCCTTAAATGTAATTCTTGGGAGAGGATATATATAGAAGATTTGTTATTCTCGAGAGGACTTTTCACATCTTGGAGACACATAGAAAAATGGCTAGGACGAAGTAAGGGATTCTAGAACATAATTAAAGGCATCTCTCATTTAGATACAAAGAGGATTTTCATCTGTTGTTTATTGAAGTTTTTACTTTGTTTCTGGTCTATTTCATACGATGTATCAATACTTGTCTAGGAGATTTTCTTTATTAATTATGAACTAAATTTTAGTTTCTAGGGTTGATGTAATCAATGTTGGATCCTATATTTTGAAATTTTAATTTGTCATATTTCAAGTTCTTCAATTTATTTATGCTATTTGATTCACTTATATTTTGATTATTTGATCAATAATCTAAATTATTGGGCGTATAAAATTTAGCCATCGAGAGAGGGAATTTTACGTGAACTTTGATAGGATTTTAATTTTGAATTTTTATGGAAATATTAAAATTCGAATTAAAATTCATAATCACTGGGCACTCAATAGAGGGAGCCGATTATATTAGAAATTTTTTACTTATAAATTGTTGACTTGAAATTGATGAATTGGATTGGTAAATATAAGTGAAAACTAGGTAAATCATACATTTAGAATTGATTGTGTATCAAGTATTTGATTATGCTTAAGTGACTTTTCTAATTAAGTTTAGGTTTTTTAGTTTACTCAATTACAACATTTATTTGATTCATCTGGATACAAATAGAACTATTATAATAACAGTACTTAATGTATATTTGACATCAATCCCTATGAAGACGATACTATATTCACCATTTTATTTAAAACTTGGCACCATATACTTGCTATATGATTTTAGCGAACATGCCTAGAGTAATTAAATCTGAAATCACATAGTTCCCCATGAAGACCAAATTTGTCGGACCAAAATGCCATTCTATTTGAATGGTATTACAAGTATATGCATATAAAAGGTTGCGTCCAATGTCTTTGCATTCATTTTATTTGCAGGAGTACTCGTGTGCATTCATGTATTCACTCTCTCCATCTATTCCCAACCTTTTTCTCTAAAATCTATTGAGGAAACCCAATATTAGATCAGAGAAGAGCACTGAATCTTCAGTTTCCATCCCAAAAAATAGTGAAAAAAATTAGAAAAAAATAAAAGGTCTAAGTTCACCATGTTCTAGGTTATGGGCTTTTTGTTTTAACTTGTGAGTTCTGTGCTAAAGTTTTTTATGCATTGTGTGTGTGTGTGTGTTCAGTGTGGAGTCTAGATAAAGAAGAATCTATAAATAGAGTTCAAGAAGATACCCAGTGGCGTCTAATTGGAGAGGGAAATTGTTTAAGATTGTAGATGTGTTGTAGAATATATAAGGAAATGTGTGGTTTTTCAAAAGAAAAAGAAGCTCAAATGCTTGTGAAGGAGTGCATTCTAGTGGTGAGACGATGATGTGTGATTGTAGAGGTATCTTCAAATGGGCAATTTGTTCATTTGCCTTTGCTAACATACTTAGTCATCAAACCAAATGAGGGATTATTATCCTAGCTAGGATTTTGTTATTTTCAATCTTACAAACTAAACATATTTTTAAATATATACAATATTTATGAGCAGTATAATTCTAATTAATTTTACCAATTCTTTCTATAAATCCAAACTAACCCCTTAAGTGATGGGACATTTCGTCCAAGTTGGAAGAGATTCCGTCAAAACTAACTAGTAGTTAGGTACTATAGTGAGAAGAATTGTAGAGATAAGAGACTAAAATGAGGCATTTACGAGATGATGGACGAAAATGAGATAGAAAGTGAGATGGAGGACTGCCAAAGTGATTTGGCCTAAGAATAATAAAAACACCTAAAAATTATAATTCTTATATTAAAATATTATTACTATATAGAATTTATTCTTTTGGTAATATTAAACTAATATATGTTTTAAAAAATCTCGCATTTTCTCTCGTGTAAACGCATTAATGAAACGAATTTTCATTTTCAATCCCGTAAAATCAATATTTTCTTAAAACTAGTCCAAGTATATTTTTATTTTCATATAAAAACCTAACAAAAATATTTTAAATTTTAGGAATGTTGAAAGTATTCTCTCTATCTCAAACTGATAATTTCATTTCATTTTTTAAATATCCCAAAAATAATATTTCATTTTTAAGATGAATTTTCAATACTACTCTATCAAGTAAAATAATAATGTGACATTACTAATTTTCAATTATTATTAATTTTTAAATACATTTTTTAATACTTAAAAGTACATAAAACTTATATATTTTCAAACATACTTTTTTTAATTTTAACAAATATTAATCAACAAACTCTACAATTAAGGATAAAAATGGGGTCGATTTAATCCCGAACTTGTCCCAAATAGATATGAGTCGGATTCTGAGTTTTTTATTGTCAAACAAGATTCGCCCTAAATTTTTTTATTTTTTCAAAAAAAATTATATACATTTATATTTTAGAAACTTTTAATAATATTAATTTAAAAAATATAATTATTAATATTTTTTAAATTATAAAATAAATTTAAAGAATTTAATGAATCTACTCACAGTTATGAGTTTGAAACAGAGTCTGAATTCATATTCTAAGAAACTTTAGTTGATGGGTATCCAGTCCCAGCCAACAAACCCCACAGACTCAACTTAGTGCAATCCTCATCTACGATTGTAATCGAATCTCACTGAAAGTCGGCATCGGCGTCAAATCAAGGCCATACTAAAGTTGCACTTGCAATAGTAAATGAAAAACCTTTAAAAACAAAATGGTAGATATTTTTGCTAACCAGATGACCCCAACGACGTGTAGTGTAGTGTAAGGGCATAAAGAGGCCCAGATCTTTTCACACGTTCACGTGGCAGACATGAAACGTCCCTTCTTCCACGCAGCTCTCCGACCCAAAAATCTCAACAACGGAGGATATACCAAACTAACATAGTAGAAAATGGAAGTCGGCCGTTAATTTCTCAATCTGTTGTTTTGACGTTCCCTTGCGGACCCCTCCTCGCATCACACGCTCACTTGCTCAGTCCCCACCAAACCCACCTCCATCTCAGTGAATGCTTGCACAGTGAAGTGGAAAGTCTCACAGCGCTGCAGCGATTCATAGATGATCAAATTATGCTCTGCTTTCTGAGAACCAATAGTAGTAACTAAGTAAAAGATAAGGACATTGATTGTTTGATTGATTATGAACGTAATCATGCGCCAACATTCTACTCTTTGGAGCAACAACCTTCCCACTCTCGTTCCCGTACTTGGTGCTCACCCCGTCTTCATGCGGTAAAATCTCCATTTACTATTTGCTTTGCATAGATGGTATTTGTAGACACATTGAGTTTTTGTTGATTTCTACCCCCTGAGTTTTGAATGCAGTTGCAGATCAAAATCAAGTGGAAGAGCGTCATCTGTGAAGAGTTCCCAGCAGAGATTTTTCGGTGAAGTAAGCTTCTTTCATTTTCTTAGTATGATTTTTAAATTCCCAAGTATCAGTACCTTGGTATTAAAAATTTGAGGACAAATGGCTCAGGCTAGACAAGAATTAGGTGGAAGTCACCAAATGAGTTCCTTTGTGTACGCGGCTCGAGCAGGTGAACAGAGTGTAGTAACTGAGGTATGGTTATCATGACTTCTATTGTGTGCGGAATATTTTGCCTCTCCAGTCTTGCCTAATTAATTTCATAGTATTGACTTTGAGAGTTTCAGGAGAGAGAGTGGAGGTAGAATATGAAGACAATGTGCTTGGACTGCTGTTAACTGGTTCTGTTGAGTTGAGAGGCATTTAGAATTTTTTTTTGTTTGTTTTACTGCTCTTTGTTCGTTGCTGTAATGGTCAGATTGCGTGAATGTGCTGCTAGGATGTACAACTAATTTGCTTGATTTTAACTATATCTACTTCTGTAGTTGCAAAAGCAGTTCTTTAGTTACCTCTTTCTCAGTATCAATATAAATCTCTTGCTCACATACAATTATAATTGGCAATGATATTAATCATGATGTATCATGCTACTAGTTACTCGATAAATGTTTGTTTGAAACTTTATATCTGTTTATGCTGTAATAAGTGGTCCATCTTTTCTGTAACTATCTTGGGATAATGTCAGGTGCTCTTGTTTGCAAAATATTTATTTCCTCTTCTTGTTGCTCATAATTCTAGGAAGAAGCATCCCAGAAGTTAGAGCGTCCACTGCTGGAAGTTTTCCCAGGTCAAGCTCATCCTTTAGGAGTGTCAGAGGTTGAAAGTGGAACCAATTTTGCAATTTTCTCTCAAAATGCTACTGCTGTTACACTTTGCTTAGTTCTTCAAGACAGGTTTGAATGCATCTTCTGCTCAGGTTGTTAATTACAGTTTCAATTTGATTCATGGTCAATCTTTGTTATCTTTTATACCCTAAACTTGGAAGTTCATGGTTATTTATTAACTTCATATTTTTGCTTAAGTTTTCAGTATTATCTTTCATGTTGACACAAAAAATCACAAGAGTTCCATTTTCTTCCCTGACATTCCGGTGTAATAGGCTTGTTGGAATGATATTACTAGGAATTTCTCTTGTTTTTATGTCTCAAACTGTGTATCTTTAATTTAGCAAATTTCAAGATGGTTTTATTGTAAGGGACATAATTTTTTTTATGTATAGATTGTGACTTTCAAGGTTATCCTCAGCATATGAACTGAAAGCATTTAAGGCTTTTACTCATATTTTTCACATTACCCTTGTTATTATTTGAGTTTTGATATATCCTCAGGGGAATACGTAACGAACTTGATCATGGGATGATTGAATTATCACTGGACCCACAAGTAAATAAAACAGGAGATATATGGCACATCTGTGTTGAGGTAGTCTTGTTTTTCTGTTTTAATGACTTAGTAAATGAACTTTTCTGTTTTGTCAAATAGAATATCTATTCCAGATTGATTCTTCTTCATCTTATCTTTTCATGAAAAAGAGAGAAAGTAATGAAACAAGTGTACAAAGAAACCTCAAATAGTGCTTGTTAAGTAGGAATAGAGAATGGAGCTAAAATAATTACTCAGTTTTCCAGAAGTTGTATGACTAAAGAGTGAGGGCCATAATGTTAGCTTGTTAAATTGTAGTACTGTCATGAAGATAAGCATGGTTTTGACTTGTAATAAGCATAAATTCAATACAAGAGGATGCTATATGCTTGTTTGTGCTTGTCTATTACATGAATTTTGTCGTGTACTGTTTCTTTGGCAATAGAAAGATACAATATCTTCAAAAGGTTTTGCCAAATTTTCGTTGATAATGCTTCCAATTTAAGCTTTAGGCAGGCTCAAGGAGATGGGAAAATGCAGAGCAGTACGTCATTAGCATGTCCATTGAAACAAAAGTCTCTTGCTGAAAATTTTGTCTTCATTTTAAATTGCTTGTCAATGTTCTTATCCATATCATTTTCAGGTTTTACACACAGATCTGCTAAAAGATTAGATGTTGCGACATAATTTCTTTTCCATCTGGGACTTTTATGAGTTTTAGATGAACTTGTGTTGTTTTTGTTTGTTTTTGAAATATACATTTGTGAAAAGAAATGGTAGCAAACTAAATTTTGTATGATGCAGCTGTCTAGTCACATGATAATCATGTGATATTTTTCAATGCCCAAAAGTTTTTTGATTCGGCAGAGGAAGGGGCTGTACTATTAAGACTCATAATGAATTTCTGGGCTCTAGTATTTCTTATTAGAGACTTTGATGGGTATTTAATTAATTTACAGTTGTTACCAAAATCATATGGTTGTCACTTTGAATCTGTTGTATTTATCTGCACTCCATTTTTTGCCAACATTCTGTGGGGCTGACTCAGTTGCTTTTATTATTTTATCTTCATCTAGTTGTTGTTGTTCGTGCTGTTAGTTTTGTTGTATTTCCTACATGATCCACTTCATGGGGCTAAATTGATTCAGAAATTTGCATTTTGTTAGGATTTGCCACATAGCAATGTCTTATATGGTTATCGTGTTAATGGTTCTCGAGATTGGCATCAAGGGCATCGATTTGATTATGGCAACATTTTACTTGATCCATATGCAAAGTTGATTGAAGGACGCCGAGTATTTGGTGATGCCAGCAACAAGATGTCTAAGTTTTTTGGAACATATGATTTTGATTGCTTGCCTTTCGACTGGGGAGAAACCTATAAGCTTCCCAACATACATGAGGTAAGGTGAACTAAATCAGGTAAATGGTGTTGTCCATATTGTCTTGTATGAAATATAAAATAGGTAAAAAGGCTGATTATCTATGATATACCATATTTCAAAATTGAAACGCACCAAAATGTTTTTGCTGCTATGTCTGTATCTATGTTGAGTTGAGGGTGGCCAAACGTACCCCTTTTTACGAGACTGAATTCATATTCCTTTATACACTTTGTACCTTCTCAAATTGGCAGTTAAGAGAGCAATATGGAAAATGGAGGTTGCCCTTTATAGTATGACTTTTGTCTGGTAATTGTTTTATTTGGTTTGTATAACAAGTTCTAGAAATTATGAGGATACACATTATTATTTTCATAATATTATTACATCAAAAAGACAATTATTTTGATAATCTCAAAATAGTTATTTGTTGTTGCTATAATAATTTTTTTAATCTTAATTCTCTTGGATTTTTCGGGTTTGAGAGTGGGGATGAAGGAGCGTAATGAACTAAAATGTTATGAATATCTTGGTTTGTACAAAGTCTCGTCAGTGTGAAAGCCTTGAAATTCCCATTTGACGGATACTTTAGAATTGGCTGTACCAAACATAGGACTATTGTTTTTGAAGTTCAAATGTCACTGAATTAAACAAAGGTTCTTGATTAACCTGCTGGTTGCGTTCGCTGAAGTTCTTGGGTCTGCCATTGCCCAGATGGTGCCCACGGCAGTGTTAATGTCGATGAGCTAGTTAATAAGAAATAGCCTGCCACATATACTTGATGTTTTTAGGGTTTGCCACTTATCTGTGCATTGGGAATTTTGTGTTTCTTTTGGTTTTTGTTTATTTTTTACATTTTGATGTAGAACATCATATATTGGTTTTGCAGAATGATCTTGTTATATATGAAATGAATGTCCGGGCCTTTACAGCTGACGAATCCAGTGGGCTGGACCCAAATATACGTGGCAGCTACCTTGGTGTGATAGAGAAGGTAGTATTTGCAAGTTCTTGGTAGTATCAATGCTCTTTCACCACTTCAGTTCGTTTACGTTGTACTTGTTAGTTGTTGAAGATCATAGGTTGGTGTTCTCTGTCTATTCTGATACAAACAGTGTGCGCCATACCACCTTACTGTACCATTCACTAATCATGAAAATCTATTTTTTCTTCTGCTTTTTGGGTTAAAAATCTCCTTTCTCTTCCTAACCAACTTTTGTGACTCTCCCTTCTTCGTTGTTGACCCTCTATTATACAACTTCAGATCTTAGTGTAAATTAGAAAATAATATATATTTCCCCACGTTGGAAATGTGAAGCAATTATCATCTAATTTGCCCGCCAATATGAATTTGATAAAAGAGTCAAGCCTCAGGTTCATACCCTTCTCAATTATTACAAAAAGTGGGAGTTTTCACCTTGCCTATTTTTTGGTCTTGCAATGTAATACTGAAAGGTAATTGTTGGTGATGAGGGACTAAGCAATGGATGAAGTTACTAATCTAATTTTGCTGAATCAATTATCCGGATGACCTCAGAGAGAGAGAGAGAGAAAGATTTTGGAAACTGAAGGGGTTGTGAAGAGGAGTGATGATGAAGCTAAATAAATAAAAGCACTCCATGTGAAATACTGCATGAAATTATGCCACTTATGCATAGAATGGAAGAATTATTATCTTTTTACTCTCTATCTTAGGCTGATGCAGATTGACTTTCAATTTCTTCACTCTCTTATTTTGCCAGGTTTGAAATGATTATGTTAGTAATTTAAAAATTACATTCATCTTTTCCCCATATAGGATGTTTTTCTTGGGGGAAACATGATTTACCCATAGTAGAATATCATTTGAGTCTGCTCAGATGAATAACTTGTTTGTTATGTGCTGTACTTAATGAAATATCACTGATAGGTCCAGGGAGAATTTTAAAAATTTCTATTCATCTATTGCCCTTGTAGGATGTCTTTCTTGTGGAAAATGATGTACCCAAAGCAGAATATCATTTCAGTCTGCTCTGATGACTGTCTTGTTTGTCATGTGCTGTTCTTGAAATGAAATATCTCTGATAGGTTCTGATATTTATCTTTTGAATATATGGATCAAATTACTGTGAAGATACCACATCTTGTGGAGCTTGGTGTAAATGCAGTTGAACTGTTGCCTGTGTTTGAGTTTGATGAAATGGAGTTTCAAAGGCGCCCAAATCCAAGAGATCACATGGTAAGCATAATTTGTTGACTCCTTATATGCGTTAGTTGAACAGGATTATCTGTCTGAGAGTCACTATATGGCATCAATATACATATGATGAGGTCTGTATGTGTGGCATGCTTAAATGCTGCAAATTTTTTTGGGCCATGCGTATGGTGGATGTGTGGCTTGATTGTTGGTTAGAAGGCTGTGTTTGAGTTTGATGAAATGGAGTTTCAAAGGCGCCCAAATCCAAGAGATCACATGGTAAGCAAAATTTGTTGACTCCTTATATGCGTTAGTTGAACAGGATTATCTGTCTGAGAGTCACTATATGGCATCAATATACATATGATGAGGTCCGTATGTGTGGCATGCTTAAATGCTGCAAATTTTTTTGGGCCATGCATATTGTGGATGTGTGGCTTGATTGTTGGTTAGAAGGCTGTGTTTGAGTTTGATGAAATGGAGTTTCAAAGGCGCCCAAATCCAAGAGATCACATGTTAAGCAAAATTTGTTGACTTCTTATATGCGTTAGTTGAACAGGATTATCTGTCTGAGAGTCACTATATGGCATCAATATACATATGATGAGGTCTGTATGTGTGGCATGCTTAAATGCTGCAAATTTTTTTGGGCCATGCATATTGTGGATGTGTGGCTTGATTGTTGGTGAGAAGGCTCTTTGAATTCTTTTCATATGGGTTAGGACATGGATGCTAGGTATATTCATCTTCTTCAAATTCTTGAGTATGTTCTATGGGAATGCTTGTTTTCCCACCTAGTTATGTAATAGTGGAATTTGAACATAAATCTTTTTAAAATTTAAGTGAAAAATCAGTAAAAACTCCATAGATTGCTATAGAAAGATTTGACTATGAGATATGTCCGATTATAAATGAAACAATTTGTGTTGAAAAATGTGCAAGACTTAGATATGCACCAACCTATCTGAATAACCTTTATATTTGTGTTGAAAAATCAGTAAAAACTCCTTAGACTGTGTACTTTCTACTTAGACAAGAAGTAAGTGCTATTCATGCAGTCGGATAAATAAATTTTTGTTGCTAGCAACTACACATAATCCTGTGCCCTTGTATTATGCTAGTGTTTTTGTGTTAGTTATCACTGAGAAGAAATAAATGACTGGTAGATTCTTATTAGTGAACATAATGACTTTAGTATTATTCTTGGCATAAGAGAGAGTGAAACTGAAGGAGTTATGGATGTTAGCTTACAGTGGGATATTTTGCTTCAGGTCAGAGTCGCATACCTATTATTCTCTATTCTGGGTATTACGGCTAGTTCATGGTGCTATGTGCTTGGTTTAGTGGCTTTTGAGCTGTGAGTCAGAGTTTAGGGCGCCGACTCTGGGGTCTTCTAAATGATGTGAGGTTGCAGATTAAATTTAAGTCTATAAACCTTTTTTTTCTGTGAGGTAGAATTTTCCTAAATAGGGGATCTGCATTAAATTTGTCTCTGTAGTGTATTCATGGAAATTGATCTATATTGGTCAGGGTTATGCACTACGAGCTACTATATATTATTTGGCTGGCATTATATTATGCTCTGGTCTCTACAAGTGCTTTCAGATAAATTAATGTCTGATGTTTTTAACTGTGACTGTATGCAAGATCAATACGTGGGGTTATTCAACTATAAATTTCTTTGCACCTATGAGTCGGTATGCAAGTAATGGTGGAGGACCAAGTAATGCTTCCCGGGAATTTAAAGAAATGGTTAAGGCATTCCATGATGCTGGAATTGAGGTATTCTTCTTATCTTTTATGGTTTGAAGTTCAAAAATTTTATTTAGTGGCTAACAGTGAAATTAAAGTTCTTGATTTGGCTTATGTTGCTTTAATTTTCCTCAGATCATTTTGGATGTTGTTTATAATCATACAAATGAGGCTGATGATGAAAATCCATATATTACTTCATTTCGTGGCATAGACCACAAGGTGATGTTGTAGTTCTATAATAAGTGAATAGGTTACATGGTTTTGTCTCTTGACTATTTCTTTTCCATATGCAGTATATGATCCATAACTTATCATGTGTAATGTTGATTGATTTGACTTGAAAAATGCCTCTAAAAAGTTTCGTACTTCAAATGATTTACCAGAGGTTTTATTTACTTTTTTGGACTTGCGCCATTGGAGAGAATGTTTAATGTACAAATGCATACACATAAAGATGGTACACATGCCTCGACAACCACTTGTAAACTTTCTCTAACTTAACTGCGGAAATGGTTTAAGCAATTTGTTAAATTTTGAGGCTTTATTAGGAAAGCCGTGTGATTTTACTGATTTCTAGGGATTTTGGTTAGCTGTGTATATTAATTCATTAGGTGTATATGTAATTGATTAGTTTCTTATTTTGTAGAGATTTTATTACTATTCTTAAGCTACAGTAACATGTATATAATGAATCAGTCTGTAACCTATTCTATAATATAGAATTCTTTTTCACTCAATTATTCTCTCAATTATTTTTATCTATACAATTATTGTTTATGACTTTAATAATCCCTGAACTTTCATATCTCGTTAAATGTGGAAAAGTTGGCGGTCTAACAATTGACAGTAAATCTCTCATGTCCTCATCAGGACAGACTAAACATATTAATACCATGCCAGTGGTGTGGGATTCTACAAGTGGTTGCCACCATGTTTGTCGTCTTTGAATCTTTATTTCTAGACATTTTACTCTCAAGTTCTGTGTGCTACTGTTATCTTCCTTATTGTATCAGATAATTACGTAATGGAGTCTGTTTTCTTACTAATTCTAATCTCTTGATAATGTGCTAAATGTTTTGTAGGTCTATTACATGGTAGACTTAAACAACAATGCCCAGTTGTTGAACTTCTCTGGTTGTGGTAAATTCAATATCATTATACTCCTTTGTAATTGCACATGTATGATGCTATTTTATGTCACCTTTAAATAGCAATTCTAATTCAATGAAAATGTTGATTTTCGTACGTACTAATTTCTAATTTCTTAGTATTTATTATCTAATTGCTTACTAATTTCATTAAGTTATGCAACTATTTTGTCATTTAAATTGGTATACAACGGGTTATCTGAGTTGTGTCAATCAAATAAGATTTACTGACCTACTCATTTATATCAATAAAACCAGTGCAAAATTTATATATATACCCTTTAACACTCCCCCAACTTAGAGGATATGTAATATGTGCTCCAAGCTTATTAGAAATGTACTTTACTCTCATTCCACTTGGTGCCTTTAGTGAAAATGTCAGCTGATTGTTTATTGGTTTTACACGAGATGTGCTAACAATTTGTTGCAAGATTTTCTCCCGCATAAAATGAAAGCTAAACTTAGTATGCTTGGTGTTCATGAAAATAAGGTTGGTATATGAATCTGACAATACCAACAATCGAGTAACTCCCTTCCATAGCTATCACCAATGATTTAGGAACTCATACAACCACAATGAAGGTCAGAAGGTGCTGGGAACAGACCTAGGGATGCTTTCGATGCTTAAGTCAGTGTGTAGGTGAAAAAGTAGAAGCTATAAGAAGTTTTGTATTAAGCTTGTCTTACCTCATTGCCTAATTGAGGCCACCCTTTTGTTGTATAATATTTTTTGGCATAGATTAGGGGCCCGCTTCGCCTGGGTAGATTTGAGCTTTTTCGAAGACTGGAACCTTCTTCAAGGTCACTTTTTCGGAGTCTTGGCCAGAGGACCTAGATTTGATTAGGCCTGAGTATAATTATTCCTTTAACAAAAATCTTGATTATTACATATAAACTTTATAGAATGAGAGTGCATACACACAAGTTATGAAGAATGGAAGAATGTTTTTCAACCAAATGAATTCACACATTGTGTTAGTCATAGCTCTATATTCAGCCTATGTTCTTGATCTAGATTCCACATTTTGCTTCTAGCTCTTCCAAGAGACCAAGTTACACATAATGCAAATTCAATACCCTGAAGTGAGAGACTTTCTATCAGATAAAGACCCTGCATAGTTATCATGGGTGTACCCACAACACTGGATGTCCATGATTTTTTACACAAACAAAAGTACCATACCTAGTGAACCTTTCAAGTATCTTGAAATTCGCAAAAATGCATCCCAATGACTTGTATGAGGCGAACTAAGGAATCAATTCATTGTACTAACTAAAAAAATGAGATGTTAGGTCAAGTAACTGAGAGGTAGTTTAGTTTACCTACCAGTCTCATGTATTGTTCTAAACTACTTAATAATTTACCTTGATCTGCCAAAAGCATAAATGTGATATCGATAGGACAATCAGTAGATTTTGCTCCCAATGAACCAAAGTCGGATAGCAGATTAGTTGTGTACTTCCTTGGAGAAGGGTTAATACCATTCTGTGATTTGGCAACCTCAATGCACAAAAAATACCTCAATTGTCCTAAATTTTTACCCTGCTGAATATGTGATTGTAGAAATGATTTCAACTCTTGGATTTTAGCACTATCATCTCGAGTAATAACAATATTATCGATACTCATGATGATGAGTTTTACCACCGTCTGTCAATGGAATAAAGAATGATCTACTGAAATTGTTTCATTCCAAAGGAAGTTATAAAACCTAAACAGATCAAACCATCCATGAGGAACTTTTTCACCCTGTACAATTATTTCTTCAGGTGATGAACTAACCCAGACTACCCGTGAGCAACACATTCCCTTTCTACTTAAATTTCAAGTGAAAATGGTGATCAAGAAAAAAATATGGTAAGATTATAATGTAGTGGATGTTCAAGGGAAAACCAATGTGTAATGAGGATAAGATGCTGGAAGACAAATAGTAAAAGAGCCTTTACTTGTAGTGGCAGCTCAAGTATTTCTACTCAGAGGTTGGTATTGGCAAATAGATCCCTTGTACATGATTAAGTTGTTCTAAATAGTTAAAACAAAATTGGTATTACTTTTTGATTACTTAACCATTTATGGGAGGAGGCATCTTGTGCCTACATGCATGATATTGTCTGCATGCCTCTTATTTTTTGAATCTTACACATTGAAGTAAATATTTATAAGTCTCTAGCTCATGATGACTAATGTTTTACTGAAAGCAAAAACCTTTGTCTAATGTAGTGTATGATTATGTTCATTGCTCTAACAGGTAATCTTGGTGTCTAGGTAATACATTGAATTGCAACCATCCTGTCGTCATGGAACTAATACTTGACAGCTTGAGGCACTGGTATGTTCTTATTCTGTTTAACGATCCTATAACCTTGGTGAAGGTGTCTTCTATTATTTTTTACTGCCTACTTTACCTACCATAGTTAAGATCGATGAAAATGATTCACTATTACATTATTACTTAAATTGTTAACATGCTGCAATAATGAAAATGTGTATTTTTTTTTACTTTCTATATATCCATATAAAGATCACCATAGCAAGAGGTTGCGTCAATCAAGTGAATTTGTTGGAAAATTTCCGAGAGTTATAGGAAATGAGTATATAGCACTAATTCAAAAAACATTATATTTGACTTTCTATTTTTCAGATTTAGTTAGGCATATTCCTGATCAAATGGGATTTTATATTATTCTTTCCCTACTGTACAACTGTAGTCGACTATATAAGGCCTAATCATCTCTATTGTATTATCATCGATTTCCTAATAAATTTATATTATAATCGCCCTCATAGTACCACAACTCTAGGTTCATAACCTGGTAATTGATCTTTGTTCTCCCCTATTTTTTTGTGCTTGTTCTCTGAATTCATGATGTCAAAAGAATTTGGAACCACTGCTCAATCCGCGATGGTGACTGTCAATTAAAGAGCATGGAAGTTGCAGAATATCCAAGCAGCTTACAGACTGAATGGTAAAAGTTACCTGAAATGTTCACAACTTATTCAAACTTTTCTCAAAGGCAAGGGAAAAATCAATCATCTCCTTGGTATTGGACCCAACAAGAAGGATCCTAGATGCGATGCTTCAGATTAGTAGACTCCTTGTTTGTGGCCTGGCTTTGGAATGCAATATCAAGACCAAACTTATTGCTAGAAGATTAGGTAATTGCTTGTTCACAGAATATTCTAACCTGTTAAGAAATTTGTGGCAAGAGATGCATCACAATAGGTGTTTGTGATGAAGGATAGTGATGATGATGCCATTCTTGGTGGGTCTTGATCAAGTTAGAGAGCAGATTTTGGAAAAGATGAACTATCGTCACTCAAGGTGATAATTGCAATTATTCGTGCCGACTTTAACCATTGTTGGAAGACTCCACATTAGCCACAACAGTCCTAAAGACCCTATTCCTTCTGAGAAAGCTCTTGTTGTAAATACAAAAAGCAAAAGTCTAGACTTAAGAAATAAGAACATGACAAATTTCATGTAGAACTACTGCAAGAAACCAGGCTATTTAAGGGAGCAGTGCTGGAAGCTTCTTAAAAATCGCAAAACTTTGTAGGCCAAAATGGAGGGTCTTTGCAACAAAAAGGACATGCTAATTTGACACAAGTCAGTCGAGATAGCTGTGGTGGTCAAGAAAATTTCAACAGCAAACATCATCATGACGCTAGCAATTTAGAAAGACCTAATAACGTCATCCATGACGTTAGCCCCAACACAGCTGGTAGAAGCGACGAAAGCCATGACATCAGCAAGGACAGTTGGCCCGATAACATCTTTTTAGGATTGTCCTGTAATGAGTGGTCCCTGGCCACGCGTCTGTTACTTTAGAAAAAGATAGGATAATATTGTACTAGTGTCGGCTACCGACGCATCCTTTTGACTTTTGTGGCACACCCATGTGTCCTTGTCTGTGTATAATTGTCTTGTAAGATTCTCAATCCATCTCACCGTTCTTTTGAAAACACGTGTTTTCATCAGGTCATCAGTCTATTAAATAGGTTTGGAGTCCGGGATTTATGTCCAAAACCTTCACCTATAAATAAGCTTTACTTGTAAATTAAAGGATTTGGGGTTTGGGGGTTTTTTGCAAAGAGGAAGCTATGGTGAAGAAAGAGTTTATTAAATATATGAGTAGGCAGGTGGAAATTTGCCCTTCAATTTACAAGTGAAGCTTGTTTATAGGTGAAGGTCTCGGACACGACTCCCGGACTTCAAACCTATTTAATAGACTGATGACCTGATGAAGACACGTGTCTTCAAAAGAACGGTGATATGGGTTGAGAATCTTACAGGACAATTATACACAGAAAAGGGCACATAGGTGTGCCACAAAAGTAAAAAAGATGCGTCGGTAGCTAACACTAGTACAATAATTATCCTATCTTTTTCTAAAGTAACAGGTGCGTGGCCAAGGACCACTCATTACAGGACAATTCTAAAAAGATGTTGTCGGGCCAGCTGTCCTTGCTGACGTCGTGGCTTTCGTCACTTCTGCCAGCTGTGTTAGGGCTGACGTTATTAGGTCTTTCTAGATTGTTGATGTCATGATGATGTTTGTTGTCGTCATGCTGATGTTAAGTTGCAGACATCATGCTAATGTCACCCGTATCTGTCTAGCACGCTTTGCTGTGGTATTCTGATGGGGTGTTGATGGCTTCTATCCTTCCATCATGTTGTTTAGGTTCTGTTCTTCGTTTGAATTGAATTCTTGATCTAATAGTGCAGTGCTTATTAATAATTCTTTCAGTCAATTATCTAAGGGATTGTTGGTTCAATCCTTCAACTGGAGATCCCTCACATTGGGCTATTATTCCTAATCTTTTTTCTACAAAGATAATTTGTAGATAATCCTTATCCCTAAGTATGAAATGTTCATCACCTTGGTTTCGCCTTTCTTCCCAAAGTCCTTTTATGGTTTCGAAGTGCCTCCATGCTTTGAGTTGTTGAAATGGTCCATCAATCACCTGAAGCCTGCAACTTTCTTCGAATCCATGTGACCTTTTAGACCCATATCATATGTTTTGCTAATATTACCCTATTGCTTCATGTTGGAGGGATACTTTTTATTCTTATTTCTATAAAGTCTTCCTCTTCTTTTAGGATGGATTCACTGCGTTTTCTGAGTTTTCTTCCTACCTTTCTGCATTGTAGAGTTTTTCTGAGGATTAATCTGTCAAGTAATCCATGGTCTACTAATTGTTGTGGGCTAATTTCTTTGTTTCCACCAGAAATTTTTGAAGTCTCTCATGTTTATCTCATATTTGTGGATTGAAAAAGCGATGGAGCAATCACATGGTCTTTGTTCATATTGTGGTTCATGTTGAACTTCTTCTGGTTTGTATGATTGCGTAATTCTTTTCATTGATACTCCTAGTATCTGTAAGGTTCCTGTTCCAATTTGTCTTCCCAAGTTTTTGAGGAGTTGGAATTTGTTGAAGAAATTCTCTTTTATTTTCTGGTAAATGATATCTCTTAGTTTGTTTGGAAGAAGGCTCAGGAACTAGACAGATGCATTTTGACTCGGAGAGGATCTCCTTCTTAGTTTGGCATCACATACTTGGGAGACTGTTTTGCTTTTATTTCTTTTTTTTTTTTTTTTTGAGTTCTTGTATTCTCTTATTCAGCTTCCTAAACATGTCTTCCATGGCTTGACAATGTCTATAAAAGAGAAATTCTTGTGTTGCATCTTTCGCTAGAGCTTGTTGATAATCTAAGCCTTCTCCTGACGGCTGCTGCTCAAGCCAACTGCACCTGTTTTTTATTTTTTTTTTCTGCTTTTTGAATTTTGTCAATTTTTCTTTTACTAGAGGCTCTATGCATATTTTTGTTTTTCCAAAGATTTTTTCTGCCTCTTGTACAAGTTCAGGAATATTATCAAAGCATCTTACCTCTGATTTGTTGTATCCTTGGATTGAGGTAATTGCCTTTAACTTTGTTTGAAATATTCCCTGTTGTTTTCCTCTTATAACGAGAAATTATTCTTCTTGTTCCTTACCAAATTGGTAAGCTAAGGTATTCAAACACCTAAAAAGGTGAGTTTTGTTATTAGTTGTACTAACTTCAAATAGATTGTTCAGTACATGTTGAACCATATCTTGTACAATTCTGTTGAATTGATTTCTAAAAAACCATTTAGAGCCTTTAAGATATTCGTTTAAGATTATTGGGCCAATCTGGACTCTGACTCCAATTTGTTCGCTTTCTTTGTTACCTGTTTTTATGTCCTGCATTAATCAAGGAGTTAGCTTGTCGAGAAAGAAAATCGACAATAACATTCTTTTCCCCTTGTATATGTTCGAAGGTTACTTCATAACCATTACCCTGTATGGTATCAATAAATTTTAACCATCTATGTGCACTGGTTTTTCTTTCACTATTATATTTGTAAAGTCTCACAATCGCTTCACAATATGTTCTTATTGTAAATGGTTTCCTCAGATAAAGTTTGAAATATTCTAAGACACATTATTCCTTCAATTTCACATTCAATAGAAGGCGTTGTTTTATTTTTAAAAATTCCACTTGCAAATTGTGAAATCCTTTCTTCATTTTTTGGATAGTATTTTTCTAGTTTGACTATGAAAACGGCTCCCCATCCATTATTGCTAGCATATGTGATAATAAGTTTATATTCTGATTATAGCGGTAAGTGGTAATTTTAGGTTAGGGAGATTTTTGTTTTCTTTTTTCTTGTATATTCTTGTATATAAGGCCGTGTCTAGGCTCATCTAATAGAGACAATTCTCTTCATAACATACTCGTAGTGGTCTTAATAGCCGTACTGATTGATCATGTGAACTTCAATTAAACTAGTTATTTACCGTTTATTAATGAAATAATTTGCGTGGTCTTCTTCATATTATGATTGTCCAGAAATGTATTGTGTCACTCTTTTAACCTATAGACACTTGCACAGTGGTCTCTAGTTGTTACTGATTGATCATGTGAACTTCAATTAAACTAGTTATTTATCGTTGACTAGTGAAATAATTTGCATGGTCTTCTTCGTACTATGATTGTTTAGAAATGTATTGTGTCACTCCTTTAACCCAAACACACTTGCACAATGGTCTCTAGTTGTATTACTTAACTTTGTTAATGGTTGGCGATTCATCTATGTTTGATGAACATTGCACATTCTATTCTTCAGTTTATTAAGTTCCCGTAAGATTACATGATTAGATGGTTAATGATGATATTTTTGGGTTTCATTATCTTATTCAAGTGCAAAACGTATTATTATCTGAGTGAAAATGTTACCTCTATTTCTTCAAAAGAAATTTTCTTTTTTTCCCCCTTGGTATACTGCTTTGGCATATTTGTTATTGCACTTAAATTTTTTATTGACTAAACTTTCGCACTTCTCAATTGCTACTCTAATTGAAGGGTCGTTGAGTATCATGTGGATGGGTTCCGTTTTGATCTCGCTAGTGTGCTTTGTCGAGGAACTGATGGTTCTCCACTCAATGCTCCCCCATTGATCAGGGTAAATTATGACACCCTCTAATTGGAGTTTAACTATATGATTGCTGAATATGTCGTGGGCAACTGCAGAGAAACATGCTAAACATAACCTTTATTTATTTATTGTTTATATTTTCTTTTTGATTTTTCCCTTTTTAATTTTTATGTGATTGAAATGTCTCTCTCTCTCTCTCTCTCTACATATATTGGACTTTTTCTCTGCCCTCCTCTCCCTCCCCAATATGTTTCTATTAAAATTGGCTGTGGTGATGGGTTTAGGCAGACCATACCTATGTATAAGACATTAAACTAAGGTTTAGGAGAGGGCCATAAACCTGGTCTCCAATTCAAGAGAACCCAGGAAATACTTGCCTAAAGCAACAAACGTTCCCTAGGCCTAGTTTGACAGTAAAGAAATAATGTTGTAGAAATTAGCTAGCCAAGACTTAAATTTCATGGGCGAACTTCATTCTCCTAGTTCTCATAGATTTATGTAGAGGGATTTCTTTATAAACAACTTAAAATTCTGTAATCTAAACTCTAGTCTAGATAGCCTTAAAAATCTTCATATGTTGATTTTCTATCGAAATGAGTATGAGTATGTCTCCATCAGAACCTCCAATCTCTGTCTCCTCTTAAACTCTACGTAACTCTTAAACTCTACATTCTTATGGATTGAAATAGGAAGGTCTAAAGTTAGATGTTGTGCTTGGGATTCAAGCTTCTTGATTAACCATCACTCTTCACCTGTTTTCTGTATGTCATCAACTACTCTTAACTGCGACGAAACCATGCACTCCTTACTCATGTCATTAAACCTCATTAGTTGTCACCGTGCAGTGTAAACCTATATTAAGCAAATCAATGCAAGCCTGCTTTACAGTGAAATTATGCCCGGGGTTAAAGGAGTCTCAAAGACATTTTTTATGATGTCATTTAAGTTGAGTTGGTGTCTAATTGATTGCAATATCAAAACAAAGAGACATTCTTGGTAGGCTCCACACATCCAAAATCTCACCAACGGAATTCCTAATCCCCCAGTTAACCTTCATGCCCCTATTTTTGATATGGCCTAGTATAGATTCTTTTAATTTAGTGAAGTCCAAGTTCTCAATCTTAGTCAGGGCTGAATCTTTGCCTCCCTAGTCCAGCTCAAGGCCATCTCCGACAATCTGTTGATGTTTCCCATCCTCTCCCCTCTATATATGTATTATCTTGTGGACTGCAAATGAGTGTAACACCTAAGAAAATGAAACAATGGTAATATGCAAAAGAAGTTCGAAAATAGTAACTAAGGAAATCTAAATAACAGAACTCCAGACACATCGACCTTTTTGACCCACCAACAAATTCAATGCCCATGAGCCATCAATCTCATTCATACAACAGTAGTTTGAAATCATTACCGAGTAAACATTGGGTACACAAATATCTTTTTACACACACATTTATAGTTGAATATATGTAGCGTAGTCCATTTCGACAATCATTGTATCTTAAACCCTAGTCACACGCCTACTAGCTCTCAATGGAGGCGTGGAGATGGCTGGTTTGGATCCCTGAAACTGTTGCTCAGATCTTGAATCTTCTTACAACTCCATGTAGTTTCTTTATCGAGTTTATGCAATCAATGAGCAATTCTAGAGTAGTGTGCTATGATATGGCTCTTTTGGTTTATTCTGCTGAGGCTTCGCTTTATTTTTTTAAATACAATTGAACTATGAAATCAAGAATGTGACGTAGAAAACCATGGCTAAGAGGCTGGCCATTTTCGCTTGAGATGTTGATGAGTTGATTCAAAGAATACTGAATTGTGAAGTTTCAGTTTTTGTAACTTTGTTGTTTATGGATTTTAGCATCTCTTGTACATACTCTACAAACAGATGATGACAGAAAAAAATTGCCAATAAATTTAGTTTAAGTTGGCTCCACTTGGTGAAGTTATTTCGGATAGAATCAAGATTACAACACTTGTAGTGGTTGTTGACATTCTCTCATTATTGTGAATGGCTGTTGCTGCTGGATTTCTTATTATTGTGCATCCTAATTTATGATGATATTCCACCAAGAACTCTGATGCTTTTTGGAAATGTGAATTTGTGATTGATGCACAATTGACAACTAGCTTCTTTATTTTTTTGTGAAGTTTCAGTTTTTGTAACTTTGTTGTTTATGGAATTTAGCATCTCTTATACATACTCTACAAACAGATGATGACAGAAAAAAATTGCCAATAAATTTAGTTTAAGTTGACTCCACTTGGTGAAGTTATTTCGAATAGAATCAAGATTACAACACTTGTAGTGGTTGTTGACATTCTCTCACTATTGTGAATGGCTGCTGCTGTTGGATTTCTTATTATTGTGCATCCTAATTTATGATGATATTCCACTAAGAACTCTGATGTTTTTTGGAAATGTGAATTTGTGATTGATGCACAGCTGACAACTTGCTTCTTTATCTTTTTGGGTTTGCTTTATTTTTAATTCAGTAGTCTGCTTTCGATGCTTAGTTGCCTTCCCTCCCAATAGTAAAGAAAAAGGATATATAAATCTAATGATCGTTACAAGATGATAATATCATTTGAAATTTGACGCAATTCACATAAAAGAAAGAATTTTTTTCTTTTATTCTTCTGCATGTGTGGTGTTGAGTGCTTAAATGGTGCAGGCAATTGCCAAAGATAGCATACTATCAAGATGTAAGGTTATTGCAGAACCTTGGGATTGTGGAGGCCTATATCTTGTTGGAAAATTTCCAAACTGGGATCGGTAACTTTTGCAGTTTTTTACTTTTTTTGTGTATTTGGCTGGTTATTGGCACACAAATGCAGCAAATTGAAAAATGTTGGAATATCTTTTATTGTATTAGCTGCAGCAAATATACAGATCAAGAATGCTGTAAAGTAATCCTTCTGCATTTATTCTGCTTTGTTGTCCTGCCATTGAGTTTTTTACAGATATTAAAATATTTGACATTATAATTGACCTCTCAACAGTTAACTTAGTCTTAATCATGAGCTTGGTTATTGATGTGTTTTTTGAATGACTACAAGTCTGCATCATTTAGTTGGTGTATTATTTTTGGTCCTAATTGGAGAACTTAGTGGATAGATTCATTATGTTCTCTCATATTTTTCTCTTGAAATGAAGTTATATACTAGTTCCTTACAATTTTATATATATATATATATATAAACTTGCTTAGGCTTTTCTGTGCCAATATTTTTGCCACTAGAGGCTGGACAAAATATACTTGAGAACCTTAACAAGTAATAACGTGCACTGCATATTTTAAGAGCTTAGATAAACCATCAACGTCTAAACATTTAATTTTTCTATTTCTTCTCTCTTTCTGTTTATTACTATATTTTCCTTTGAGTACATAAACACATTTCAACATGAACATAAACATGTGGATTTCTTTGGCTTACAGGTGGGCTGAATGGAATGGGATATACCGCGATGATGTTAGAAGATTTATAAAGGTGCTGCAAGTGGAGAAACTCTCAAATAAGATGATTAAGTTGAAATTCATCGGTACCTCATTTCCCAAAATAATGAAAATTGACTTATTAGTAGTTGACATGAATGCTAAGAGTAGGAAAGGAAAAAGTAAAAAGGCTAAGAGAACTTTCAGGAGTAGGATTTTGGCCACAATTAGAGATACTAAATGAATAAATTTGTCATGTCTAACAACTTAACTTTTTACATTAGGTGGTCATTTAATGTGATGTGAGATGGTGCGGGAGCTAACCAAAGTCTCGCTTTCACCCATCTCTGAAATTTTCGTTCCCTTGGCCTCAAAACAGAATCCAGCCTGCATGATTGGGGGATTTCACAGATGTTATTGAACAATTGTCCTCTCTAGCAATTCAACCTTTTGGGCGAGATGTTCACTTAATAACAATGGAAAGATTAATTTAATAGTGATATTAATCCAGTATGTTTAAAGGAAAAAGTCAATGCCCTAATGGTTTCATGTATTGGATTCTTGGAGTTCATGTATTTTAACATCTCATCCATAAGCAGTTTCATATGTAGTTTGGCATTTAAAGATTTTCATTCTTCAATTCTTATCTGTTTGTCCAAAAAACAAAAACCAAATTGCATAATCCCTTGCCAAGATGCAACGAAAAAAACTTCTCTAAGTTTGCATAATCCCTTGTACAATATTCAAATAAAAAGCACACTCCAGGATTTTGTCTTTAGGTTTGATGAGAATAACAGGAAGTGGTTTTGGTAGCTTCACTAAATTTGGTTGTGATGAGGATATTTTAGCAGCCATTTGATGCACATAGTCTTGTTCTTGGAAACTTGAAAAAAAAAATTCTCTACGTGTTGGCATGCATACCCTTAGGGGAAATCCTAGAGCATCTTATGGTGAATAAATTGGGTATTTGAAAAGGATATAGTATACCTCAGGTTGATTTAATAATATACATCAGGTGAATAAATCGCCTTGAATCAAGTATTCCATGCCATTGTGGCATCATAGTATTTGGCTGTTATATAGAATTCCTGTGGGAGTGACTAGCGAAGATTTGGCATGATTTCAAGTGTCACTTGATGACTAGCAATATTGTAGAGGATATGGTAAGATAGAGCTTGGGGACAAATTAATTCTTGTATTTGAAGTGCTATTTATTGTCTTTTGAAATCCATTTCCTCTGGAGTAAAGTAATTCAGAGTAGGTATGGGTTACAAGAAAGGGACTAAGATGGTTGGACTGCTTCTTGCTTCACTTATTTGTGTTTGTGGAAATTCAATCCCCGCTTGTATATTTGTCTATACCACTACATCTAGAAATGTGAGTGAGGACTTCTGAGAAGATTATATTCCAATGACTATCCGTTATCAACTAGTTGTCTTCAATTGTATCATCTGTCATACTTTAAGATAGTCCATATGTCAGTTTTATTGCCTTCAGCGAGTTTTTAACATCTTATTTCAGTTAAGTACAACATCTTTTTAACTTTTGATAGTTCTAGCATATTTTCTTGGAAGTCCTATTTATGGTTAGACTACTTCTTGCTTCACTTATGTGGGTTTGTGGAAGAAATTCTATTCCCGCTTGTATCATATTTATTTGTACCACAATATCTAGAAATGTGGGGATCAGTCATTATCTACTTATGAGAAGATTAGATTACAATGACTATCCTCTATCAACTAGTTGTCTTCGATTGTATCATCTGTCATCACTTTAAGACAGTCCATATGTCAATTTTATTTCCCTTAGCGTGTTTTCAATATCTTATTTTGGTGAAGTACAACATATGTAACACCCATTAACCTAACGGCAGAACCTAAACAAGCAGAAACAGTTAAGTCAAGAAATGTTAACTTTTTATCAATAATAGAGTTATGGTTTTAATAAAAGTTTTCCTTTTTAGCTATAAAAGAAAAGAACTTGAATTCATTTGTAGTTTCATTTCATTGTAAACAAACCATTTGCATAAATCAAAACCTAGTACATGATGCTATTATTCCATCTATAGTCTAACACATCTGTTTACAAAACCATAACATAGCGACTTATTTAAAAATAAAAACAGAGTTTTCAAAATAGGCTACAAAAATAGCTCAAAGCATGGTATATGAACAAATCTCTGTCCGGTGGCTCTGGAGACTCAGTCAACCTCTAAACCTGTACATTTTCACCTGCATCACAAGAATCTAATGAGGTAAAGGCTCAGTAAGGTGAAACTGATGCAATAATAAATATAGTGCATGCAAATTTCATAAATCATTTAATGAATTGTTCAATTCAATAACTTTCTTTCATAAATCATTCTTTAGGGCTCTTGAAGTGTGGTACCTAACCAATAGCGATAGACCGTGGTTTTTAAAACTTGTTCATAATGATTGGCTAATAAGAGAAATAATACGGGTTTTCATACTTGCTCTTTCAACCTCAGGTATTAGCCGTATTCTAACTCATTCACCGTGGCTTTCCTATACCGGTTTTTCAACTTCAAGTATTAGCCACCATTTGTTGAGTCCGCCGGTCCCTCTCGCATCCCTTGCCTACCCGACTATTAATCAAGTTCCATACTTCCTTTTCAAAGATCTCATTATATTCTTGATAGTATCATGCTTCATGAACCATAAATGCATCAAACATTACATCATTTGACAAATAATGACAATCACATTGAACTATGAATAACATTATATGATTCTTGTGATACAACAAATGAAATTTTCAACTTACCTCAAGTCTGCTTTATGCTAAGTGAAATGGTCAGTCTCTTTGGAAGATAGGATGTGTTAAAGGCCTAACATAATCAAATCATATACCTTTCAATATCCTTTTAATAAATCACATAATCTATTCTAATTAAAATCATATACATTTTTCAATCTTTTATAAACAATTCCATATTAATTACATGACCTAAAAAATAATGCATACTCCATATTTTACTATTAATTCAAGACATTAAACATTAGAGCAGCCACTAAATCACTAATAATTCAAACATAAATATTAGGGCAACCCACAAAACTTGAACATAATCCAAATTAACATGACGTAAACTCGGTTCTAACTTAAATTGATTATAACCTTCAGTTAAGCAACTTAATTACTATTGTTCACAATCATTTGTAGGCACTTCCAAACACAATATAAGCATTGCAAGATCAATAAAAACAAGCAATTAAGCATATTTCATAAGGCTATCAATTTTTGATAGAAACTAACTTAACTAGTTTGGTTTTGGCTTCAAGTCTATCCCACTTGAGTTTTCATTCATACAAAAACATACTAAAACATGTAACCATCCAAGATACTACAAATTCATCATAAGAAACATTGAAAAAGAATATACCTTGATTAAATTGGAATTGAGCTTCAAAATTAACGGTTTTCAAGCTTAAAAGGGTGGAAACTTGTTGCAGTTTGTGTTCTATGGATTCCTATTGATTAAATTAAATTTCTTGTGAGTATCAAAGTGTAGAAATTTGGGAGAAACTTTGGAGAAGAAGGCTAGTCATTTTTGTGGAACTTCCACAAGAAAATATGGCTAAAATTGATTTTTTTGACATTTCAAAGAGAGGTAAGTGGAGGGTAATGATTGGTTAACTCATGCTTGGTGTCTTCTCATGCAAAGAGCCACATTTATGGGCTAGGGAGATGACAAAAGTTGATGCTTTGGTGTAATAATCAAGTGCAATACGGTCTAGAATGATTTCATGCAACCTAGCCAACTTACCAATCAAATTGCACCATTTTGCATACTTTTAGTTTTTAACCAAATGTAACATATTTCAAACAAATATTTAGGCAAATAATCACTTTCGAATGTAACGAGTATGGAGTAATACAAATAATTCATTTCATGGCTATTCACAATGCACCAATCTTCCTTAACTGAGATACTGAGCTTTTCACTGCAAAAAACAAAAGTATAAATTCATTTAAGGAATATGCTAAATCAAGAAACAAAAGTTTGATCTCATATTTCATATACTAATGCATGTTAAAGTATAAATGGAGCATATAGTAACAATTATTCATGTTCGTGCAATCATGCTATTTGTATGCCATAATCCAATAATGCCTATTGATTAGATACATTTGCATGCGCTTATTATTGGTTATGTAGGAGAGAATTGGGCATTACAATATTTTTTTGAAGTTGATGGTTCTGGAATGTTTTCCTAGAAGTCCTATTTCTCTAGTCTAGGAAATTTCTAGATTCGATTATTTTTTCACTTGAAAATATCATTTGGAAATCCAGATTCCTTTTAAATTGAAGGAATTTAATTGTACATTTGTTGACAAAGAAGTATTAATGATCTAGAATTTATGTATTGATCTTCGTGTTGTGTCTACAATTACTCAAAAATAATTGTATTTGTTCTTGCATTGTATGTTGGGTAAGGAGTTTTGCTTGATATTCTTTGCAGTATATTGAGTCTCGTTCTTGGGACAAGTATGCCAGAACCATTTTCTACAAATTTTGTGGTTTGGAATTAGCTGGAAGTTCAAGGTTTTGGGAATACGCTTTGTGATAGTTGTCACATGATCTACATGGATCGATGGGAATAATAGAAGTTTTAGTATCACTTTCTTAAATCTGATTGGTTTTAGGACAGCATGTTTTATGTATCTTCTCTATGGGATAATTCTTGTATAAAACATTACTGGAAACTCATAATGGTTGAGTACATTTTTCTGTAACTTCATCTTAACAATTTGTCCTATGGATGAGGGGTCTTGTCATGTGTATTATGTGATTTATTTTCCTACTTAATGAACTCTCTTTTACATAGGATTTTCTACAGTTTTTTGCTTCCCCATTTATGTGTGGAATATATATTGAAGTTTTTATTTCACTCATAAATTGTTTTATTGGTCAAATTGAAAATTATATGAGAAAAAAACATTTATATATTTTAATGTGTTCGTCATCATTATTTTTCTTTTAATTCATTCTCATGTCTTTGGATATAATACCAATATAGGGTGACATTGGTATGAAAGGAAGTTTTGCGACTAGGATTGCTGGTTCTGCTGATCTTTACCGAGTAAGTGTTACTAATTTCACGCTCATGCTTTTTTCTTGTCATCCATGCTAACTAATGTACTATCCCGATGAGCCGAAACCGAAGCTCGTGTAAAATGTATCGCTGGGCTAAGGACTTGATACTCTGTTCGTAGATCTTCCTTGCATGTGATTTTGCCTGGTTGACCCCCGTGCGTTGATTATGCAAGCAGATGTCTTTTCTTTTTCATGATGTCTACAATTAGATTTAGTTTATTTTACTGTGCAATAAAATAAACTTTGCAACGTCTTATCACTTGTTTTAAAAGGTAAATAATTTATTAGATGGGCACAAGGAGGTGCTTTTCATTTACAGCCCATAGATCTCATATATCTTATGTGTATATATCATCTATGAAATTAGCAAAAGGATAATTTTGAGGAAAGTATTGCATAGTCCAAAGAAGCAAAAATTCTTTCTTCGATATAGCATTGTTTCTCCTTTCCTTCAAAACCCAAGTATTAATCTCCCTTCATAAGATCCAAAAGAGACATGAAGGAAAAAAATTCGCTGTACATGGCATTAGCAAATTTTGATTACATGAATTAAACCAAAAAACCATAAATCACTTCCCACTTCTCAACGAAATAGCAAGTGTGGTTTCCTCTCCTTTTCAACATAACATACAACAGCTTTCATGATTTTCTTCCTGTGCCAGAGGTCCTCTCTAAGTTAAAATGCTCTGAGATGCAGCTTCCCCTGCAGAAAGTGCTACTCTTCTAGGCACCCTAAGTTTTCCAGATTTACTTCCAACGTAATGTGATCATTGGCTCGCTGTGTATATCTTGATAACAGGAACACAACCAAAAAATAAAAATAATTTTTTTTTCTGGGTTTGGCCTTTGAAGTATCATTGATTCCTTACCAGTTATGTATATACTGTTTATTGAACGATTCAAGAGCTCATTCTCCAATTCCCAGTTTTAATGTTTTCTTGAGAAAGTAGGATTAGTAGGACTCTTTACAGTTTTGACTTTGTTCTCTCTTTAGTTCTCCAACTTCTGTTCCGTTTATTAAAATTCTAAACAATGGAAACTGCTCTTTTAACGTTCTCTTTCCCCACCAAACATCATGCCATAAACTAATCTGGTACCATCACCTGTGACAAACTTGATGTATTTGGCAAACTCCTACCACCATTTTCTGATATCCTACAGAATTGAAACACCACATGAGGTTGTAATTGTCAGCTCTAAGGTAGTCAATTGCCTTCTAAAATTTAGCTTGATATGCTCCCTCCAAAGTCTTTTGTCTTCAGCTCCAAGGTATTACTTCAGATAGCCTTCTAGTCCTAGTCTGCCACATTCTCTGGAATTGCATACTATGTCACAAGCCACATGGTGTACATGAAATCCTCTCCTATGCCTTCCCATAAAAATTTCTGTTGAAGCTTTTCCAATCTGTCTGCCACGCCTTGGAATTTTAAATTAATAAAGAAAGTTTGTAGGAATATTGGATGAGGCAGATTTGATCAGTGTCAACCTACAACCTTTAGAATGAAAACTTTTTCCTTTCATATATTTAATTCAGATTCCATCATCCAATAACAGCACTCCAGAACTCTGTTTTGATGTTTAAATCCCAATGGGAAGTCCCAGATAAGTTCAGGCATTGTGTAAAGTGACACATCCAAAAGTAGCATCCAACACTTGAAGATTCAGAATGTCTCCAACTGGTATAAGTTCGCCTTCTTGAAAAGTAACTTTTACACTTGAAGTCATTGAAAGACCTTGAACACCAATTTAATGTACAGAATTTGAGCTTGTCTGCATTGCAAAAAAGAAGTGTGTCATCCACGAATAGTAAATGGCTGACTTTTCTTTCCTCGTTACTACCTGCAGTGTAGCCCTTGATAACTCCCATTGCTTCAGCTTTATTGATCATTATAATCAAGATTCCATAACTAGGAGAAAAAGAAATGGGGAGAGAGGGGATAATTACATTTTTGGTCTATCATGTGTGCTACTAATTCAGTTTCACTCCCTTTCGTTTAGCACTCGTCATCCGGAAGGTTTCAATTTTTTTTGACAAATTCAGTCCTTGCTGTCAAGTCTCTGTTAATTGCTAATGAAATTGCATGTCTGTGAGGGATTAAAATTGTTAAAAGTCCAAAGGGTCCAAAACTCTAAAAAGTTCAAACTTAAGAGACCGAAAATATAATATTTTCAATGTTCACGTGCACTGGCCTGAACAGTTCTGTTAGTACTTAAAGGAATTCAACTAGTTGGGTCCATTTTTGATCAAAAATGAAAATATGAGTGACTAATTTGATGAAGGCTTCAGTTAGGGACTGAAATTGAATTTATGGCCATTTAAGGTATCAAAAAATGTAATTATCCCAGGGACAATGCATCTCCATGTCTCAATCCTCTCAAGACTCATTAATTAGGATGAAGAATTTGAGTGAGGAAATACAAAATTTGATCTAATCAATCAATTAAACTCCGAACCTTAAGTTTGGGTATGATAATGTTGTTGCAAGCTGCACAAATAAAATCTGGATGTTTTATTATGAAATGGATGGTGTGCAAGTGTTAGAGAGTAAGGAACAATTTATTTATGTCAAGGCTAACAATATTGCACCTCAGCCGGTCCTTGGCACCTTTGTGTATGCGAAATGTACAAGATCCGGAAGGATGGATTTATGGAACGGTTTGCGACAGCGGACTCTAGGCAATATTCCGTGGATTGGGGGGGGGAGACTTTAATGTTACTCTACATGGACATGAAGGAAAATGTGGTAATCCAGCTCCTATAAGGCCGATGGAGGATTTTATTTCTTGCATTATGGATTGTGGACTCCAAGATGCAGGATATGAAGGATCGAATTTTACTTGGACAAATAATCGAATACGGGAGCTCCTTGAATGTGTTCTAATTTCATCTACATGTTTTGATCAGTTTCCTCAAACAAGAGTTATACACCACAGTCGTAAATGTTTGGAACACCATCTCTTATTGGTACAATTCAAGGATAATGGGCAGAAAGGTTCAGAAATTTCCTCAGATTTAGGTAATGATCTAGTTTCTTAATGAATAAACATTAGGGCTCGTGTAGAATTTAATAAATGACCATTTTTCCTTTCAACCACTCCATTTTGTTGTGGAGTACCCACACAAGATGACTCAATAACAATTCCCTCTTTTGAAAGTAAAAAGATAGAAGTTGATTGAAGTAGTCTTTTGCATTGTCTGATCTAAACCGCTTGATTTTCACACTAAGTTGGTTTTAGATCAAGGAATGAAAGGAAATATGAGCTCACTTATGTTTTCTATTTTAGTAAGAAAGTCCATGAAACTCTAGTGCCATAGATAAAAAACACAAACCACTGTGCCCAGAAACATTCGGAATAGTTGAAGGACCCCAAATATTACCATGGACCAAATAAAAATTAAATGAACTTTTATTGTTACTGATTGGGAAAGATACATGATGTGTTTTGCAAACTTACAAACATCACAATTAAAAATTATTATATCAAGTACTTTAAACAAGGATGGAAACATAATATTTAAGACTGCAAAAGATGGATGATATAAATGATGACACCACTCAATGTACTTGTTGCTTCAAGATAGTAGAGTCCTCCTTTGCTTTAGCCTGTCCAATCATTTTTCCCAAATGGTTGCTCGAGAGTTCAAGTTTTTTAGTTTCTCAATTTCCTCATAATTGAAACTGGAGAAACTTGTTCCCTTACTTTCTTCCTTGCTTGATTACTCTGCAGTATGATGGGCTTGACTCTAGTTCCATTGTTGTCCACCACAATTTCCCCACTCTCAGCTTGGCAGTTTTCCCTTCAATTTCCATCGTGTTTTCCTGCAGTGTGTGCACCATATGTTATCCTTATTATCTCTGACTGGAGCCTTTGAAAAATCAGCTTTCCCATGTTCTTGATTAGGTGAACCCTGATTGTGACTCTTCTTTGTATTAACAACAGCAACCATGGTTGAACCATTGGTAGTTTGAGCTTGAAGCATTACTCCTCTATGGCTTTCCTCTGCCAAAATCAGAGAGATTACCTCATTTAGAGGAGGCACCTCAGGCCTTCAGAGTATTTGAACTCAGACTTGATTGAATTCGATATTAAGACCAGCAAGAAGGTCATATACATGGTCTCTTTCAATGAAATTCTTTAATGTTGTTATTGCATTGGCACTGCATTTCATCTCAATAACCCTGTAATGGTCTATTCATGCCCAAATTTTTCAAAAAATTGGAGTATTCATTTACTGTTTTACTCCCTTGTTCTGTGCCCATGGTTTTCACCTTGATGTCGTACACACGATCAGTATCTCTGACTTTGGAGTAGGTTTGGTGGACAGTATTCAAAATATCCTTGGTTGTGGCAAGAAACATACATGTTTCACTAACTTGTGGCGCCATGGAATTCCACAACCATGACATAATAACATCATCTTCCTCATCCCATTCTTCAAGTTTAGGATCTCCCTGTTTTGGACCTGTCCCCAGAAGATGGTTGAGTTGCCCTTTCCATTGAGGAAGCTTCGAACCAGCTGTGACCACTTCGAAAAATTCCGTCCATTCAGCCTATTGGCTGCTTGAATGTTCTGCAATTCTCCAGTTGAATGAGTCACCTGCACTGTGTTTCTTCAGATTCTGATGTGTGATGTTTTCTGCAATCTCAGACATAATCAGGACCAGCAACAAATGAAAGTGAAGGTTGTGAAGAAAAATGGCTATGAAGGCCAAGACATGCTAATTTCTCCCAGGAAATTCAAGAAACACTAATTTTTCCCAGGAAATTCAAGCCTGTTCGGTACCATGTGAAAAAAAAAAGAATAAATTGTGTTTTTCTTACCACTTGGATTTACTGTTCTATGTTTATATACAAATCTCCTTTAGAGATAAAAATATAAAAGAATAACTATTGATACAAGAAGAATCTGATTCCAATCCATCTAATCCCATGATTCTAGGAATACAACTCATACAAGAACTTCCCTAAATTATTTGTACAGTTAATGAGAGGGAATAAAAGTTCTGATTTTTCCACATATAGTTATTATTTTATTTAGATATATTTTTTGTTAAGACTCTAATTAGTTAGCATTTTATTAGTCATTAATTTAATTTTTTTTAATCAAGGCATAAATATCTTTTCACAATGGAGAACAAATACTCGTAGGAGTATATATTTTTTTGACTTCTCTAATCTACTGTCGCTTTCTGGTTCTGACTTCCGCCTGATATATAGAGTGGCCCATAATTTTGGCTTTTGTTGGGTCTATGCAATTATCTGTGATCAGTCATTTTTTCATTCATCTCATACTGTAGCTATTTTCTTTTTGATAAAAAATAACGCGTGTTCTCTTTCGTAAGTTCAGGATGTAAGCTTTAAAGTTCGTTTGAATTGTGAATTGACTTAATTTGTTGAAATATTCTGTGATAGTACAATCAAATAACTTCAAGGTTCTTTTTGTCTCTAGGTCAATAAACGTAAGCCATGTCATGGTATCAATTTTGTAATTGCACATGATGGATTTACACTATATGACCTTGTCTCGTACAATATTAAGGTATCACATGCCACTATGGTTTCCAGCTCAATTTGTTCAATTTCAATATCAGCTCCATACTTAATGTTTCCCCTCTGCTGAAACCTTAGCACAATGATGCCAATGGAGAAGGTGGAAATGATGGAAGCAATGACAATTTTAGCTGGAACTGTGGTTTTGAAGGTAGATCTGGGTTCAATATATCTAAATTTTCCTTGCTTTTGCACTAAAATGTTCAGTCAAATATCTTACCATCACATTTTTCATGGTATATTGTGTACATCAATGATCCACTTGCACTTAGAACATGATGATTTATATAATGTTGCACTTGTTTGAGCTGTTTATTTATGCCATCTGATACAAATTGGAGAATTTCTGTATTTCCAATGTCATTATCCTCATGACATCTTTTATCTTTTCGGAATTTAGAAATGCATCCTGATAAGAAACAAACGTCTTCTCAAAATTTCTGTCAAACTCATGGACTGCAATCTCACTTCCTGAATCCTGATTCCTGTCTTCAATACATGGAAGGGAAGAGTTAAACTCCAAAATATCACCCTTTTGCCTGGATACCTAGATTTTACTGATTTTACTTCCCCACAAATCAGTAGTTCATTCTTTTATTGATATCTTTCCTCATCTGTAATCTTTTGGTATACCTGAAGTTTGGCCATTGCCGTCTTGAACATTTATGTGAAATTCAGCTCCTACTTAGTTAAAGTTATTATCGAGTCTTTCAGCTGACAAATAAGTAGATGTTTGATTTCATCTGTATTTATTTGTCTCCTTGTTTTTCGTCTTTGCAACTAGCAAATTTGGGGCAGGCAGAGGGGTAGATAAATAATTTTTTCTTTGAAGCACAAAACCCTGTTAGCTGACTTGGTAAAAACAAAGGGAAATCTTTACGGAGTTTATTTCAGTTAAGGCTGTTGTTCCCGCTGGAACAAATAAAGCAAAACTTAGTTTAGTAAGTAATTAAAGTTGCCATTACATGATAAATCACTCAATAATTACGGTTACCGCTAGATGTAAACTTTAAAACCCAAAAAACCTAGCCAAAAAGGGAAATAATGAGAGAAGAGGCAAATAAACCAGGAAAGATAGTAGTAATAGCTTCTGATTATCGTGTAAATTAGATAATGTTAGTAGCTTCTAATCAGAAATAAGGAGGTCAAGCACTGTTTCAGAAGGGAGGCATTGATATGTATCCAAGATAAATCATGCAAAAGCACATTAGGACAAGGAAATGTTACATTCTGGCAACTTATAAAATTGTAACAATAGAGTCCCAGGGTTTTAAAAGTTAGTAGTTAGTAAAAGCCAGTGCTGTCCATTTGTTAGAGAGTACGAGCAGAGCTCAACTTCCTACAAAACATCCTGAGAAGTTGCTATGATATTGTCATGGGGTAAGAAGAATGAAGGAGGGGTTTGGTGTAAATTCTTCAGCCTAAAAAGGACAGAAGTAGGCAGGAAAGTGATAAAAGTTGGTGCAGATTTAGGAGAAAGAGCTTTGGCACATATTCTCATTTGCAACCAGAGCCTCCTATAGTATCTCTCATGTGATGTTTCCTTTCCACATTCATAAGAGAGTGGGAAAGGTAGCTCATCGGCTGGGTCATCCTGCTAATTCTACAAAAATTCTGTGTTTTATTTCATATATCTCAATTCAAGGGGAAGACTTGAAATCCCCACAAAGCTTTCCCACTATAAGTAACTCCACTTGAGCATGGAAGTGTGACACTGAATGTAGATGCTATATTGGGCAGAAGCATAGTTCTCAAGCATAGCTAGGCAATCATTTTAGGTTGGTGAAAAGATTTAAAGTATTCATAGAGCAGAGGACATGATGGAAGTTCTGCATGATTCTTACTTCGCTGTTTCCAAAATTTTGTTTGTTAATTATTTCTTGAGGACCAAAACGTTGGAAGAGTATTTTTTATACGCCAAATTCAAATAGCCCAAAAACTTAAGCACAGCAAATGCGAGATTAGCTACTTAAAGAAGTACACTTTGGAGGCTGAATAAAAATTGTGCAGTGGCGTCAGTTACAGTAATTAGTTCGATGATGGCAGAATTGTAACTCACACCTGTTGGTACCCTAATTTGCAGTCTGTTCTCTCTTTCTCTCCCTATTTTTCTCTCAACTGAGTTCCATCTTCTGTTCAAGGCTGATTCATCACCTGAGCCTTTAGGAGGATTTAATTTTAATTCTGAATCATAGAATTTTATTGCATTAGAACTATTGATTTTGTTCAACCTAATGTCCATATTGGATAATTCCTGAGAATTAGAAATTATTATCTTCCCAACTAATTAATGAAGATCATACCCTTGTTGGTGGTGGGAATTGAGTTATGAGGTGCTCCAAAGAGAAAAAGAATGAGAAAGAAATAAACTCAGAATTGTGAACTGTCATGCATTTCCATTGGAACCTACTCTACGTACTGAATATTTCTGGGTCTTTTGAAGATCTGAATTCAGACTCTGAAATATGGGACTTTCAATGTTCTCATGTCTAATTGATTCCTTAGGTAGTTTTAATAGATATTATAAAGTGTGTAGTTGACTACCTGCTTTGCTGCAATTTGAATCCTCTGTGAGGTTGTTTGGAGAGAGACTGTGAGCCTTTAATTGGACTGTCTTTGAGAGTGAAGATTTAACTGAGCTTCTTTTGTTCTTTGTCTTATACGTATCTGTGATATTTATTGCTTCAGGGATATGTTTGTCTTTTCAATTAAAACCCATGCCCACCCCCTACCCCCAACAGTAAGAAAGGTTTTTGTTGCTAAATTTTTGAAGCATTCACAGGTCGCCTTAACATTCACTGTTCAATCATCAGATCTGTACACCTAATTCTGGACTTAGTATACTTTTACTGTGTTCATATCAGGAGAAACTGCAGATACAAATATTAAGGCACTACGTTTGCGGCAAATGAAGAACTTCCACGTAGCACTATTGATATCCCAGGTAAACATGTAGAAGATGTATCAAATACTCCAAATCTAATGTTCCCTCTGTTTTGTTATGGAACCATCACAAATGATTTCAATACGTAATTAGTTTATTCCTGTATCAGATTTCACTGCAGCATATGAGAGGTAACTAGTTGTTCGCTGCTGATTTTTTTTTTGTTTCCTTCCTATTACTTTTTATTTCATTCAATTGGAAGGAATTACTTAGCTTTTAAAGAAGATTGGACCAAAACTAGTATTTTTTGTTGCTCTCTGATTATGCTTTTCTGTAAATAATTAAACTCTAGGTTTCACGTAGATAAATCTGAATAGGAAAAACTTTGCAAATATAATTTTGGAAAAACCCTTTTTTAATGTTTAATTTTTTTTCTTTTTCTCTCTTTTTTGTATTAAAGCCGAAAAGGTCATTCATCTTTTACAAATAATAGTGAAGGATTTTGTGTATTGGAGATATCATTTTCATTAACAAAGGATTTAAAATGACAAGATTTAAGGACTAAAAAGATCAAAATTTCTTGTTCTCAAGATGTCATGAGTTGAAAGGTCTATTGAGATTAAAAACAAGGCAGAAATTTTTTCAAGAAAGAGATTGGGATAGGTGGGGAATATTTTGAAGAGCTTAGAGAGGACCAAAAGACAATTGGACCTAAATATTATAAAGGGTGAATAACAAAAACTACCCTGAGGTTTGGTCTAATTACAAAAAAATTCAGCTAACTTTCAAAATTACAAAAACCACCTTTGAGATTTGCAGGGGTGTACTTAACGAAAAAATGCAAAATGTCTCATTTGTCCCTGACAGAATTTGATTAAAAAAGAGAGCAAAAAGTAAAAAATAAAATGAAAAGACCATTTTGTCCCCCAAGTCAAAGTAAATCTCAACCCTTCATCTCATCTACCATGATCTTACCTTGATCCAACGATCCCTAATTTTTTGGTTTAAAAATTGAAAAAAAAAAGAAAAATACATGTATATACATACACCCACCTATATATAAACATATATACAAAAATATATATATACACATACGTACATACACATATGTATATACATATATATATGTATATATATAAAGGGGAAGGGCGGGGGGAAGGGGAGGGAGTTGCGCAGGGGGAGGGAGGAGTGGGGTTTGGATTAGCGGGGGAGGAGGGGGGAGGTGATAGGGCTGTGTTGGTTGGGAAATGGGGGATTAGGCGGGGGTGGGGCGAATAACTGCAGCCGGGGTGTTTGGCATGGGCAGAGAGAGCATCTGAAGGGTTGCTTCACCAAGGGCTTGCCACAAGCAAGCACAAAAGGAAATAAGGCAACCACTAAGAGATGTAATATCGTAGGATATTTCAACTTCTCCGACATAGACCATTTCGAATGATAGCGGCGGTTACACAAAGAAAAATAGAAAGGGGGATAACTTTGAAAAAATTCCAGTGAAGAAGTATCAAGCGGTTATTTTAAGTAAATCAAAAATGGGATTTAGGAGAAGGGCCGGTTTATAGCACAGGTGCTGCAATGAAAGATTTTGATGTAGCTAAATACCTTGGTGGAAAGGGTTGCGGGCAGGTGGGGGGAGAAGGGAGAGGGGTTGGGAAGATGATGAACAATCCACTTTTTTCTTTATTTTTTTATATTTTTTAATTTTTTAATATTTTTTATGTTTTGTACATTATGCTAAATAAAAAATAATTCATATCTTTTTTTTGGCTGACATAAGCATTTTTCATTAGGTCAACTAACGGAATGTGCAAAATGCAAGAGGAGACAAACTTTAAAGGTGGTTTTTGTAATTTTGAAAGTTAGTTGGATTTTTTTTGTAATTAGGCCAAACCTTGAGGGTCATTTTTGTAATTCACAATTTTTTTTTGCCATCCCAGGGAGGAAGAAAAAAATAAAATAAAATGGGTGAATTACAAAAACTACCCTTGAGGTTAGCAATAGTTACAAAGAAACCCATCTAAATTTGTAAATTACAAATACATTCTTGACATTTGTTTCTATTTTACAACTTACATCCATTGAAGGATATTTGTAAAATAAAGACAAATCTCAAGGGTTTATTTGTAATTTTGAAAGATATATGGGTTTTTTTTGTAATTAGGCTAAACCTTAGGAGTACATTTTGTAATTTACCCTAAAAATTAAAACAACAGAAACCAAAGCAGAAACAAAAATTGCACATTCTGAACTATAGGGTTGGGGGAGGAGGCAGCACCGCTGCACCCCCCATCCCACTGCCAAGAAAAATATAAGCTTTCTACCCGTGCTTTTGATCTATTTACTTCTCTTCATATTGAAGTCTTTAGTTAGGTCAGTGAGAATTAAAGCAAAGGGGCAAGAACATATGTTACAGAAACACTTTAACGATATCAGTTGACTTTTTTCCTCATTTTCGTGAAAAGTGAAGATTCTGGAAGTTTATATCCACGTACCCACTTTATTTCATTGTTCAAAATGCCTGATAAGGGTGTAATTGTTTTACCTAGATGGTCAAGTAGGCAGGCTCTTTACATCCATGAAGTCTCTGTTCTCCTCTATAAGCACAGTCCTTCAAACACCAAGAAAGAAATATATAATAAGAAAAAGGAGAAGAAAGTGATATTCAAAGGATCTTTGGATGGCACACCGAAAACAAACCCAAGAAAAGTCATGACAGCATATGCTACTCACTTCGTCTTCCAATGTCTCTTACCTTCTGACCTTGGAAATCAGTGCATTATCAATCCTTGGTGTGGCATATAAGTAACTAGGCTGATTTGAAGATCATGAAGATTGACCCATGATGACGAAGATGATTTTGATGAGAGAGAGATTCAGACTCGTCAAGAGTGCATGATTCATAATGAATAATGTGGCTCCCTACAATAACTATGAGCTAGTATGTTTTGTCTGAAGAGCAAAACCTGAGTCAAAGTACGCAATGCCTGAGAGCATTTTGGTTCTATCTTTAAAAATTGACAGAAAACCAGTTTCTGATAAGAATTTTGTGATCACATATGGAAAAATGTCTCTTGCAAATTAACAAAAGATTAAGATATGAATTTGGTCCAGCTTACTTATTTAATATAGTTAAAAAAGCCATTGTGAATATGTCATAAAATCTTTTTTGTTTTAAAGATTATATGGGCAGATGACTCTTTTCTTTGGCTCATATAAGATTTTCACTGAAACTTTGTTGATCAACTTTAATTTTGGATATTGTGCGAACTTCCTCATGACATGGCCTTTGACAGACAAGCACGTACTCAATGCTTTAAATGTTTTCATTTGCAAATTCTATTACCAGATTGGACAATTTCTTCATTTTTAATTTTTATTTTTGGTTGTGGGGAAACAAGAGTGACTGGGGATTGAGAACTGATACTTGAGTTTTTCTACATATTATATAAATTAACAATCAGCATTTCTTTTTCTTGTATTCTCTCATTTCTTTATAATGGGACAGTCTCTAAACTGTATTTGCTAACCGTATTCAAAAGCTTTGATGTTGGCATCTGCACCGTAGTTGTTCACTATGTTACTTTCTTCCAGGAACATCTTTCAAATTGGGAGGCATTTTTTTCCAGTTTTAACAGTTTGAAAAATGGTTCCTATAAGCAATCTGTAGCAGTAAACTATTTCAATTCTAGTGTCTTATCTCTGTTTGCAAAATCTTTGTGCTTTCTGTTACTTAGTAGAGATCTTGGAGCTTATCCCTGTTTGTTCTCACACTGTAATGACTATTTACAGTTCCTTTTTTCAAATCCACCATGCTTTTCTGTTGAAATAAGAGCGGGATATCCAAATCTGACTCATTTTTATTTGTGGCAATAGTTTCCGTAACATTTTCAGTGTTAACATTTGGTTTACTCTTTGTTATTAGGGAACTCCGATGATGCTAATGGGGGATGAATATGGTCATACTCGTTATGGGAATAATAACAGCTATGGACATGATAATGCTCTTAATCATTTCCAGTGGGGACAAGTATGTACTTATTTGATTTTTCCTTTACTTCTCTATATATATCCGATAAGTTTTGTATGATGGGATCAAAACTTGATGAGACAGTTGAAGGACAAGAAGACAAATCTTTTGAGGTTTTTCTCGGAGATGATAAAGTTTAGACGGAGTCATCATGTCTTCACGGGAGAAAATTTCATTGGCAAGGTAAAATTTTAAACTTCTGGTGCATGAGTTTGTCTGTTTTCTTTAGACAAGGATTTTCCAGTTATCAACTTCATGTTACTTTTTTGAATGTTTGAGTGCAAATACTTTTTTGGTGGATAAATTTGGCATAAGCGTTTCAAAATCTTCTCTGAATATGTGAGACAGTTTTTAATTATGGATATGACTTTTTGGAGAGGCTGTGTCAAGTTTGTTTATTGGTTCTCTTACCAGCAGTGTTAACAGTACCAGACTGGCTAATACTTTATCCCAAATTAAGTGTCCTCAATCTCTTCTTGATATGTCCTGATTGATATCAAGTAACTTATGTGAAATACTTTCTTCCATTATTCTTTCTCTCCGTACCTGGGAAATATGAAACCACTTTAGTAATGTATGAAATTTTATAGTTTGGAAATTCATGCTTCTAACATGATACATCAGGACATAGAATTGGTCGAGTATGTAAAGACACTTTTCTAAGTTATGGTGCGCTAGTCAAATATGTACTAAACCTGGTAAAGTAGCAATTCCAGCTTTGGGCTGCCATGACTTAATAAATACAGAAATTAACTGAAGCATATAGGTCTAGATGACGACTCCTCCAAGTGTAATTTGGGGGGTGTATTCTTCTCTGAATGCTTTAATTCAACATAGATTCAGCAAAGATTTTCTAGGCTGCAAGCATGTTTTTAATTTGTGAGACCGAGCCCAAACATGGTGAGAGCTGAAAAGCGAGGCAAATTACGCACGTAGATTTACCTTTCACTCATTCTAGCTTCAACCAACTATCCCTTAGAGACCGTCTAGACTTTTGTGAGAGAATTATTCTCGTTCATTACTGAAAGAAACTGTACAGCCCTACACGTTCAAAATTTTATAGGGAAAGGAGTTTAGCCAACCTAGGAATATGCAATCAAACATAATGATATACAAATCGGACCAAGGATGCTAATTGATTAGCCCCTAGAAAGGAAAGAATCCAGATTTGATTTCCTGAGAATATCCTGCTGGAAAATCCCTGGAAATCAGCTATGATTTCCAACAAACTGTGATAAATAACATACAAATAATCATACTCTGAAATGGTGGACAGTCAGAGCAGCTGGTGCTATTGTGGATTGTTGCAAACAATGGGAAAGGCCCACGCTAAAATTACCTTTTTCAGAGGTCTGCAGCCTTGGAGTATGCAGTAAGCGTTATTCACTTTTTCTTGTTTCAACCTACATGCCCTCAGAGACTGCCATATGCAACCTAGAAATAGTCATATACTTTGAAAGAGTGGACAGTCAGTTAGAGCATGTAGTGCTGTAGTGGAATTGATTGCAATAGATGGGAAATCAACCAAATTAAAATTACTTGTTGGAGAGAGGTCTGTGGCCTTGTTGTGGGGTAGCAGGCCTTATTCATTTGCTGCTGCAGATGAACTTGGTCAACCAAGTTTTCATATTTCAAGAATGGCTCCATGAACATGTCATTAGTAAAAACCCCTAATTAGGGGGACTATGATTAACTTTTTTCAGATAAGGTTGTTGCCATGATGCGTTAATATTTAAGCTTTCAAGCTAGTATACAATATTCTTTTTATTGACTATACTTCCATTGCATTCCTTCAACTTTACAATGTCCTGTTTGAGACTTATTGGCATTTCTTTTAATGCAGAATGAGGTGACATGGCATGAGGACAACTGGGAAAACAGTGAGAGTAAATTCCTTGCATTTACGTAAGGAATACCTCCTTTGCACTTCTATAACACTGACATCCTTTACTAATCTAATCTTTGGCATGTTATTATTGCTTGCTTGCACAATTTGGACTGTGAAATTCTATTTTCATTAATTTTTAATCTATGTAATTCGCATCAGATATTTTTTAGGACATTAATAAACCACTAACAAGAACCCCAAACTCTTTGTATTTGCTGATATAGCATATTCTGATATTAAACAAACAACATTTGCTACTGGACCATCAGGTTTGGAATAGTTTGCAAGGTTTAAATTCTCTTATTAGGTCCCTTTCATCGATCTCAAATTCTAGAACCGCGATACTTCAGAAGTTACTCTTACCTGCAAAATAGTTAAGAAATCTTAAGCTGAGCTTACTCTGTGATTCTGTGAGTAAGAACCATGGATCATAACATAATCCCTAAATAGATAGAAAGACCAGTACAATGGCCATGGGGAGCAGTTCTAACAAGCAATTACTGCTAGCAAGAAATTTGAATTCGGCAGTTGTGTACAATATCTTAACTGTCCAAATATAAGGTAGTTGCTAGCCACTAGATTTCTATAAAATAACTTTTTCTTTCTAGTTCCAATAAATTAAAATAAGTACTCTGAACTATACACATGTACCTTTATAAATGTGTGTCCCTAACTTTGCATTCAACTTTCTCACTGAACGTGCTCTTTTTAATTTTCCACTGTTTGTTCTGAACTTGAGTTTGCTTTTTTCTTTCTATTTCTTTGGATACCATGGGTTATGGCGCATATACTTAATTATTTTGAATAAGTGAAAAAGATCATCTTTCTTATCTTTGCATTGCACTCACAGATTCTTCTGGCCCACTGTTTTTTTTTTTTTTTTGTAGTAGTTAATAATTTTTTGAGTAGTAGTCCATAGTTCAAATCATTTGTCGGTGATAAACTCTTGTGTATAACCCCATCCATTTATTGCTATTACACATAACTAATAAGTAAGCAAAAGGTGGAGGCTTATTTACACATTTAGCTTCCATTAACGGTGATAAGCCTCTGAATTGGGGAAAGAAGAAACGACTGACTTCTATTTTTCTCACCTACATCCAACACCTTATAGAAGCAGTAATATGTTTTCATTTCTCACACTCTGTAAACCCTTTTCCCATATAACTTAAAAAGCCTAAATCCAATTGTACTGCTGCCACAATAGACGAAGATTTTTCATATTTCTTCATTGGGTGGACAGGTAGTTTGGGGTGAATTTATCTCTACAAATAAGCCAGAATTGGAAAATGCAATTATATGGGTTTCTTTGTGTATGTCTTTGGTTCTCCATTTATAAATCTCAGAAGAATTGATTAAACCAACATTAGAATTCCTGAATGAACATATATACTTTTTTATCCAATAGCTTCTCAAGACGTTGACAAAAATGAATGAAATCGCCGTGACAAAGTTCAAATTGAAACCAGCCACAAAATGATGAAAAATTTGAGAAAAGGGGATCGAAGATCCAATAAGGAGAAAGAACAACTTTTGGATGAAAAACATGTTCAGATCTGACATGTTTTGGTGTTTGAAGAGTTCCTTGAGTGTGAAGGAATGGGCAATATTAACCAGGATGGGAGTGAGGGGTTCCAGAACATCTGATAATAAAGTTGGACTCTCATGGAAGAGGAACAGGTTTGACATTAATGATACTGTTTAGGTGGATGCTCTAAACCCAGGTCCCCAATGTTTTTGGAAGTTTTGCCGGATAGCAACGAATAAGGGGGGTTAGGGTATACAAGGGTGCCAACTTGGTATAAACACCCCACATGAAAGTTTCTCTTGGAAAGTCCCCTGTTGACTACTCACTCTCTCTCTCTCTCTCATACAAATGATTGTGATGTTTCAGGCTTCATGAAGAAAATGGAGGTGATTTATACGTGGCATTCAATGCACATGACTACTTTGTTAAAGCTGTTATACCCTCACCGCCACAAAGAAGACGGTGGTTTCGAGTGGTTAGTTTTTAGAACTCAACTTTGTCCCTTTCTTTCTGTCGGCATAACATGCTGGGCTCGAAACTTCCGAAATTATCTTCCAACTTCTTAGTTGAAAATTTGTATATTATATGCTTCCAACTTTATGTTTAACTCTCATATTGTGCAAATTGAGTCTCACAATCTGTTCTCTGGCGTTGGCATATAAAAGTGTGACTGTGTTTTTGTGATTGGAATTTGCTTCAATTTTATCCATATCGTTTCATCCACTTGCATACCCAATATCTTTTTCCTAGCGGACTTTACAGTGTTCCCTGTCTAGACAACTTTTGTTTAACTTGCCTCATTCATCATGAGGAAAACAATAGAGTGAACTTTAATCTGGTTGTGGTTGTACATTATCAACAGTACATTAATTTGATCTAGATTAGTGTCTCAATTTGCATCCTGTTGTTTTGCAATTTGGGCATGAAAACAATTTGCCAGCAGCCCTTTTTCACAAATGACAAATGCAACATTCTTTCGCACTAATTGTTTGGAGTTTTAAGAAGCTCAAATCACTCCTGATATAGTGATCTCATAACCAGTTTCTTTCATACATTATTGTGCTCAATTTAATCTCAACTTGCTATTCCATTAAGTCATGATCTTTGTTGGCTCCAGAAGTTACAGAGATATGTTTTAAACTGTCTTCGCCTAGAGTTAAATAGGGGTGCAGTACCACATAAGACCCCTTAAGAAATGATCTTCTAAACTCTCTATGTGCTTTGAGTTATGCTTTAGTGTACTTTTGTAGCGCACAACCACATAAGAAAGCCTTGCTAATTTCTGAAATGGAATTGGAGCAAAGCCATGATTAAAGTTTTGTTGTGTTAGTCTCCTGACTTGAGTGAATGTTGCAATTCTTTCAGAAATCTTTCTTTGTTTTACATTATATAAAGAATTCCATCTGTACTGGTCTCTTTTATCCAACGGATGCATGATTTGATTGTAGAGGTTGATACAGATTCACAGGTGGTGGAAAATATCTTTTAGTAGCCAGGAGTCTAAATACTCTGAAACAGATAACGTAATGTTGTTTGAAAGTGGCCTGCTGCTGCTGTCTTGAAAACAAAAAAGAAAGTCTACCCCTGAGATTTGTTCTGTTTTTCTACTTTTCTTTCCCTGTTCTGACAAGTCTTATAACAACTAATGAAGCTTTTATGTGAATAACTGCAGGCGGACACCAATCTGGAGTCTCCGAGTGACTTCGTTACAGAAGGTGCTCCAGGCGTAAAGGAGATATATAATATCGCCCCTTACTCTTCTATTATTCTTGAAGCTAAGCCGTAAATGCGACTTGCTGCTTTGGAATTTCGTTTGAACATTTAAATGCCGAATGCCCTGGGATACGATATTGTGCATGTATCAAACCCAAAGTTCGAGGGTAACAAAGATGGCAAAAAACCAAGTTGCAATATGAAATTGAAGGGTAGGTAGCATTCAGCAATAAAAACTTATTCACAATTAGAATATAAGTATTTTTTTCATTAGCATAAATGTGAAACGAGTGAAAATCTTTTTTCTTCCCCCTACTTGGGGGCCAAATTTAAATTGTGTTTTACTTATTAATGTTGAATCTTTTTAAGAATATAAATCTTAAAATAGTTACTAATAATTTGAGACAGAAAAAAAATATTTCATTATGTGATTGCAAAGGATTTTTGTCCTCAAAAAATAGTAATAAACACGAGATCATTGTCGATTATCACTTCTGAAGAAAGTTGCTCTGGCCATTCTCGTCCTACTTATATATAACTTTGGTTAAAACCCTTGCCAGATTAACTTTTATTTAAATCCCATGGTCATTTTGGCAAGCTAAACTGTCACAATGACATAAGCAATCAAAAATAGGATGAAATTTTAAAAAACGACGAAAATAGTTTGGAAAGTAATGTTTGCTGTGAAATACTACAATTATGGTCTAAACTGTCTCAAAGTTTTAGTTATCAATCTGATACATCCACCATAAACCATCAACCAAATAAATCATAAAGTATAGAATAGGAAATAGGTTGCTAGATCGATAGGTACCTCAGAATTCTGTTGCTGTGATTGATCCCCCTGTGTGTAGGTTCTGTGGCTTATTACGACTTTGGAATAAATTTATTAGCTCAGTTTTTTAATCTCCTAGCACGTACACCATGACACTAAGAATCATTTCATATTTACATTGTCAAAGGCACTCGGAGATTTTGTGGGAGTATAAAAGTAAATCTCTCTGAAACTTCTATTAAAATGAATTCCTCAATGGCATATCGTATAGATATTAAACCGTGACGGTTGGATAAGACAATGACACAATCAAATAACATAATAGTACGTGGCAATAAAATGATTTATTAATCATAATGTGAAATCATAATAAAAACTCATAAAATGGATAATAAAACACAACCATTGTATAATCATTAATCTAATAAATAAAATTTATCTTCAATTTTATTTAGTAAATTAAATAAAGTTTTTAAATTATATGAAATTATAGGGAATGGTCACACATATGATGACGATCATGGATATGCTTCTATGACTTTGGTTTTAAACTCGTTGCCAGTCAATAGTTTAGTGAGATGAAACATCAATAAGTCAATAATTTAAGTACTCGATACATGCTTAAAAGAGGATATCTTATTCCATTAGCATCAACAAACTGACGTTAGTATATGAGTATGGGTGCTACTAAGAACCTAATAGAACTTTTTAAAATGTTACACCATACCGACCCATAAGAAATTCTCAATTAAAAAAGTTGTTCGTCGAATAAAAAGTTTCTTATTACAGTAGTGCATTAATTAGTTCTTAAAGAGGAGGCACCATGAAAATCGTGTGCATAACACTTTGATGTATTTTCTGATTACATGACAATCATAAGGGATTTACATTAGGAGTAACATCTTTGTGTATGTAGGTTAATGAGTGACCAATAAAGAATCTGTCATTTATCTGATAAAATAGGTGAATCTCTTATATTTTTATAATCCTTAATTCTGAACACATTAACTAAGGCGGGATGAACATTAGATTGAGGTTTTCTAATAATTCATCATAAAATTAATGTGACTTAAAAATGAATTATAGTTAATAAGTCAAAATACAATTTCGATTAAAAATTCATGCCCTAAACTTATTTGGAAGATAAGTTAACGAAGAAACTGCATTTACATGGTATAAGTTCGTTTGCTATTAATCTAAGATTATGTAGTCATGATGCACTATTAGATGCTTCCCATGAGTTGTGAGATTATGAAAATTAAGAAATTAATTTCAAGATCAGAATATTAATTTATTCACAAAGTTGCAAGGTTGGATTATGCTAATTAATGGAGATTAAATAATTTGATATATAATTAATATAAAAAGTTAAATTAATTCATTCAATTAATAATAAAAATTATTTAATTATACCTAATTGAGGTTAGGGGCTCATGGGAGTTAACTAATTAATTGATCGGATCAATTAATTAAATAACTTAAATTAATTTAAGAAGTTAAGTTAATTTAACCAATTAAATATGATTTAATTGAGCATAATTTGATTAGATAGTCTTTATGAACTTAATTAATTAATTAATTAAATTTGATTAACTGATGGAGATAATTAATAGAACTTTAATAATTAATTCGAGTGCAAACCCCATGGGATAAAAAGGCCCAACTAGGAGTCTTGGAGAGCCTCGTAGTCTTAGAGAAAAGAATCAAGATAAGAATGGAAAGAATTTGTGACCTAATAGGATTTGGTCTTGGAGAGGAGTGCATAAATACCCCCACCAAACCCCTTTGGCCGATTTTACGTGCTTGTAGACACAAGAATTCGGCCATATCCCTCTTCTGTAGTCTCTCTTTTGTTTTCTTCCTTATTAAGAAAATTCTTTCAATTAAGCAAGTTTTATTCCTCATTGATTCATTTTTTGTCTTTAACATGTTGATTTAAGAATAAAATTTACTCCCAAACATTAAAAATAAAACGATTGAATTTACTAGCAAGGATTTAAGTATTGTGGATTTGCACGAAGTGTGGATATCATTAGAGAGAATACACTTGGAGCCCTTGCAAACCTCTTTCTGATCCGGGTTTAGCAATCTAAATTACTTCAATCCTTATAATAGCATCAATGTTCTAACGTATAAGATTCACAAAAGTTTATCTTTTAATATGATTAGAAGAGTAAATTTATACAAATTAGTAACTATATCGATTCCTGGATTGCATGTTTTAAATTTTTAGATTTTAGCTGCGTGCCTATCCTAGGATATACAAACCAAACCTTGGTATCAGAGCCTAGGTTATGCATTCTATTTACTTTCGAAAAAGATGCCTCATGTTCATATGTAGAATAATTTTAAATTATGTTTTTATTTGGGAAAATATAATTTTGAAATTTTTATGCAAGATTTTTAATTATTAAAAATTGCATGACACGATGTACATAAATAAAAAAAATGATCACAAGTCACCGTGTGAAGGCGGCAAACGACCACGGCTAATAGGCCACCATGCAATCACGAGCCAAGCTAAGCGTGTGTCGCCCAGGCTATGCGAGGGCATGGAACTACATGCCCGTGCCTGCCGCCCGCCCGCCCGATAATTGGTGAAGCGATGAGCACTACTTGACTGGTCGTGCGCACGATATGTGGTTGGTCGTTTTGGCCAGCCCAATACAGCAGGTGAGCAATTGCAAATTTTCACCTATGTATGTTGTGCTGTTGGGCAGTTTTTTCCTGATAACCATTTAGGCGATAAGCATCGCCAAGTGCTGGGTACCTGATATGCCTGTTGGGCAATGATGTAGCACAGGCCATGCGTCTTATGTGGGCCTGGGGCAGCAATAGTCCGCTGCCCATTATTATGTCGCGTGCATAAAAATTGAATTTCAAATTATAAATTAATACTTAATTTCAAATTTGTGGAAAAGGTATTTTTTCTTGAAACTTACTTGCTTTGAATTTAGTTCATTAGATGATTAAATTAAACATGTATGGATGTGGATGATCTTGGAGCCTAAATTGTTTATATTCTATATAATGGTTTTTAATTTTTTTAATTTTGATTAAAATGACCTTTTTTTTATTTTTCTCTGAATTTAAATTATGTCTCCCTCCTATGTACCTTCCCTTGGAAGAAATTTCATGGTTTCTTGTTGGGATAGCAAATGTAAAGAGAGTAGTTTTAAGATAGTGAGGTTTTTTTTTTTTGGTGGACAAAACAAGAAGGAGCAAGGTGGAGAAGCAAGAATTAAAGGCCTATGAATGTATGAGTAATATATTCATGTAATAGATAGGATCTATTATTGTTTTAATTATTACCCTTAGGTTGACCTAAATCCAGTTTGGCTCCAGTGGATCGCATAGGATAAGACCCATGATCATCTCTTTATGTATATATGATAGATGCATGTATAAGTTTATTTAATGCTTTTCTATGATTATTCTTGCGATCGTTAGGAATAATGTAATATCAAATAAACAACCTAAGTAATAGATGAAGTATTGGAATTATAAAATTAGAACCTCAGTTGAAAAGTCAAGTTTAGGAATTTTAACTAAATTTCATATCAAGCAAATATGGGCTAAATTGAGACAGACTCAATCGTCCATCCATGCCTTCCATTAAAAGTAGTTGACATGACGATACTACCACATTTAGAACATTGTCCATGAGTTGTGGGATGCCTAAATAATGAAAAGTTGTGATCACTTCTAAGCATAGAGTTGCTCATTGGTGGACTCATCTTTTCATTGTCCATGAGTCGTGGAACATTTAGTTGCTCCACCTACATGGAGGTTTGGTGGGTCATGCTTGACCCTTAGTACCATATGTGATCATAAAATTAGAACATTTGGGAAGACGCAAGGTAAAATAGCTTGAGGGCTATCTTTTAATATTTTTATATGAACTCTTAATCTTGGGCATATAAAATATTAATTAGATCTCAAGCCCACTAGAAAATTGAATTTTTCGAATTGCCATCTAGAGGGTGATGAGTTTTGAATAAAATAGTATGAGATATTTATAATTAGACCATATTATAAATGAATATATTGTTGAATAGATGCTTAGTTTCTCACTTTTAGCTCAACTTGAATCATTCTAGACAATAATAAACATCACTAAACTCCAATCTATCCGGATTGCTCTTAAAATGTGATGGTTCTTGGGTTTAAGAGATCTATAAATGTGCAAAAGAGAGTTTCTACAAAAGTTATAGAAACAACTCTCACAAAAGTTGTGGAAACAACACCCATTGCACATTCTACAAAGAGTTATAGAGAACCTTCTACAAATTGTTGAGAAAGGAGCTCCTATAAAAGCTATAGAAGATTCTAGCTGGCAAAGCTCAATTTTGAATCATTCCACCTACTCTAGGCTAAAAGGTTAAAGAGAAGAAATGAAAAATAGTTCTCAAATAGAAATAAAATTTAAAATCGGGTAAAGCTAGGGTATAAATTCAAATAAGATAGGTTCATGCCACCATTGTAATATCCAGGGCTTTGAGAGAGGAATGCAAGTATTGACTTACTCAAAGATTTAGAAAATGTTCTAAATTGAGTTTTGAATCATAAAGGATTCTTATTCAAACTTATATTTTGTTGAAGTCAATTATCAACACTGACAATTCTTCTTTGGTATTGGATATCGAATAAGGATCTCATCTCTGCATGGGATTGCAAGAGATGATAAGAAAAACACCATCGGTGTTGAGAATTCTTCTTGGGTATTAGATATCATATAATAATCCTATCTCTACAAGAGGTTGCAAGAGATGATAGGAAGAAGACTAAGAGGAAAGGATGATACTTAAGCTTGAAAGTGAAATAAATGTTGCTTCATTAGCTAAAGAAATAGTCCACTTAGCTCTAGATAGAATTAGGGGTGGTTTAATTATTTACCTTTAATACCAAAAACACATTAAGAACAGAATCTCTATTGCACAGAGAAAGTTTGATTGAAAAATTAAAAGTGATGGAAATATTTCATTGTTCTTGATGTTGGTACACTGATAAATGATTTACACAACCACAAGTTCCATGCTACTTTTTCAACAAAGTAAGCGTAAATTAGATTATCTTGGTTCTACATACTTGTGGTATCCGTATTGAGTTAGTTTTATATCTTTAATTTGGATACCTTTAAATTAATATTTTCTTATTCTTCAAGCATTTTCCATTTCTTTTTTATGTTTTATATGATTTTTGTAGGAAAATAAAACTGGTGAAGATGTCCAAAAAAATCCAAGAAAAAGCTTATCCAATAACTCCAAAATAGAGGTGCTACAACTCCAGTTTCATCTTAGGGCGAGTTTGATATTTGGAGCATAACATTGTGCTCTGAACTTAAATTGAAATGCTTCTTGATGCCTTGGGTAAAAGAGTTAGCACTAGACTGAAACTTTTAGATGTGGCACATCTTGGTGTTATTGACATAACTCTCTCAAAAAATTTGAAATTGAGCTGATTCAAGTAGATATAGAAAGCCAACAACCACGGATACAATACATATGAAGACATCGATAGCTAATTCATCCGAGAAGAAGGTCAAAATCACACCTCGAGGCCTGATTTTGATGCTATGGCACTAGGGGCATAATTTATGCAGTAAGTTTAGCGCTATGGTGCCACTAGAGAAAATTGGTTGAACATTTTGGCGCCACGACACATGATTATCGTGCCTCGGTGCCATTGAATTTATTTTCTTGCACAAATTAGGTTTTCTAAGTGCGTTTTTTAGAGAAAAGTGTAACTAGAAATCTTGGGACCTTTCAAAACAATTTTGGTACTTTGGAAATAGAGAGTAAGGAGAATGCTTTAAGAACGTGATTGAAGACATCAAATTCCTGGACATAGAGAAGATTTTCTTCTATTGATTCTTGAATTCCTTTCTTTTTTTCTTTTCTTCTTTTAATTATGAATAAGAACTTGTTTATGAGGTTTTTCGTTCTAGTTATGAACTAATTTTGATTTTTAGGGGATGATGTAACTGATGTTCAATCCTATGTTTTGAATTCCAATTTATTATATCTAAAGTTCTTCAATTTATTTATATTATTTGATTCGACTGCATCTTGATTATTTGATCAATAATCTAGATTATTTGACATATGAAATCCAGCACTCGAGAGAGAATTTTATGCATGATCATAGGATAATACAACCTAGGAATTCATAGAGTTGAGAGGCTTATGAATCCTTTGAAGTCTTAAGAAAAAATCCATTAAACTTTTATAGAGTTTTAGTTTGAGTTTTTATAAAGATATTGAATTTTAAATTAGAATTCATAATTACTCAACACTCAAGAGAGTGAGTTTATTAATTTAGGGATTCTTGACTTTGGCATGAAATTGATAAATTAAAATGGTGAACATAGGTAAAAGCTAGGTGAATCATGCCTCTAGAATTATTTGCCTATTAAGTGTTTGATAAATTGCTAAAGTCAACTTTCACGTTTGAATTTTAGGTTTTTTAGTTCATTAGTCAGAAACACCTTTTTGTTGATTATTTTGAATAAAATTAGGATTATTTTAATTACAGTACTTAGTATAAATTTGATAACAATCCTTATAGAGACGACAACCCTTCTCGTCACTCTATATTAAAACTTGACACCATACACTTGTGATAGTATTTGGTTAAAATTATGCGATTAGGACATATCTCTAAGAAAATAGTTCACATTATGGAAAAATTGCTTGACCTTTCGGACAAGCAAGAATGGCCAAAATGTGAATCTTGCCTTAAGGGAAAAATAACCAAATCATTATTTATTGTGGAGCATGTTGCAAATCCTTTGGATTTGATCCATATGGATGTATGCAGGGTACTAAATGTTAGTGAACAAAGAAACTACCGCGATTTCATTAAGATAATTTTTCAAGGTATGGGTATGTGTACCTTTTTGAGACATAAGTATGAAACCTTTGAAAGGTTCAAAGACTTTAGGCAAGAAGTAGAGAAACAAACTGGGCAAAGTATTAAGGCTCTTTGAGCTGATCAAGGAGGTGAATACTTACGTTTGAAGTTTTTTGATTATCTAAAAGAGAATGGGATTTTCATATAGTGGACTCCGTCTACTACTCCACAATTGAACGGGGCAGCTAAGTGTAGGAACCAAACTTTTTTGGACATGATTTGGTCCATGATGAGTTTCATTAGACTTTCTCTTTCATTCTATGGATGTTCTAGAATTAACGACATTCTTGCAAAAAGAAGTGTCATTTAAGTCAATGCCCAAAACATCGTATAAGATATGATGTGGGAAAAACCCCTCATATAAATACATAAGGGTATGAGAGGGCCTGCTTATACGAAGTAGCTAGTGGGAGATAAGTTATGAGATTCGCCTTATGTAAGTTTATGGGGTATCTAAGGAATTCATTGGATACTATTTGTATGACCTCTTCGAATAAAAGGTGCTTGTTTCGAACAAGGTCACTTTCTTGTGGAAGGAGTTTATATTAGATAGAAAAAGCAAGATCATAGAGCTTGAAGAAATTTAAGAACGATAAGTTCTTACACAAAGCTATGATGTATGAAAGAATTACTAAATTCTAAGTATATAACCTCATAAAGAGATCCAAAAGAGTCTTGAGACCACCTATAGGGTGCGGTCTCTTACTGTAGAGAAATAAGAAGGATCTCCATTTGAATGTTGATCCAAGGAATTAAGGAGTAATGATGTATAACATCAAATCAAAAAGATGGCGGAAGGCCATGAAATTCAAAATGGACTCCAAGTACTCCAACAAGGTATTGACCTTGGTGGACCCATTAATGGGAATGTTTTTCTATGATTGCAATTGAGTCTACATATGAAATTGGAGTACAAGGGAAAGTAGTGACCTATAAGGCATGATTTATAGCGAAAGGTTAAGTCAAAATATTGACTATTAAGGAAACCTTTTACCAAAATCAATGGTAAAGTCTATTTAGATTCTGCTAGCCATATGTAAGTATTATGACTACGAGATATGGCGAGTGGATATGAGGACTAATTTTCTCAAATAGGATACTGAGGAAGAGATTTGTATAATGCGACCTAAAGGCTTTATATCCAAATGAAGCAAGCAAAAAGCTTTGCAAGTTTCAGAGATCTAATTATTGACTCAAAATAATCTTCCTAAAGGTGGAGCATTTAATTCACTGATGGTTTGATCCTCTTAGGAATGTGGATGAACCAAGTGTGTATAAGAAGATTGGCAGGAGCATGGTGAGGTTTATTGTGCTTTTTGTTTATGACTTTCTACTCATAGAGATGATGTAGCAATGTTGCATTCAATTAAGACTTATCATCTACTATGTTCTCCATGAGGGATTAGGAAAAACATCCTGGAGATTGGGGATCTAGATCCAAAAATATCTAACACGATGCTTGGACTGATCGAAATCCATGTACATAGATGCTAAAAGAGTTTAGCATGGAAGGATCCAAGAAAGGATTCCAGCCTATGAGTTATAGGTTTTCTCTTTCAAAGTGATTTCTGGAAGAAAGAAAATAAATGATTCACACTATATGCATCCACTATAGGAAGCATAATATATGCAAGTCTATGTACAAGATGATATCATAAATACTTTGAGTATCACGAATAGATATTAGTCTATTCCATGTGAAAAACATAGAAAGCCTCTTCATTACTTATGAAGCACTGAAGATGTCTTCTTAGACTATGGTTATGGAGAATGGAAGTTGACATATTTCATCTAGCTTTTTAGTACAAAGTAGATGAATTAAAGTCTATGCCCGGAACCATATTCATCCTAAATGGTGGGGTAGTTAGCTGAAAAGAGTTCTAAGCTTAAGACAACCGTAGCTTCCACCATTGAGAGTGAATACATTGTTGCATATGATGTAGTGAGACAGGGTATTTGGATAAGGAACTTTATCTAGAATTTAGGCATAGTTTCGACAGTTGTTGATCTAGTTGCGGTCTACTGTGACAATAATGGGGCTATTGCATAAGAAAAGAAGCCAAAATGTCATCAAAGAACCAAGCATCCTATGAGGCGATAATACCTGATTTGTGAAATCATTGGTATAGATGATAACATAGTAGAAAGAGTTATCTCGACAGAAAATATGGCAGATCTACGTATTAGACCTCTAATGCAAAGAGTATATGAAGGACAACTTGGTAAAACAGGTATAAGATACTAGGTAATTGGCTCTAGGGCAAGTGAGAGATTGTTAAAGTAGTGCCCGATATGTTAATTACTGGCTGCTTATATACTCTTACTTTATTAGTCTTATTCCAAATATAATAATTTAATTGGCATTTTTTTATCTTCAGTTGCATTTAATCAATTAGATAAAGTCCCTACACCATACATAGTTACGGAACATGGTTGCGTATATGATGGCGATCAGAATATACCTATATGACTTTAGTTTTAAACTCTTTCCGAGTCAAGGATTCATTGAGATAACACATCGATAAGCCCAGTAAAATCACGCACTTGATGCATACTCGAAAGGAGGATGTCTTCTCCATAGACATCGACATGGTGATGCCAGTGCATGCGTGTTGGTGCTTGTTGGAGAATAAGTATACTTAACCTGCCCATAGGAAATTATCAATTGGAAATATTATTCTCGAATGAGATTTTTCAGGTTACAATAGTGCATTAATTAGTCTATAAACTTGAAGCACCATGGTAATATTTTGCATGATATGTTATACGTTGATGTATTTTTTGATTGCATGACAATTATAAGGGATTTACGTTGGGTATATGTTTGTGAAATATTTTGCAAATCGCAAGTGCACGATGCTAAGTTTTAATACAACAGTGAGTTGAGTTGAGCATCCACAAGGATTGTAATCAAAAAATTGCAGCAAGTATTGTAGTTTAAATAGTGCTAATTTTATCTAGAAAATCAAGTGATGATTGGTAAACAAAGTAGAATAAGATAAAAATTGCAAAGATAAAGCTAGAGTTTTTAGAAGTAATACAACAAATACCTTATGAACAAGAAATTCTAGAGGAATGATTCACCTAATTATCTTATATGTTTTTCCTTCCAAAACATACTAATTTAAGTCAACAATACATGTAAGTAAAGAATTCCTAAGTTCATCAATTCCCTCTCTCGAGTGCCGAATTGATTATGAGTTCTAATATGAATTTCAATATCTCTATAAAAACTCAAGAATAAAACTCTACAAAGGTTCAATGAATTCTTTTTCAAAACTTCAAAAGTTTTATAAGCTTCTCAACTCTATGATTCCTATGTTATGTTATCTTTATGATCATGTATAATATTCTCTCTCGAGTATCGGATCTCATACATCAAACACTCTTAAGTAATGGCCAAATAATCAAGATGCAATACTAAATAAGATAACACAAACAAGATGAATAACTTGAACAAATAATATTTGGAATTCAAAACATAGGATCACATAAGGTTACATTATCCTCTAAAAATAAATGTTTAGTTCATCATGTATGAATATAACATCAATAAATACATAAGAAAAAGCATGTAAATTGTTCATCAATTTGTAAAATGGAAGAAATGGTTGAAACTCTCATTGTCTCTAAGAATGACTCACTTTTCTCTCCAACAATAGCTCTATGTCCAGCAGCCTTCTTCTGTCCAAGAACAACTCCTCACGTCCAGAGTTTCTTTGAAGGCTTTTGGGGTCCTTAAAATCAAATGGGAGAAGCCCTTAAGAGGGTAAAAAGCCCATTTTTCCCATTTTATCTGCGTGACAACACGTAGGCGCTGACTGGACAGCTAAGCACAACCTGGCGCTGAATATTCTTTCTTCAGCATCTACCGCCTTTTTAAACCTATTTTTGACAGCCTTATAATCTGAAACGGATTTTGGTTCCTTCATACTAATTATATTTCTATTTCTTGGCTTTACATAGGAACTAGAATCAACTAAATATGACATCTTTGGATATAGTTATGTCTGAAATACCAAGATATGTCATAGCAGAAAATTTCAGCCCAGTACTAACTTTTGAACTCAGTTTTTCTCATTGAGATCGATAGAATTCGATTCTGTAATAAACATAGAAGTTATAGATATTCTCTAGGATTTCTAGTGGTTCAATAATCAAGTAAAAATCATATTTGCACAAAAAGTTATGATTGAAATACGAAAGCTGCCATTAGTAGCACCACAATTCAGGAGGTACAAGAAAGAAAAAATAAGGGTTTTCTAGTCTTGAACGATGAGGTACTCATCTTCGACAATCATTTATACTCAATGAACCCTGGATCCACTAAAATGTACCATGACCTGAAAGATTACTTCTGGTGGTTCGGAATGAAGAGAGATGTGGTGAAGTATGTCAGTACCTACCTAGTTAGAGAGTTCAGGTAGAACACCATAGACCTCGAGGAGTTCTACAACCTATTCAGATTCCGAAATGGAAATGGGATGACATTACTATAGACTTCATTGTTGGATTACCCAGAACAACAAATAGCTATGATGCAATTTTGGTGATGTTGATAGATTGACAAAGTTCGCACACTTTCTAGCAATCAAGATGACCTATTTGATGGAACAACTAGCACATTAGTATGTTAAAGAGATTGTCAAACTTCATGGAGTTCCCAAGATGTTTATTTCAGATAGAGATAATCGATTCACTTATCATTTTTGGGAGTGGTTCAGATAGCTGTGGGAACCAAGTTGTGAATTAGTACAACTTTCCATCCTCAGATAGGTGGACAGACAGAGGGATAAATCAGACTCCAAAAGATATGCTTTGAGCCTGTGCTTTGGATTTTAAAACTCAGACCGCTTGAGTTTGAAGTTGGAGATTTAGTGTTTATCAAAGTAGCTCCAATGAGAGGGTGATGAGATTTGGTAGAAAAGGAAAATTTAGCTCGCGCTATGTAGGACCTTATGTAATCACTTAAAGGATTGATAAGGTAGCCCATGAATTAGATCTACCCCAGCAGATGTCAGCTACCCATAATATCTTCCATGTATAAATGATGAAAAAGTATGTGCCTGATCCGGGCCATGCTATTCAACCATAGACAATACAAATTCTAGAATATTTGAGTTGTGAAGAAAAACCTATGGAAACTATCAATCGGGAAGTTAAGAAGCTGAGAAAAAAGAAATACCTCAAGGAAAAATAATTTGGTGGAATCATCGAGTTGAAGAGGAAACTTGGGAGTGTGAATAGGATATGAGACAAAAATACACCGAGTTGTTCATAGTTTCGAGGACAAGACTTTTATAAGGTACATGGGATTTTAATGCCCCATTTTTTAAGACATAAATTTTTGTTAGAATTAACAAAAAATTTAGTTGATGTTTGATGTTATTAAAATATTATTAATTAGTGTTAGCAGGTGACTGTGATGAGTACTGAATGTGCTAAGATAAGTTCATGCCAATCATGTTGATCAATTAATTTTATGTATGATACTTATTTAATTTACTAGAAGTTTCTTGATAATTAGAATAATTATGTGTATCACAATATTTATTTAATGATTATTCTAGGATTCTTAGGTAAATATCTTTTGAGTTTGGTATTAATATAAATTTTATTCTATTATGTATATACACACACACAAAGTTGGTTAAAATAGACACTATTAAAAGAAAAAGAGATTATGGTTGAATATGATATTAAATTGCCTTATTTTGAGGCCATAAATGTACTAATCAAAAAGAAAAAGGAAATTTCAAACCTTCCTCCTTCCTCCCTCATTCTCTTTAATTTCTATTAGATATACCATGCCTAAGAATTTTACGTTAGCCATAAAAAAAGAGTAATAGTATACAAGACATCATCTTTATCATCTCCACTTAGTAAGAGAAACAAAGAAGAGTCTTAAGGTATGGTTATCTTATATCGTGATTAAACGCTGTAATCATACTCTCTCTCTCCCCCCCTTTATAAATATATAAATATATGTATAAAGGTATAAGAACTTTTTTTTATAACATGGGTATTTGTTGTTAATTGCATGTTGTCTGACTTTGAAAATATATTTTGAATTCATATGATAGGAGTTGAAGCTATTTTTCTATCATGTTATGTATTTTATATCTTATTAATATCCATTAATTATTTTTGAGATTTAATTTCCTTGTAAAATATTTAATTCAAATTCTGGAACTAAGTCTTTTCATTATGAATTTGATGCTGATAGTTTTGAGCTAATTTTCTGGTATGTTGTATATTTATATGTTATAAACGTCCAGTAATCTTTTTAAGATTTAATTTCCTCATAAAATATTTAATTCATATTTTTAACCAAGTTGTTCGATGTGAATTTGATGCTAACAGTTTTTGTTAACTGCATTTGAAAATGTATTCCAAATCTATATGACTGTATTTTGAGATAATTTTCTGATATGATGTATAATTATATGTTATGAATGTCCATAAAGTTTTAAAGATTTAATTTTCTTGTAAAATATTTAATTCATAATTTTGAACCAACTCTGTTCACTGTAAATTTAATGCTGATAGTTTATGCGACTTGAATTGTAAAATCTATTATATCACTCAGCAGACACCATTTCATGATTAGTTGCTACTACTATTAGAGGAGTTCAACGACATTGTACCAGATGAGATTTCAATGAGTTTACGATGAATTAGGAATATTCAACATCAAATTGATGTTGTTCCCAAAGCTGCTCTTCCAAACAAGCCTACCTATAGAATTAATCCCATGCAACAAGTTGAGTTATAAAGGTAAGTGGATGAACTTATAGCTTGAAGGTTGATTCGTAAAAGCATGAGCCCATGTGTTATTCTAGTTCTTTTAGTTCCAATGAAGGATGGAACTCAGCATATGTGTGTTGATAGTATAGCTAACAACAAGATCACTATCAAGTACTAGTTTCCCACTCCAAGGTTGGATAGCTTATGTTAGTGTCAGAAAAGATTGACATTTATGGAAGTTGTAATTCTGCACAGAAACCAAGTGTTGCAAGCAATGTTGTGAGAGATGTTGCAACACTGGCAAAACAATATTTAATTAATTAATTATTTTAATTAATTATAATTATTTTGGCTAGGTTTTTATAATTCAGGGATTTTTGAAATATTTATTTTAGGTATTTAGTAAAGTCACATGTGTAATAAATGTGCTGAAACTAAAGATATTCTTGATTTTCTTTGATAAGGTAAGAGAAGATTTGGAGAATCTTATGGATAAGGAATAAATCAAGAAATCAATACCTTTCAAATATGCAGCAATCAAGACTTGATTTCAAGGGGGATTTGGATGGAAATACATGGCTACATATATACCAAGTCTCAACATTGAAGAACCTAAGTGGATGAACTGAATAATACCATAAAAGTGATTCAAAGATGATGCAATTTTGACTCACATGCATTCTTCGGGAGAAGAAGGTGAAAAAGTTCCTCGAGAGATGACAGCATTAGCCAACTGAAGGAGTTCAGAGTTGTAGGGAGTCCAACAGTGTTGATTACTCAAATACATTCTTTAGGAGAAGAAGGTAAAGGTTTTCGAGAGAAGACTGGATCAACCATCTAAAGGAGTTCAGAGTTGGAGGGGTCCAGCAGTGCTGATTTAAGTCGATGGGAGCTCGTAGAAATAATTAATTAGTGGAATACATAAGATGATCTCCATTTAAAGAGGGAGACTTTAAATTATTTTAATTCCATGAGATGTTACTAGTTAGTGGATTGTTTCATTCTTTAGGTGTGGCCTCGTATAGTAGAGTACGTAGTACTTGAAGCATGTAAAAATCTTGGTTGCGTGTTCTATCTTGATGTTACAATATTTGTCACAACACTTCGAATTTTAAGAAAAAAATAAGCAATAGATTATGTCAATTGGCATCAAGAGCATGTCACTAAAACTAATTAGTGAGATTCAGGCTTCTATTTTTTGCTAGCATGGAACAATAGCATGAAGGATGTTCAGTGTCATGACCTCCAGGTCAGGTTACATTCGGAGATGGAGTTAGAGCACGAATCATTGGAAATAGGACAATAAATGTTGATGGACTTCAAATACTGAGAAATGTGGTATATGTTGAAGGATTAAAGGCTAATTTGTTTAGTATTAGCCAACTGTGTGATCAGAATTTACTTGTTAGATTTAACAAAGACTTATGTCAAGTGTTTGATGATTCTAATAAATATGTCTTGACATGTAGAAGATCATCTTACAATTGCAACAAGTTGCAATATAAGCTAAATTGTTACAACACCTGGACTGAGGAAACTAAACTCTAGCACCAGAAACTAGGACATTTAAATTTTCAAAGTCTACACAAACTTGTTAATGTGGGAGCTGTCCTAGGTGTGCCAAAGCTTAGTAAGAAAAACTGGAGTGTTTGTGGACCATGTCAGTTTGGAAAATAAATAAAGGAATTGCATAAAGTGTTGCAACACACTATCATAACATGCTGCCTAGAACTCTTGCACGTAGATCTTATGGGACCAATGCAAGTAGAAAGTATTGATGGTAATAAATATGCTTTCGTTTGTGTTGATGATTTTTCAAGGTTTACATGGATTGATTTTATCAAAGAAAAATTTGATACCTTCATGACTTTTAAAAGGCTTTGTGTTAGATTTAGAAATGAGAAAGCATGTGAAATTGCAAGAATAAGGAGTGACCATAGAAAAGAATTTGAGAATTCTGTTTCTCTAATTATTATGACAAACATGGTATCTTTCATGAGTTCTCTACTCCTAAAACACCATAACAAAATGGTGTTGTGGGAAGAAAAAATAGAACACTCCAAGAAATGACGCGTGTAATGTTAAATTCAAAGAAACTTACACAAAAGTTGTGGGTAGAAGCATTGAACACAACATGTTAAACTACTAACCGTGTACACTTGAGACCAGGTACTAAAGTGACTTCATATGAAATATGGAAAGGTAAGAAACCTAATCTCAGTCACTTTCATGTATTTGGTAGTACATGTTACATACTCAATGATTGAGAACACTTGGGGAAGTTTGATTCTAAAAGTGATGAAGGAATCTTTCTTGGTTATTCAACAAATAATCAATCATATAGAGTGTATAATATGAGAACACGCATTGTTATTGAATCCTTCAATGTTGTAATTAACAATTTTTTGTGATTTTGCAAGAAATTCACATGAAGAGCAAATCATCAGTCTTTGTGAAGAAATATAAACTGATCAAGATGAAAAAGTAAAAATTGATTTGGAATGCCAGATGTTACAACATTAGAAATAACATCTGCAGATGTTGCTTCAGATGCTACAACATCCTTAGAATCTGAGGAAGAAATTGAAAGTTTTGATATTTTTGAAAAAGTTAGAAAGAAGCCATCAAGCAAAATTCAGAAAAATCATGATGTTGATCAAGTTATTGGATGTATGTCAGAAAGTATGAGAACAAGAGATAAGGAGAAGGTAAACTATGAAAATATGGTAAGATTTATTTGTTACACTTCTGTTTTTGAACTAAAGAATGTGAAAGAGGCTTTGGTAGATAAGATTTGGATCATTGAATTTTCTAGAAATGATGTTTGGACATTAGTTCATAGGCCAAAAAATGTTAATGTTATTGGTACCAAATGGATTTTCAAAAATAAAATTGATGAATTTGGTAAAAACAAAGCTTAGCTAGTGGCTCAAGAGTACACTCAGGTAGAGGGATGGATTTTGATGAAACCTTTACCCCTGTTGTAAGACTTAAGTCTATTAGACTTCTTTTGGCCATTGCATGTCATATTAGTTTCAAACTTCAATAAATGGATGTCAAAAGTGCTTTCCTAAATGGTTTTCTTACTAAAGAAGTTTTTGTTGAACAATCTAAGGGATTTGAAGATCCTCATTACCCCAAGTATGTTTACAAATTAAAAAAAGGCTATGTATGGTTTGAAACAAGCTCCGAGAGCTTGGTATGAAAGATTGACAAACTTTTTGATTGCAAAAGGGTATAAAAGAGGAGGAGTAGACAAAACACTGTTCATCAATAGATTTAAGTATGATATCACCATTACACAAATCTATGTTGATGACATAGTATTTGGTTCTATCTCTCAACAAAAATTGAACGAGTTTGTTAATTTGATGTCTAAAGAATTTGAAATGAGCATGGTAGGGGAACTTAACTACTTTCTAGGTCTTCAAGTAAAACAACTTGAGAATGGAATTTTCATTTCTTAAAGAAAATATGCTAGAAATCTAGTAAAGAGATTTAGCTTGGAAAACACAAAACACATGAAAACTTCAATGTGAACAAATTAAAAATTATCCAAGGATGATAGTGGAATAAATGTTGATCCTAGCCTCTATAGGAGCATGATTGTATGTCTCTTGTACTTAACTGCCAGTAGGCCAGATATAAGCTTTAGTATTTGTGTTTGTGCTAGATATCAATCAAATCTTAAGGAATCTCACTTAAAAGCTATTAAAAGAATCATTAGATATGTAAGTAGGACTGCTGACTTAGGAATTTGATATTCTGATGACACAAATGCTAACTTAGTTGGTTATAGTGATGCAGATTGGGCAGGCGATGTTGAAGATAGAAAAAGCACAACTGGAGGCTGTTTTTATCTTGGTAACAACTTAATTTCATGGTATAGAAAAAAGAAGAATTGTGTTTCTTTGTCTACTACAGAATCTGAATATATAGCTATTGATAGTTATTGCTCTCAGTTATTATAGATGAAGCAAATGTTAGACGATTTTGGGATAAAGAAAAGAAGTTTGATTATTTATTGTGATAATTCCAGTGCTATAAATATCTCTAAAAATCCTATCCAACATTAAAGAACAAAACACATAGATATTCGGTACTATTTTATAAGGGATTTAGTTGAGAGAAAAGTTATGACCAACGATTATGTTACAACTGAGAATCAATTAGCTGATATTTTCACCAAATCCCTTTACTATCAACGGTTTGATGCATTGAAACATTCCCTTGGAGTCTGTATGTTATCAGAAGTGTCATTTGCAGTGTTGCAACACCTCATGCATGATGTGATCAATAGAAATGTTGAAATACCTAGATACAACATTTTCATGCATCAGTTTAAAAAAAATAATAGATATTCATGCATTTTTATTTTTGTCTCTTAGCTATTCTGCATTTAGGATCATCTACATTATTGGCACAGACTATTTAAAATTCAATGAATCATCTTTGATTTTCACTGAAAAACAGATGTACACTGGAATCATGAAAATTTCCCAGAAAATATGCTTTAATTGTTCTTTGACATGATTGGAGGCCTTTGACAAAAAAAGTTACCTATCCATGGGAGTGGAGCTAGTTATATGTGGCTAAATTATGTATTTTCTTGAATATGTTAAAAAGGCAAAAACATGTGAAAACAAGATACCTTTTAGAATAGAGTGACAGCTACTAACTGGCTAAATCCATCTTTCTTTTATTTCACAAATATATTCTGAAAATATGGGATTAAGATTTACAATTCATGGAGTCTGCTGACTGGTATGGTCTGAGATGTTTTAACATTGAGCAAGAACACCTGTTGGTCAAACTTCTCATTCTATATATTTTGTGTCATTTTATAATCTTTGATTTGAAATAAATGCATCATAATTAGGCATATTTTTAGGAACATTTCATATTTGAGTTGGGGCAGTAATTGATGGCTGATTTAATTTTAATTATGTGATAAAATCTTGGATAATGATCAATCTCCCAACTAACTCCTTTATTCTGGAAGAGTGATATATGTGGTGTGAAAACTAAATGGAAAAACAGATATTTTTGATATTTATCTCTTGAGTTAATATCTTTTTGATATTTATCACAATATTTGGGTGGGAATTAGGGTTTTTGATCTCATGAGTTATAAATGTGTCAACATCCTCAGTTTTACTCATTTTCACCCTAGTTCACTTTCTCTTTCTGCCGCATTCTTCAAATTGCTCGCTACTATTCTCTTTTGCCCTAAGTATGTATTGCAGAACAATGGTGAGAACAAGAAGTGAGATACTGGTAGATATGGCGAAGCAAATTCAACGAGAAAAAAGAAGAGAGGGATACCCATGTCCTACACCTCTGCATGTTCTTCCTCCGAGACCAGACTTACCACCATTGCTCACCTGGCCCACACCACAGTCCGATGTTAAAGAAAATCAAGATGCTAGAGAAATTTTTGTTAAGCAATATTCACCTCCACATCTATTTCCAAGTGAAACATCTAAAGCCCAAGGTCCCTCCATGGAGTTCAGTCATGATTCTGGAACAAAATAAGAAGAAAATGTTGAAACACTCAGTGACAACATCCAAGAAATGAAAGAACTAGAATCACAATAGATTTCATCATCTACACGATAAATTCTAGTTTTTCCTTAGGTTAAATCCTTTTACAAAATGGTGTTGACTTTCTCAAAAGATAAAAAAGGGACAAATAGGGTACATACAAATTTTGCATTCGAAGGTGACCAACCTACATTGAGAAGGTCCAGAAGATTGTTGTCCAAGAAGGTATGGTCAAGTTCTGAATCTGAAGACGAAAAAGGGGCATTTGACTCAAGTCCTAAATTTGGTGCTGGATCTAGTGAACCACCTTTGTTAGGGAACTCATCTGAATCAACTGAAGAATCATCTGAATTTCAATGGATTTAAATACTGCAGAAGGAATGCATGACCAGTTAGAGTCTAGTGAAGATGCTGCACATGATGTTACAGAAGTTGTTGCAATATCTTGGTAGGAGACTGACTTTAAAGTAGAGGAGATGGAGATACAAGCTCCATCTGATTCAGGACTTGAAGTAAGAAATTCATACTCCTTTGTCTTTTATTTGTTTGCAAACAAAAATTTGTGGGATAAAGTAGTGTAAAAGAAAATCCTATTAGAAAGAAGAATTCATATGGGTGATCATCTTAAATTGAGAATTATTAATGTTTTGGAGTAGAGGGGTCTGTTATTAAGGCAGTTCCTTATGTGAGAGGGGTGATACAGGAGTTCTATTGCAATTTGCCTAAGAGGTTTAATGATCCAAAGTCAGCAAAATATGGTAAAGTTTGTGTTAGGAAAAGAATCTATCACATCACTCCTGATATCATAAATGATTTCTTGGGATCACCTAAAGTTGAGGAAAATAAATTGAAAGAAGGCATGGATGAGATTGTTATTGCTTTAAGTGGGAGTACTGTTAGGAAATGGCTCACTAATAAAGAAAAATTTCAGGCTAAAAACTTGACTCTTTTATATGCCTTACTACATAAAATTGCCATTTGCAACTGGACTCCAACGACAAAGACCACTGTGGTTGTAAAAGAACATGCAATTTTGCTTTACTGCATTGGGTCCAATTGGGCTTATGATATAGAAAAGCTAATCTTCAAGAAAATTGGACATTTAGGTGGTTTTGAATCTTCTCATCGTATACTTTCTTTTCCTTCCTTGATTTATAGTTTTCTAACCTCTCAAAGTTTTATGAAGAAGGGATCAGAAGCATTAGAAAATCCTCCAGGGCCTATATGTGTTTCCTACAGATTATTTTGTGGGACTCACATCAATGATCTCCCTCAACCTAATAAATGAAATGTATCTACTCCAGCTGTTGGATCAGATGCGCCATAGAATGTTACGACATCCTCTACTTTACTGTTGTGGTTGGAAGCTGAGCTTGCTGAAGCTCGCAAACAAATCCAATATTAGACTGAGAAAGAAGCAGAAATTCTCAAGTTGATTAATGAGCAGAGGCCTTCCACAATTATTAATTCATCTTTGGCTGCTTTTGGTCAAAAAGAAGGAGAATCAAGTGTTGCTGAACAAGCTCAGCGAGAGCAAGATGAAGATACTAATGAAATAGAGACAAATGCTGATGAAGATTTTTAATCATCTTTTGTTTTTTATTTTTGCAAATACTTTATACTGTGATCTTTTAATCTATTAATCTGTACTTTAGTTTATGCTTTGATGGATTTCTATCTATTTTGGTATTTGATTTAAATATGCAAGGGGGAGTAGTACCAGTATCTATTTGGATGTGATAAGGGAAAGTGTTGCAATATTTATATTACAACATTTAGATATTTTGATGTTATTTTTTATACTGAATTTTGAAACCCCACATCTAAGTTTTAGGGAAAGCATTATTTGATTTTGGCCAAAAATGCCAAAGGGGAAGATTGTTAGTATCAAAAAATATTGGCATTTTTAGAAGTTGGAATTCTGCACAAAAACCAAGTGTTGCAAGCAATATTATGAGAGAAGTTGCAACACTGGTAGAATATTATTTTTTTAATTAATTATTTTAATTAATTATAATCATTCTGGGCAGATTTTCATAATCTAGGAATTTTTGAAATATTTATTTTAGGTATTTAATAAAGTCACATGTGTGACAAATATGTTGAAACTAAAGATATTCTTGATTTATTTTGATAAGGTAAGAGAAGATTTGGAGAATCTTATGAATAAGGCAATAAATCAAGAAATCAATACTTTTTAGATATGTAGTAAGCAAGACCTGATTTCAAGAGGGATTTAGATGGAAATACATGATTGCATATATACCAAATCTCAACATTGAAGAACCTAAGTGGATGAACTAAATAGTGCCACGAAAGTGATTCAAAGGTGAGGTAATTTTGGCTCACATATATTCTTCGGGAGAAGAAGGTAGAAAAGGTCTTCAGGAGATGATCGCATCAACCATTTGAAGGAGTTCTGAGTTGGAGGGAATCCAGTAGTACTGGTTACTCATATACATTTTTCGAGAGAAGAAGGTGAAGGTTTTTGGGAGAAGACCGGATCAGCCATCTGAAGGATTTTAACATTGGAGCTAGTCCAACAGTATTGATATAAGTAGAGGGGAGCTCACAAGAACAATCAATTAGTGGAATACATAGGATGATCTTTATTTAAAGAGGGAGTCTTTAAATTATATTTAATTTCCTGAGATGCATTCTGTAAATTGTTACTAATTAGTGGATTATTTCTTTCTCTGGGTATGGCCTCGTGCAGTAGAGTATGTAGTACTTGAAGCACGTAAAAATCCTAGTGTTTATCTTTTTATTTCTGCTATATATTCTATCTAGATGTTACAACATTTGTCACAACACTTAGGATTTTAAGAAAAAATTGGGCAACAGATTATATGAACTTACTTGATCAACTTCATGGAGTTAAGGTGTTTTCCAAGATTGATCTTCGAAGTGGATATCATCAACTAAGAATGAGAGAATGAATGAATGGAAACTAACCCTCAAAATTGGATACTGAAATAGATTTTTCCTACCATGACAGTTTTACGCACTTCATGACATTAATGGTTTTGGCACCCTTAAGTATATTCAATCACTCCCAACTTTTTATGAAAATTAGATAACATATACACAGAGATAAACAGGTTATATTCTTGCCAAAACTAATGGATTTAGTGCTGCAAAACTAGTCCCATTCACATAGGATAGAATTTAAAATTCGATGCCCTATTTAAATTTCTAACAAATGAAAATTTATTCCAATACTCTTAACTCATATATAACCATGTATATGATGATACTTATAGTTTTTATTCAACATACCATACACTTTTGAGGCCTAAAACATAAGAATACAACAAGGTGATAGTTTCTAGCATAAGTATTTTCTATCAAGTATTTGCAACCAAAAACCTTTTCTTTGTGCACCAATGCCTATCTAATAACATCCTAACACATTTATAAATAATATTCAAAGCTTAATAAGCCAATAAACCTCAAAAGAAATCTGAAAGTCATACTAAACCCGTAGGTTAAGCTCACCTTACATAGTTTTCTACTTGAACTTGTTTATTTCTCCTTCCCTTTTGCTTGTTTTGCCTCTTTTTTTGGTTGAAATCACTTAGGACCTATTTAGAGAGCTTTTTCTATGTCTTTAGAAGATGAAATGGTGTAGAAGAAGGTTCAAGTCGTGGCTGTTAACTTAAGAGTGAAGAATAGGTTGAGGTGCTAGCTTGAAAAGTCTAAGCATGAGGTGGTATAAGTTTGAGGTGGCATGTAATGGTAAAATATAATTTTCTCCCTTATATTGCAGCCCTAATCTTGTGTGTCTCACACATTCTTATTTGGTTGCAACCTATCTTAGTCACCATTCATTCCCATAGGTAATTCCTATGTCCGTTTATTAGGTTCTTCACCCAATTGTCACCCGATTCTTGAATAATTGTCCATATTAAAAATTATATAATCTTATACATAAATGAATATTGTAATATCACCTTTAAATCATAGTATCTTATGTCCAATGTCCCAAATATGTAATTTACCCATATATACTTTTGAAATACCTAGATGAAATCGAATCAAACCGTATAAGCTTACTAGTAACATTTTTAACACTTCCATAATTATAATCTATATATCCCATCTATATCCAATATTAATCAACCTGCTTTTCTTCTTATTTCAATATAAAATCAACTACTTAGATTAGGAAATTCAATAACTAATATCGTGCAAAAGCTTCAGAATTAAGTTTAATATTCAAGAATGTCGTATAAAATAAAATAAATTATGCAATGTTAATAGAAATGCAAGTAGTATATAAAATTAGCACGTAATGCATGAATCTTATTGGCCAATTGAATAGTGTGAGGCTTAGCTATTACAGTGCTCGCACATATAATGGTGATAATGGAATATGTGTCCAAGGTTGTGGTCTTAAAATGTTCTAAGTCAAGGATCAATGAGATGGGGCATCATTATTCCTACTGAGACTTGTGCATATAATGTAGGCTCAAAAGAAGAATACCTCATTTTATGGGCATTGGTGAGATGACATTAGTGCATATATGCGGGTGCTTGTTAGGGAATAAGTACACTAAACTACCTCACCTGAAAATTTCCAATTGAAAATATTTAATGTCGAATGGGAATGTAACACCCCCTACTATATATATATAATAATTTTAACATGATAAATCATGTGTGAATGCATAAAATATTTATTTATTTATTTTTCTTTTCCCTGTAACAACTTAATAAATAACAAACTATTTTTTCCACTCACAAATTAATATATATATATATATATATACCTTCAGAGGACCCATAACAACCATAACATTTACATACTCATATATAGAAAAGTTTTAAAAGTAACACACAGTACTAATTCCAAAACCTAATACAATAGACTCCAAAATTAAATAACTTAACAACTAGACCAACAGGTCATCATCCATGTACACAAATCCTCAGAACCTATAGGAGCTCCAGTTGCTCGCTCAGTAAGTTCATGGCTTCAACTATCATCAAACTCACCTACAATACACGAACTACGTGAGCCAATGCTCAGTAAATGAAAATCATGCATGCTGAAGGGATAATCCAACATAAATACAATGCATTTCTATGAGATCATGACAAGAATGCAACTTATGCATAAAATAGTTCATTCAAAATTATTTTCCATCATTGGGCCCCTGGCCCACCTACTATGTACCGGATAGAGCTCTCAACAATATCAATAATCACATGGCCATGATCAGATTGACATAGTCTAGAGGCCATCTCCTAGGATCACCAGAGGTCCACCCCCTGTCTTCTCCTATGACCCTCCAGAAGTCTTCCTACCAGCGGCGTCAATAAGGGTACAGTTAAGTGGTCCACTCTCTCGTGACCACCAAAGGTACAGCTCATGTCAACCCCTATGATCCTTCAAAAAGTAATACTCGCAACACCCCAAATATTATATAAATAACCCATACAGGTCTCGGTACACTAGTAGTGGCTAACCAAAATATTTTCTTTTTGAAAATAATGTCATGTGTGCCAAAAACCTCAACTATGAGCATGTGTTATGCATGGACATGTAAATGTTGATAAGTGGCATGTCCAATGACACAATAGATCCTATGTCCCACCATCCAAGCATCATATGCACTATAAGGTATGTATAATACTCACAATACACACATCAAGACATAAGGATCACCTTTAATATAGATAATGCACAAGATACTATGTTCATGCATTGTAGTTACAAATAGATTTTCACTTACCTTTCACTTGATTGGTGGCTTAGTCTAGATTTGTTTATTGTTTCCCTCCGATCTTAAATGTAATATATCCTGTAATGTTACACAACATCAAGCGCCATTCCCAATTTGGCAAATTGAAAGCATAAAATATTATACTAAGTCCTTAAAAACCAAGCTATCTAGGTAATAATCTTGCTTTCACAAACTAGAACCCAAATCTAGTCCGTCAAATACCTTAATTTCTCATCTTAGATATATGTAAACATCATATGATTGAAATACTATAACTCTAATATCAAGTACCTAATTATTACCACTCAATATCAACATGTCTAGGTTGAAATATGTTAAGTTATAAAATGGGACAGATTCACATTTTTATATTTTCTTGCTATCCAATTTAGTTGCATGATAATTTTGACATCCCTAAGCATATTCAACACTCCCAAATTTTTACCACACTTAGATAACATCAAAAAAAATGTAACCATGTTATATGATTACTAAAACTCATGGATATAGCTTCCCAAGTTCAGCTCTCTTCACAACATACTGAAACAAATTATTTTCCTACCATGACAAATTTTGCACACTTCATGACATTAATGGTTTTGGCACCCTTAAGTATATTCAATCACTCTCAAATTTTCACCATACTTAGATAACATATATAAAGAGACAACTAGATCAAAGTACTACCAAAACTAATGGATTTATTGATGTAAAACCAACACCATTCACATAGGACAGAATCTGGAATTCAAAGAAGACAGTTTTGAGCACCTCTTTAATTATCACACTATATTACAATTTATAATACCTCTAAACTTACATACATCACCTAGACTCATATATAAACACATGTATGGTAAAATACATAGGTTTTAATTAAGTTATTTTACATATATAAAGCTTTAATATAAAAAATCAGCAAGTATACAGTTTATATCCCTAGTGATTTTTATTATGATTTTGCAACTAAAAATCCTTATTTTTATTATAAGACCCAAAATAACATCCTAACATGATTATAATAAATAATATAAGCTTTAAAAATCATAAAACCTCAAACAATTCAAGAACTTAAATAAAAAACATGAGTTAAGCTCACCTATGCACAAATTTTAGCTTCAACTTGCTCCTCCTTATTTTCCTTTGCTTCCTTCACTCTTTTTTTATTTACTTGAAATTACTTGAGAGTAATTTCTAAAATTCAATATGAAGGTTTTGGAGGTGAAATATCTCATAAAATAGTTTTTGGTCGTGGTTCAAGGATAGAAATGAAGAAAGGTTGAGGTGGAAGTTTGAGGTGGCAAAGCTTGAGGTGTTAAGTGGTGATTCAAATATGATGTTATTCATATATTATGCAGCCCTAATCTAGTATTTTTCATTACTTATTTATCTATGTACAACCTACTTTAATCTCCATATAATCAGATAATACATTATGCCCTAATTTCTTAATCGTTCATTGGATCTCCAAACCAATCGATATTTGATTCTTAAATGATTGTCTAGTTTTCATTTTCTAAAATCACATGCACATATGAACCTTGTATTATGACACTTAAACCACACTATATCATATTCGATATCCCAAGTATGTTAATTTATGGATGTATACCTTTAAAATACCTCGATCAATTTAAATCGAAGTATATAAGCTTACTAGTGACACCTTTAACACTTCTAAAATTATAGCATATAACCTATGAATATCCACTATATTAATCAATTTATTCTTTATCTTATCTAAATATAGAATTACATAATTAAGTTGTATGATTTCAACCACTAACTTCAAGTGATAGCATTAGAGGTATAATGACAAAGAATGCTATAAAAGATGTGATGTAGATGTTAATGAAAATTAGCATATAAGTAGCATGTAGTGCATGAATCATATTGGCCAAGTGAGTAGTGTGAGGCTTGGGTATTATAAGGAATTTCATCATTACAATAGTGCAAGAATTAGTCCTTGGACTTAAGGCACCATGATAACCTTGTGCATGATATGTTGCACTTTGATATAATTCTCGATTGCAAGATAATCACAAAGGGTTTACATTGGGTGTAACGTCTTCATATATGGAGGTTAATGAGTGATCAACAAAGGATCCATCACCTATCTAGATGAATAGATGAATTTACTATGTGTTCTACTGTATTTGACTCTAAAATTCCTGGCCAAGGTCGGATGGAAATTAGATGTACTATTTTCTAATTGTTCATCATTGAGTCAACCTACTAGAAATAGATACATAGTTATGGAGCTATTGAGTTATGACTAATAATCCATACTCTAGACTTAATCATGAGGTTAGATGACAAAAGGACCGTACTTGCATGGTATTTATAATTGGAATAGATTCACACCTTCACCTAAGACTAGGAGTTATGATGCACTGCTGGGTGCTTCCAATGACTTATGGTTCTTAGAATTAATGGTTTAGTTCCAAGAGGATTAATTAATTGGACTAATTAATTAACTAATTTACAAGAGTTGTGAGCCCACAACTAGTTTAGAGTGAACCTAAGTGGTCACACACAAACTCGGACAAGTCCATTTCATTCTTAAGAAGGGTTGGATTAATTAAATTAATGTGATTAATTAAATGGGGCCTAATTAATTCATTTTCATTACATATGATGTAAAGCTTATTTATGTTATTAAAATTTTTAAATCCATTATGTATATATTTCTTGGGATAGCACGAACCCAATAACTACATTCTTGATGTGATACCATAGCTGAGCTAGTCGATGGACGCCACTGAGGAGGAGCTTATGGAATATCACAGTCTAGTTGATGATAATCTACAAACGTGATGCTATATGATGGCATTGCTGTTGAATGAATTGTAGAGGTAACACAAGGTATATGCGTATGCACATGATATTTATGTTCACCTACAAGAGTTGTATGGTGAACACACTAGGCAGGTGAGATATAAAATCTCAAAAGAGCTTTACAAGACTCGTATGATGAAGGGCTCTTTAGTCTATGACCATGGATTGATGATAATAGGCCTAATAGAAAGGCTAGAGTCATGTGAAGTCTTTATGGACAACGAACTTAATTTGGACTTTATCCTATAGTCTCTGCCTACATTATTTGATACCTTCGTCGTTAACTTCATCATGCATAAGATGGAAACTAGCCTTACAGAGCTAGTTGTTTAAGATGGCTGAGTCTACTATAAAAAGAAAGACAAGCCGATCATGCTTGTTGGATCCTCATACATTTTAAAAGCTGCAAAGCCTAAGAAGAATAAGGGAAAGAGAAAAGGTTCCTCAAAGTCTAACAAGGTGAAGACGATGGGTGGCATCTCAAAGAGTTTTAATAAGGCTGATGATAAGTGTCACTACTGTGGTAAACCTAGGCATTGGAAGAGGAATTGTAAAGAGTACCTCACAAGCCTGAAGAGTTTAGGTATTTATTTTGTCGAAGTTAACTTATCCATTACCAAAACTCTATGCGTATTGGATATTGGCTGTGGGTTTCATCTTTGCAATGATTTACAGGTGATGACAAGAATCATGAAGCTAAGTAGAGGAGAGATGATCCTGCAACTGGGGAATAGAGCAAAGGTTGTTGCATTAGGAATTGTCAACTTAGCTTTAGGAAAGGGAGTAGTTTTAGAACATTATCGCCATTCATGTTTTGGATGGAAAAGGTTTTTCTTTTTTAATAAAACATGGAAATTGTTTTATTTTTAGAGATTTAGTTTTGATTACCTTTGGAATATTGATGGATGGTCTATATTCTATTACTTCCCATAACTTCTTTCTCCATGTTAACAAAAAAAAAAAGAAAATTAGATAATCATAGTTCCTAATTCTTATGGCATGTTAGATTAGGTCACATCTCTAAGAGAGAATTTACAAGTTGACCCAATTACTCGATCTTCTAAAATTGTAAGGAATGCTAATGTGTGAATCATGTCTCCAAGGAAAGATAACCAAATCACCATTTGTTGGACTAGTGGAGCAAGCTAAACATCAATTGGATTTGATCCATACAGATGTTTGTGGGCCACTGAGTGTTAGTGTTCATGGGAACTATTACTATTTCATAACCTTTATCGATGATTAATCTAGGTATGGTTATGTTTACCTTTTGAGGTATAAATTTGAAGCCTTTGAAAAGTTTAAGGAATTCAGATGCGATATAGAGAAACATACTAGGCTAAATATCAAAGCTCTTCAATCTGATCGAGGAGGTGAATACATGAGCACAAAGTTTCTTAATTATCTAACAAAGAAAGAGATTCTCTCTCAGTGGACACCTTCTGCTACTCGTCAACTCAATGGAGTTGTGAAGTATAGGAATTAGACCCTGTGAAGCATAGTTTAATCGACAATGAGTTTTATTGGAGTTTCTCTTTTATTATAGAGCTATGCTCTAGAAATGGCAGCATATCTATTAAATAGAGTGCCATCAAAGTTAGTACCCAAAACACCATATAAGATATAGTGTGGGAAACTACTCTCTTACAAATACCTTAAGGTATAGGGGTGTGCTGCTTACGTAAAGTAGCAAGTGGAAGACAAATTGGATATGAGATCTAGTTTATATAAGTTTATAAGGTATCCAAAGGAATCCATTGGATACTATTTTTACGACTCCTTAGAACAAAGTATGTTTATTTTGAGGAATGCCACCTTCTTAGAGGAGGAGTTTCTATTGGATAGAAATAACTTGAAGAAATTCAAGAACCACATAACATCCCAATAGATGCAGTAGTGGACTAACCAGCTAAGGCTGGGCGTTCTGACACACAACCTCCTAAGAGATCCATAAGGATCTCAAAGCCACCCGAGAGATATGGCTTTTTGTTAGAGAATAAGAAGAAGAATCTCCCTTTGGATAGTGATTTGAGGACTTATAGAGAGGCGATATATGACATAAACTTGGGAAGTTAGCAAGATTCAATGTACTTCAAGATAGACACCTTGTACTCCAACAAGGTATGATATTGGTGGACCCATCACAGAGAATAGTTCCCATTGTTTGCAAATGGGTCTACAAGCAGAAGCTTGAAGTAAAAGGAGAGGTGGTGACCTACAAAGTACGACTGGTCATAAAAGGTTACACTTAGAAGCAAAAAATTGATTATGAGAATTTTTTTTGCTAGTAGCGATGCTTAAATCCATCTGGATATTACTAGCTATATAGTGTATTATGACTATGAGATATGATAGATAGATGTGAAGACTATTTCTTAATGAAAATATTAAGGATGAGATCTATATGAGGCAACCAGGAGGCTTCATATTTAGAGGGAGTGAGAAAAAGGTTTGCAAGCTCTAGAGATTCACTTATTAACTCAAGAAGGCTTCGTGTAGCTAGACCATTTAGTTTGACGAGGCAATTGAATCATTTGATATCGATAAGAATCTGGATGAACCTTGTGTCTACAAGAAGGTTAGTGGGAGCATAGTGACTTTTATTGTGTTTTATGTTGACGATATCTTACTTATTGGGAATGATGTAGGGATGCTGCAGTCAATTAAGACTTGGTTGTCTAATCAGTTCTCCATGAAGGATTTGGGATAAGCATACCTTACTCTGGGAATAAATATATATAAAGATAGGTCTAGAAGGATGATCTAACTATCCCATCTACGTATATAGATAAAATTTTAAAAAGGTTTAACATGGAGGAATCCAAATAAGGATTCTTACCAATGCATCATGGCATTTCTCTCTCAAAGGCTATGTCCTCAAAAACTCCTGAAGAGAGGGAAATAATGACTTGCATAGCTTATGCATCTGTCATTAAAAGCATGATGTATGATATGATATGAATGAGCATGATGTTGTATATGTTCTGAGTGTCACGAGCATATATCGATCCAATCCTAGTGAGGAATATTGGAAGGCTGTAAAGATAATCCTCAAGTACTTGAGAAGAAGTAGGGATATCTTTCTTGTATACAGCTTTGGAGAATTGAAACTAGAAGGTTATACCGATTCTAGTTTCAGTGTGATATAGATAACTCAAAGTCTATGATCGAATTTGTATTCACCATCAATGATGGTATGATCAGCTGTAAGAGTTCCAAGCAAGAGACGACTGTAGATTCTACCATCTAGATTTAATACATTGCTTCATGCGATGGAGCAAAGAAAGTTATTTGGATAAAGAACATCATCCAAGTGTTAGGTATAGTCTTGTATTGATATACTATGATAACAATAGAACTATTGCATAAGCATAAGAACCAAGATCTCATAAAAAATCCAAGCATATTATGAGGTGATACCACCTAATCAGAGAAATCATTGGTAGAGGTGATGTTATTGTGGATAGAATCACTTTGGCAGAAAATGAGGAGACCCACTAACCAAGCCCCTAGGGAAAAATGTATTCGACGGACATTTTGAAAAGATGGGTCTAAAGTACATTGGCAATTGACACTAAGGCAAGTAGAAGATTGTTAGAGCAGTGCTCGATGCGCCAATTAGATTAGGCGTATTTTATACTCATGTATTTGTAAAATAATTTCAACTCATATTAATAAAATAGATAATTTACTTTATCTTTATTTACTTTTGTTAATTAAAAATAGTCCTTACGCCAAATTTAGGTACAGGGCATAGTTGCGCATTTGATGGCGATTATGGAACATGTCTCTAATACTTTGGTCTTAAATTAGTTCTAAGTTGAGGAATTTTTGAGATGGGATATTTAATAGCCCAATAGACTCGCACATACAATGCATTCTTGCATGAATAGGATGTCTTGCTCCATAGACATTGGCGTAGTGATGCTATTGCATGTATGTAGGTGCTTGTTAGAGAATAAGTATACTAAATAGGCCCATTAGAAATTCTTAGTCAGAGATGTTGTCTGTTTAAATAAGAATTTCCATGTTATGATAGTACACGATTAGTCCTTAGACTTGAGGTGCCATAGTAGCCTTATGCATGTCATGTTTCATCTTGATGCATCTTCTGATTACCTGAAAATCACAAAGAGGATATATTGGATGTTGCATTGACATGTATAAAGGTTAATGAGTAGCTAAAAAAGGATCATTCACTTGTCTGACAGAATAAGTTAATTTCCTATGTTTTCATAGTTCAAGATTCAGAAGTCCTTGCCTAAGGTGAGATAAATATTAGATGGGATTTTCTAACGATTCATCATAAGTCATTGCAACTTGAAATGAAATTATAGTTATTAATTCAATTAGGGTTTCAACTTATAATTTATACTCTAGACTCAATCGGGAGATTTATCAATGGAAAGACTTTACATGTATGACACTCGTAATTAAAATAGATTCACTCGCTAATTCACCTAAGACTAGGTAGTCGTGATACACTTGTTAGGTGTTTCCAATGACTTGTGAGGTTATTGTAAGTGATGTATAAATTAGGCATGTATGCTAGAGTGGATGATCATGGAGCCTAGACCATTTTATTATAGATATCCTATGTGTATTGTTAATACTAAGTGTTAGTGCTTTGGGTTTTAATTAAATAAGGCATACATGTCTCGCATTTTCTCTAAATGTAAATTCTACCTCTTTCTTATATATTTTCCCTTGAAAGAAATTTCAAGGTTTTTCGTAAGGTCATAGCGAATGTCATGAGAGTAGAATTAGAATGTGAGGTTTTCTTTTAAAGAAGGAAAAAACAAGGATGATGGCCCGTGAATATATGGGTGATGCATTCATATAATAGAATAGTTGGAATTTTCCATTTTAATTACTTCCCTTAGATTGACCTTGATCCACTTTAGCTCGAGTGGAACGCATCGGATATGGCCCATGAGAATCCCTTTTATTGTGTATATATATTAGATACATGCATAGGTTTATTTGATGTTTTCTTTATGATTATGTTTACAATCACTAGGATAGTGTAATATCAAATAAACAAATAAAATATATGATGTCTTATAATTATAAAATGAACCCTCACTTGAAATTTGAGTTTAATAATTTCTAATTAAATTCTATATCACATGTAAATGGGAAATATTAGGTTGTGCTTAATTGTTCTAGCCTTCCATCAAAAGCAGTTGGTATGTGAGATGCTGCCATGCTTAGTCCATTGGCCACGAGTCATGGTATGTGCTAAATGGAGAAAATAGTTATGACCTCTACTAGCATGGGCATGCCCATGGGGTATAAGGGCTAAAAGTGCTGGCCATGAGTTATGGGCTAGTTGTTTCACTTACATAGATTTCAACTTTTGACACTTAGTACCATTTGGGTTCATAAAATTATGGTGTATGGGAAGAGTGAGGTAAAATAGTTTGAAGGTTGCATTGGGAAGTAATTGTTAATGTGTTAACTACCTTTAATTTTGTCATATGGGCTCATAAAATTGGGGTGCATGATAAGGCTAATTGGGCCTCCAACCCATAAGGAAATATGATTTCCCGAATCACCATCTAGAGGGTGATGGTATTTGAATAAAATAGTGGGAGATATTTATAATTAAAGATCATATTATAAATAAATATATTGTTTAATAATGCTTAGTTTTTTTGCCTCTCTCAGGATAATAGCTATCACTTTTAGATCCACTTGATTTTTTCTAGATAACAATAAACATTATTAAGTTCCAATATATTCGGGTTGCTCTTAAAGCTTGAGAATGGTTCAAAAATTTAAGAGGTTTAAGAAATGTGCAAAAGAGAGTTTTCTACAATAGTTGCAAAAAGAACTCCCTTAAAAGTTGGGGAAGCACTTTTCACTGCACATTCTATAAAGAGTTGTAGATGACCTTCTACAATTGTTAAAAAGGACATTCTATAAGGAGTTATAGGAGATTCTAGCTATCAAAGCCCAACTTTGATTATTAGTTCTACCTACTGTAAGACTAATGGTGTAAGAGAAGGAGTGAGAAAGAGTTCTCAATAGAAACAAAATACAAAATCGGGCATGGCTAAAGGATTAATCCGGATAATATACATTTACACAACCATTGTAGTTGAAGGAGCACAGAAAGAGAAAATACATGTATGGACTTGCTTAAATGAATGGAAGGTGTTCTAATTCAAGCCTTGAATTAGAAAGGGTTCTAATTCAAACTTTGACTTAAAAAGGGTTTTAATTCAAATTTACATTTTGTTGAAGTCAACCATTAGCATTGATAATTTTTCTTTGGTATTGGAGTCTAATTATGATCCCATCTCTGCAAGGAGTTGTAGAGGATAACAAGAAGAATGAGACTAAGAGGAAAGGACAATCCTTAGGCTTGGAATTGAAGCAAATGTTTATTCATTAACTAAAGAAATGATCCACTTAGCTTTAGATGAAATTAAGGATAGTACTAATTGTTTGCCTTTATACCAAGTGACATTGAGAACAAAATCTCTGTTGAACAGAGAAAAGTTTGATTAGAAAATCAAAGAATGGAAATGTTCCAAGTTCTTGATAGTAGTGCATTTTCAATTAACTTTATACTACTAGAAAATTCCATGTTACAAGATTCAACAAAATAGAATTTAATTAGATAATCATAGTTTCACATACTTGTGGCATGCGTGGTTAGAAAATATCTCTGAGAAAAGACTTCACAATTTGGCATGAATTCTTAATCTTTAAGACAAGCATGATATGCCAACCTATGAATCTTGCCTAAGGAAATGATAACCAAATCACCATTTATTGGACGAATGGATCATTGCATGAATTTATCAAATTTGATCCTTACAGATATATGTGGGTCACTAATTGTTAGTACTCAAGGAAACTACCACTATTTCATGACCTTTATCAACAATCCATCAAGGTATGGGTATGTGTATCTTTAGATACAAGTTTAAACAATTTGAAAGTTCAAAGATTTTAGGCATAAAATAGAGAAACAAATAGAGAAAAATATAAAGACTATTCGATTTGATTGAGGAGGTAAGTACTTGAGCTCAAAGTTTCATGATTATCTAAGGAGAATTGGATTCTCTCAAAGTGTGGAAATGTTTAATTTCACTAAATTTCCTCTTTCATTATGGGGATACACCGTGACATTCTGATTAAATAGGATTGTCATCTAAGTCGATGCCTAAAATATTATATGAGATATGATATGATAAAACTCCTCATACGTAAGGGCACTAGGAGCCTGCTTGTGCAAAGCAGTTAGTAGAAGAAAGGTCAGATGCAAGATCCAACTTATACAAATTTGTGGTGTATCTATAGAAATCCAATAGATACAATTTCTATGATTCCTAGAAACAAAAGTGTTTATTTTGAGGAATACCACCTTCTTGAGAATGAGTATTTATTGGATAGAAATAGCTAGATCATAAAACTTGTAGGAGTTCAAGAATCACAATTTGTCCCACAAATGGCAGTGGTACATAAATGAATTACTAAATTCTAAGTATACAAACCTCTGAATAAGATTTAAAAGTATCTCGAGACCACCCACGAGTTATGGTCTCTTGCTGAATAGCAACACGGAGGAACTTCCTTTGGATTTTGATCCAATGAGATATGATGATATCAGTTCGGGAAAATAGTGAAGTATCATCCTAGATGGACTTCGTGTACTCCAACAAGGTATGAACCTTGGTGGACCCACCATAGGGTATTGTACTTGTTGGCTATAAGGGGGCTTGCAAGCAAAAGCTTGGAGTACATGGGGAGGTGATGACCTATAAGGTATAACTATGGCCAAGGTTGAGCTCAAAGTCAAAGTGTTGACTATTGAGAAAACTTTTTAACCAGATGTATCGAAGTCTATTAGTATTTTACTGGCCAATTTTTTATATTATGACTACTAAGATATTAGTGATATGAGGACTGTCTTTCTCAATAAGGGTAATGAGAAAGGAGATCTAAGTGTAGTAGTATGAGGTCTTTGTATTAAAAGAACACAAGCATAAGGTTTGCAAGCATCAAAGGTCCCCTTATGGACTTGAAATGCACTTCTGCTAAGCTAGAGCAATCAATTTGCTATGTTAATCCAATGGTTTGATTTTCTCAAGAATGTGATGAACCAAGTGTTACAACAAGTTAGTGGGAGCATAGTAAAGTTTATTATGTTGATAATATTCAACTTATAGTGATAGTGTAGGAATTTTAGAGTCAACTAAGACTTGTTATCTACTAAGTTCTCCATGAGGGATTTAGGAAAAGAATCTTAGAGATTGGGGATTTAGATATATATATATATACATAGATTTAAGAGGATGCTTGGATTACCCTAAATCATGTACATAGATGCTAAAAAGGTTTAGCATAGAGGAATAAAAAATGAGATTCCTGCCTATGAATCATTGGTTTTATTTTTTGAAGTATATGTCCCTAAAGACTTCTGGAGGAAGGAGAAAAGAATAAACTCATGTGCTTTGTGTATCATATAGGAATCCATGTACAAGATGTGATACCATAAATACTCTGAGTGTCACATGTAGATATCGGTCTATTTCATGTGAAGAGCTTTGAAAGCTATAGAGAAGATCTTTTAGGTGTTTGTTAAGCACTGAAGATGTCTTTTTGGACTACGATTATTGAGAACTAAAGCTAGAATGTCGCATCTAGCTTTTTAGTCCGATGTAGATAACTTGAAGTCTAAGTCAAGAATTGTGTTCATCTTAATGGTAGGTGGTCAATAGGAAGGAGTTCCAATCTTGAGACAGTTGTGGATTCCACCACTGAGGTTGAATACATCACTACATACGATGCTGCAAAAGAAGGTGTCTGGCTAAGGAACTTCGACCAAAGATTAAGAGCATTTTTTATCATTGTTGATCTTGTACCTCTCTATTATGAAAACAATAGGGCAATTGCACAAGAAAAACAACCAAGATTTAATCATAGATCCAAGCATGTAATGAGGTGATACCATTTGATTCAAGTAATCATTAGTAGAGGTGACTTAATAGTGGAAAGAACTGCCTTGACAAAAAACATAGCAAATCCACATATTAGACCCCTAGGGAAAATAGTATTTGAAAGACATCTATGAAGATGGGCCTACGATACTAGGTAATTGGCTCTAGGGTAAGTGGGAGAATGTTAGAGTAGCGCATGGCGTGCTAATTAATTGTTGCTTCAATACTCTTTATCTTTAATTGCAGTTACATAATTAGATAGAGTACATAGACCATATATAGCAATAGGGATGGTCATGCATATGATAGCGATCATGGAATATACCTTTATGGCATTGGTCTTAAATTAGTTTCAAGTTAAGGGTTTATTGAGATAAAACATCGATAAGCTTATTAGACTCGAAAGGAGAATATCTCATTCCATAGACACCGGCATAGTGACGCTAGTGCACATGTGTGGGTGCTCAGTGGGGAATGAGTGCAGAAAATAGGCCTATGGAAAATTCTTAATTGGAAACATTGTTCGTCGAATGAAAATTTTCTAGTTACTATAGTACATGAATTTATCCTTTGACTTGAGGCACCATGGGTAACCTTGTACAAAACATCATGCACTTTGATATATTTCTCGGCTGCATGATAATCACAAGAGGTTTACGTTGGGTGTAAGATCTTCGTGTATGGATGTTATGGAGTGGCTAACAAAGGATCCTCACCTATCTAGCAGAATAGGTGAATTTTTTATGCATTGCACGGTCCTTGACTCAAAAGCCTTTGGACAAAGCAGGATGACTATTGGATGAGGGTTTTCTAATCATTAATCACGAGTCAATTGGACTAGGAATATGATAATAGTTATTAAGTCAATTAGGGTTTCAACTATTAACTCATGCCCCAGACTTAATCAGAATAGAACAATCGAACTTGTATGGTACTCCTAATAGAATATGTGACATGAAATTTTTTACCTTTGCGCTATCCTAACACTAATCCAATGGCATAATCACTTGCATCGCACAAGAGCTCAAAAGATAAGGTCCAGTCTGGAGCGACTATGATAGGGCTGATATATAGTTTTTAAACATTAGGATACATTAGAGGAATCATCATCAAACTTAAATGTTACCTCTTTCATGAGAAGAGTCCAAAGAGGCTTTGTAATTTTGGAAAAGTCCTTGATGAAATGTCTGTAAAACCAAGCATGCCCTAAGAAACTCCGCACTCCCTTAACTGACATTACTGGAGGTAATTTCTCTATGGTTTTGATATTTGCACAATCAACTTCAATCCCTTTTGTAGAAACCTTATGACCTAAAACGATGCCTTCTTGAACCATAAAGTGACATTTCTTCCCATTTAGGACCAAATTGGTTTTCTCGCACCGCTTGAGAACTAGTGTCAAGTGCTACAAACCAGAATCAAAAGAATTACTGAAAAAAAATTCATCCATGAATATCTCAATAAAATACTCTACCATATTAGAAAAGATGGCGATCTTGAACCGTTGAAAGATAGTGAATTAAAAAAACCAAATGGCATACGTCTAAAAGCTAAAATGCCATAAAGACATGTAAAGGTGGTCTTTTCTTAGTCCTCAGGTGCTATGGCAATCTGATTATATCCTGAATATCCATCAAAGAAGCAATAAAAAGAATGACTAGCTAACCTATTAAGCATTTGATCATTAAGGGTAGAGGGAAGTGGTCATTCCTAGTAGCTTTATTTAGCTTCTTATAGTCCATGCATACACGCTAACTAGCTACAGTTCTAGTGGGAAGCAGTTCATTATTATCATTTTCCACTACAGTTATCCCATATTTCTTAGGTACTATTTGAACAAGACTTACCCAAATACTATTAGAAATAGGATAGATAGATAATACCTGCATCGAGTAGTTTCAAAAGTAGATAATACCTGCATCGAGTAGTTTCAAAACCTTAGCTCTTACCACCACTTTTATATTCGAATTGAGATAATGTTGATGCTCCATAAATTGCTTATAGCTTTCCTCCATCAATATCTTGTACAGTAGATAGATGGTCTAATATATTTGATATCAACAATAGGCCATCCCAAAGCTATATTAGCTCCCTTAGTAGCTTCTCTTCCTATTTATTATTTAAAGCAACATAAATAATAATAGGAAGAGTAGAAGATTCCCCCAAAAATGCATACCTCAAGTGATTTGGCAATTGCTTAAGTTCAAGAGTGAGTGTTTTCTCTACAAAAGGTACTGGACATGTAGGGGCTTTGCCAAGATCTTCAATTGGTCTCTTGATGAACATAGGTGGCAAATATCTAATTGAATCAAGCACTCAGAGACTTCCTTATCATCTATGTTTGTTGCCCCAATCATACATGCCTTAAGTGAGTCTAGTGGATAGCTGGCTTGAAACACTTCTTTTGTGCAATGGTCAGCAATCTCAATACACTTGCAACTATCTTTTTCACCTGGATACTTTAGTGCTTTGAACATGTCGAAAGTAACTTGTTCATCCTGTACCCTCAGGATGAGCTGGCCATTCTAAACATCGATAAGGGTTCTCCCCGTAGCCAAGAGTGATGGGGATTTCTTGTTCTTGATCTTCCTCCATGTCCAAGCCCAAGTTTCTTATAAATAGAAAGAGGCATGAAATTAATACTTGCACCAAGGTCACATAGAGCTCTATCAAAAACAAAATTGTCAATAGTGAAAGGAATCATAAAACTCCTTAAATCTTTCAACTTGGGTGGTAATTTCTTTTGCAAGATTGTCTTGCACTCCTTAGTGAGTGTCACCGTCTCATATACCTCTAGCTTTCATTGTTGGAGAGGTTCTCCTTCATGAATTTCACATAGTTGTGCATTTGCTCTAACGTATCTACAAAAGGAATGTTAATGTGCAACTTTTTAAAAACATCCAAAACCTTAGAAAATTCCTTATCTAATTTTTATTTTGGGAAGCGCTAAGGAAACAGAATAGGTGGCATATATAGGGGAGGGTTGTCTGGAAATATCTTTGACTTAGATTTCTTAACTTCTTTGCTTCGTGTTTCATTAGACTCCTCAACTGCAATCTCCTTTTCTGGCTTCTTTGATTCATTGACATTTCTTCCATGCTCTAGCAACTCTTTATCACTACACAAAGTAATGGCTTGCTTATTCTCCTTGGGTTTAGTCTCAGTGTTGCTAGGCAATGAACCTTAACGTCTTGCACTATATATTCACAGTCTATCCCACTTGAACCTCTAAGTTTCAAATAGAGATTGATTGATTCTAAATAGAAGACTTGTTTCTAGAAAGTTGCCTCAGTTCTTGCCATAAACTGATTTTTATTCATTGTGAGTTGGGCAAGAGCATCTTCAAGAGAAACTTTGGGTGGTTGTTGAAGCTGATTTAGAGGCTTAACATTTAATAGTGGTTTTGGTGGTCTCATTGTATTTTGCTCATTCCTCCACAAAAAAATTGGATGGTTGCGCTATCCTGGATTGTATGTGTTGGAGTATAGGTTGTTCTGCTGAGTAGCATTCCCTACAAACTTGCTCTGGCTAAGATGGGGCGAAGGGATTCCCAACTTGGCATTCAATGCTTGGGTGAGGGCTATTGCAAAAATTGCATACCTCAACTGATGTGGAGCTAGAATTTACAGTGAAAGAGCTAAGTTGTTGAGATAATGTAGCAACTTGAGCAGTGAGGGCAGTAAGGGCATCTACTTCATGTACTCCAAATACCTTTTTTAGCATAATTCTCTTGGGAGGCCATTGATAAGCATTTGCAACCATCATCTCAAGAAGTTCATAGGCCTCTTCGTGTGTCTTGCCTATAAGAGCCTCGCTAGCCGCTGTATCTACAAAAGTTCGGGTTGTGCCACTCAACCCATAATAGAAAGTTTATACTTAAAGCCAATCTAGTAAACCGTTATATGGGCACTATCTTAATAGATCGTACCTTTCCCAAGCTTCATGTAAAGTTTCCATGTCATACTGAGAAGAGGTTGTGATGTTGTTTCTCAACCTTCCATGTCTTAGTTGGTGGAAAAAATTTAGCCAGGAAAGTTTGAGCTAAGTCGGCCCATGTAGTGATTGCACTCGGTGGCAATGAGTTTAACCAAATCTTTACATTATCCTACAATGTGAAAGGGAACAACCTCAATTTAATACCATCATCAGTAATGCCATTGTGCTTGAATTTGTCACAAATTTTGAGAAAGTAGGTAATTAGTGCATTAGGATCCTCGTTGGCTAACCCACAAAACTAATTAGTTTGAACTATTTGGATGATAGCCGACTTGATCTTGAAATTATTGACTTGAATGGCAGCGCATCGAATTCCTATGAGATTCTTATTAACCATTAGCATTGCATAGTTTGGAAGTGACATACGGTTTTCCACAACTACATGTTGTGGTGGTCGATTGCGGTCATCTGCTACCCTTTCACTCTCGATAGTTTCTTGTGGTGATTTGGAGGATTCTCTCTTTTCCTGTTGATTTTTTTACAACTCTTTTTGTTATTTAGGTCAAAGAGAATCAAGATTTCACTTCGAAATTTTCTTATGCACCTTAGAAACTCCTGGAAAAAGCAAGAACATTAATTAAAAGAGAGTAAACAAAAGTTCAAATTAAAATCAGAGTTACTTGATATCAATATTACTAAAACAAATAGATCCACGGTAATGGCGCCAAAAATTTGTTATGAAATTTGTGAATCCAAGTACACATTATCATTAACAACTAATAGAGTGATGAGTGAGTATCGTTCTCACGAGAACTGGTGAATTACTAAGTACCAAAATTGTATTAACTCTAATTATATTTGAACAACTAAAATAAAGTATCAATTAATAGATTAAAACTAAGCTAGCAATAAGCAAATGCAAGATCAAATGTATTGAGAACCCAGGGCTTTTGATTTCACCATGATTAATCAGAATTGAATATCATATTTCAACAGTCTAAATTTATTCTCCTAATTGATAGTCGAGAAACCTTAATTCTTCATTAGCCTCTTCCAATATCTCATGAAAATATTATTAATTGCTAATCCACTATATTTCTATGTGAATTACAACAATCAATAATTCATTAAACTTTGTGGATCTCATGAAATGACTACACAAACTATGCAAGTATATTCCTATCTTACATGCAATTTATAACATTCAACACAATAAACTAGACACATAACTCACCTCCTTGGTTATTATGGTTAACAAATCATCTAATTAGTGGCCAATTAATTAGAAGTATTAAGAACAACAATGAATACTCAATTAGGAAAAATAAATCATCAATCGAATTGATAGAATAATTTAAATTATCATAATTAGGTTGCATCATAACCCTAGAAAATAAAATTAGTTTATGCTAAAACTAAAAACATCCTAACAGAAATCATAGACAAGAAAAAAGAAGAAGAAAAAAAATAGAGAAAATCTAGATTTTGGAGAAATCTTCATAAAGTGTTGCGAATTCATTTTCGAGTTGATGAATCTTCTTCTTCAAATCTGTCTTCTTGAAGTTTCGGGCTCTTTTTTCTATTTGAATATGTTTTTGAATGACTACCCCTTTAAATGATGAAATAAATCTAATTTTGAATTGCCTTTTTCTTGAAGTTGAGTTGGATTAGGAAACTTGTCTGCGTTGCAGTGCCTAGGCGCTCAATATACTGCCCCGATGCAGTTTTTTCTTGCCGGCCTGTGCCAAGGTACTGGCCTCACAAGATTTTTTTTTCTTTTTCTTGTGCAGTGGCTAGGCACCGTATCCTAGTGCCTAGGTGCTGGGCTTGCTGCCCTCTTTCTTTTTTTTAGGGGAAGGGCGAAAATGTAGATTTTGCACCTCCAAGTCGACTTGCTATCTTCACACTCGAATTTGCAAAACAAACACTGAAAATGACAATAAAATTTTTTACAAAAATCTCAAAAATTAATTAAAAATTTAAGCAAATGGTAATAAATTAATAGGTATGAAACCCACTCATCAAAAACAAAGAATTTTGATCACATATTTGAAAAAAATTGCATATAACGTAATCAGTAAATTTACAAACTTTCATTTTAATGTGATGATTATGTTAAGCATGTTAGTTGGATGATCATGGATTCTAAGCCAATGCAATTGGTTTAATTCTATATACTTATTTGTTATTTTTAGGTTTTAAATAAAATGAGGCCTGTGAGTCTCGTCTTTTTCTTTAGTTTTTATTCTGAATATATTTCTATCTCCCTCCTATGTACCTCCCTTTGGAATTATTCCAAGGTTGCAAATGTAATAAGAGTAGAATTAGGGGGTGAGGTTTATCTTTTTTGCAATTGGATGGGCATTACAAGAAGATGGAATAAAGATAGAGGAAATGTGAGGAATTAGTCCCATGAGTGTATGGGATGCATTTATGTAATAGATAGGTTTATTTATATTTTAATTATCAACCTTAGATCGATTTTGAATCACATTAGCTCGAGTGGATCGTATAGGATTAAAGGCTCATGATCATCTATTTATTTTAGTATGTATGTGATTCATGTTGTGTTCATTGAATGCTCTTTATGATGTATGTTTTATTAGAGTAGAGCCCGACGTGCTAATTAGATTGTGCGTCCTTTATATTCTTGTATTTTTAAATATAATATTTTTCAAATTATATTAACAAAATAGGCATATTTCTTTATCTTCAATTATATCTTGTAATTAGATAAAGTTCTTAGACCAAACTTAACTATGGGTCATGATCACGCATTTGATGGTGATCATGGAATATGCCTCTATGACTTTGGTCTTAAATTAGTTCTGAGTTAAGGGTTTTTTAAGATGGGACATCGAATAGCCCAATAAACTCGTGCATATAATGCATGCTCGCATGAGGAGGATATCTTGCTCCATGGACATTGGCGTAGTAACGATAGTGTATTTATGCAGGTACTTGTTAGGGAACAAGTACACTGAACACACCTACTGGAAATTCTTAATTGAAAAATTATTTGTTGAAATAAGAATTTCCATGTCATGATAATGCACAATTAGTCCTTTGACTTGAGGCACCATAGTAACCTTGTGCATGTCATGTTTTGTTTTGATGTATCTTCTGATTATCTGATAATCATAAAGGGGACACGTTGGATATTGAATTGATATGTATGGAGGTTAATGAGTGGTTACCAAAGGATCCATCACTTGTCTGACAAAACAAATGAATATCCTATGTTTTCATAGTTCATGACTCAGAAGTCCTTGGCCAAGGCAAGATGAATGATAGACAGGGGTTTTCTAATGATTCATCATGAGTCATTGAAACTTGAAATAGAATCATAGTTATTGAGCAATTAGAGTTTAGACTATTAATCCATTCCCTATATTCAATCAGGAGATTAGTTGACGGAAGAACCTTACATGCATGATACTCATAATTAAAATAGGTTCACTCACTATTTCACCTAAGTTTAGGTAGTCAAGATACACTTGCCAGATATTTCCCATCACTTATGAGGTTCTTGAAATTAAAAAGTTAATTTAAAGCAGATTAATTAATTTGATTAGTTATTCAGAATAATTATTATTATTCATAAGTTGCAAATGTTGTAAGCCCACTGCTGGCTTAGTTGTGAACCTAAAGGATCACACACAATTTGAGATGTAATATTTCTAATTTAGAAATTGATCCAAGGGGTCAGATCTAATTAATTAATGCCGATTAATTAATTAGGGCTTAAATTAATTCCAATAGTTGAATTAATTATTTATTAAATAATTATATTATTTAATTGAACCTAATAAGATTAGAAAACTCAATTGGAGTGAAACAATTATTTGATTGGATCAAATCAACTGTGAACTCTATAAATTATTTTAATTGATTTACTCAATTAAATAACTAGATTATTTAATTGAGCCTAATTTGATTAGGTGGCTATGTGGAATTAATTAATTAAATTTGGGTTAAGATAATTAATTAGAATAATTATAGGATTTATTTTTGAGTCCAAACCCAATTCACAAAGGCCCATTAGGAGAGGCCCATGAAGGTAGTTGAAAAAGGACAAAAAGTCAAAAGTTTAGAATTCTTGATAAATCTTAAATATTTTTGGAAGATATGAAAGAGACAAAGAGAAGTTTAAATAAATCAAAATATTTTCCAACCAATCAATATGAGACACAAAATACCAAGAGTGGGACTCTTGGAATTTTGAGTCCCCTGTTTAAACATCATGACCGAAAATTATAGTAAGAATTTTGATCTCTCTAATTTTCAGCCATATAGAAAGAGAGAAAAGAAAAATTATTTCTTCATTCATTTTTTTCCCACCAAACATTCCATCTTTTATTTTAAGTATTAATTTTTTTATCAGAAGTTGATTATAAGAATTAATATTTTCTATACACACTCCATAAACTAGATTAGAAAATAAATAAGAATTGCTAGCGAAATTTTGATTTTATGTTCTTACTCAATGTGTGGACTACTTTAGAGGGGAGACGCGTGGATCACTGTAAACTAAATTCAAAAAAGGGGCTAGCAATTGATTGTTTGATAGCCTACAACAGTCGAAATACATAGAAAGGTATGAATTGAAACTTTAATTATTTTACTACAATAATTGAAAATTGTGAGATTGTTAGAAATCGCATCGGATTTGGGGTATTACTATAATTGTTATGCTGTGATGTTCCTAAAATTTTCAATTTTCCTTATATATACTTTACATTTTTTAAATGAGAGTAGAATAGGGTGAGGTTTTTCTTTTTGCTTTTTGGTGGACAAGAAAAAGGTATGGGATATATTCATGTAATAGAAATTAGTTTCTATTTCCATTGTATTATCCTTAGATTTACCTAAATCCATTTTTAGCTCAGATGGATCATATAGGATTGACCCATGATCATCCAGATTATGTATGTATTAGATGCATACATAAAGTTGATTTAATATTTTCAAATAATATACTTGTCGTCAATTGAATGCATATTTTTAAATAAATCAAGATTAAAACTGATGAGATCTTGGTTAAAATTGATTAAAATTAAATTCTGATTTCAAGCAAATATGGATAAAATTAGGTCGGATCTAATAATCCATGCCTACCATGAAAAGTAGTTGACATGATGATACTACCTTACTTTGTCATTGGTCATGAGTCGTGGAATGACTTTGTAATGGAAAGCTATGATCTCTACTAAGCATAGTGATGCCCATGGGATAGACTCATCTCTATATTAGCAATGAGTCATGGAATGTTTTGATGCTCCATCTACATGGAGCTTTGATGGGTCTTACTTGACACCTTGTACAATATGTGCTCATAAAATTGGGATATATGGGAAGAAGTGAGGTAAAGTATCTTGAGGGTTGCATGGAGGTACAATCGTTAAAAGTTAACTACCTTTCAATATATTTTATGGGCTCATAAAATTGGGTATATGACATATTGATTAGGCCTCAAGCCTATTAAGAAATAAGATTTCCAAAATTGCCATTAGGGGTGATGAAATTCTAATAAATAGTAGGAGATATTTATTACTTAAGACCTTGTTATAAATGAATATGATTTTGAAAAAATGTTAATTTTCTACATTGTTTAAATTTGTAGATTGTCTATAAATGGCTAAAAATCCACTTGCATCAATTTTGGAAGCTAATGTATTAACTAGTCCTAACTATATCGATTGGTTAAGGAACCTTTGTATTATTCTACAGTCCAAAAAGAGGGTTACATACTTGATGTGATCCTACCGTTGGCTGCATTGAAAGCTTGTGGATTATCACAAGCTGGTTGATGATGATCTGCAAGTGCGATGCTATATGATGGCATCGACGTCAAATGAGTTGTAAGGGCAACATGAGGTACATACCCATGCGCATGATATCTATATTCACTTACAAGAGTTGTATGGTGAACATACTAGGCCGGTGAGATATCAGATCTCAAAAGAGCTTTTTAGGACCTGTATGATGGAGGGCTCTTCAATCCATGATCATGGATTGAGGATAATAGGCTTGGTTGAAAGCTTGAGTCACTTGTAGTCGTTATGGATAACGAGTTGTATTTAGATCTTATCTTACAGTCTTTACCTCCATTGTTTGACACCTTTGTTGTCAACTTCAACATGCATAAAATAAAAACTAGCCTTGTTGATCTGACTAATAGGTTGAAGACGACTAAGTCCACTATGAAGAAGGACAAACTGATTATGCGTGTTAGATTTTCATCTAACTCAAAGGCTGCAAAGCCCAAGAGAAATAAGAGAAAAGGAAAGCGTTCCTCAAAATCCAAAGGTATGAAGCCAACAGGTGGCATCTCCAAGAGTTCCAACAAGACTGATGGCAAGTGCTGTTAATGCAGCAAACCTGGGCAATGGAAGATGAACTACAAGGAGTACCTTGCGAACCTGAAAAATTTAAGTACTTATTTTGTTGAAGTTAACTTATCAGTTAACGATGCTTCTTGGGTATTGGATACCGAATTTGGGTCTCATCTTTGCCATGATTTGCTGGTGATGGCAAGAAGTAGGAAGCTAAGTAGGGGAGAGATAGTCCTACGGCTTGGGAATAGAGTAAAGGTTGCTGCATTAGTCATACGAAGTGTCAACTTAGCTTTAGGAAATTGAGTAGTTTTAGTTTTAAACAATTATCTTTATATTTGAGAGATAGTTAAGAACATTATCTCCATTTCTGTTTTGGATGTAGAAGGTTTTACTTTTTCAATAAAACATGGAAGTTGTTCCATTTTTAAAGATTCATTTTTTATCACCTCTCCCATATTAATGAATGGCTTATATTCTATTACTCCCCATAACTCCTTTTTCCATGTTCAACACAATAAAAGAAAAATAGATAATCATAGTTTCGAACTCTTATGGCATGCTTGATTAGGACATATCTCTGAGAAGAGAATTCATAAGTTGGCCCAATTGCTCAATCCTTCGAGAGAGTAAGGAATGCCAACATGTGAGTTATGTCTGAGAAGAAAGATAACCAAATCACCGTTTGTTGGACAAGTGGAGTAAGCCAAAGATCTATTAGATTTGATCCATTCGGATGTATATAGGCCACTAAGTGTTAATGCTCGTGGGAACTATCACAACTTTATAGCTTTTACTTATGATTATTCTAGGTATGGTTATGTCTATCTTATGTGATACAAATCTGAAACTTTTAAAAAGTTTAAAGAATTCAGATGTGAGGTGGATAAACAAATTAGGCTAAGTATCAAGGCTCTTCGATCAGATCGAGGAGGTGAATACTTGAGCATAAAGTTTCTTGATTATCTAAAAGAGGATGGGATTCTCTCTTAGTGGACCCTTCCTGCTACTCCTCAACTCAACGGAGTTGTGGAGCATAAGAATCGAACCTTGTTGCACATAGTTCGATCAATGATGAGTTTCACTAGCTTTCTCTTTTATTCTGGGGCTATGATCTAGAAACAACGGCATGCCTATTAAATAGAGTGCCATTAAGGTCGGTGCCCAAAACACCATATGAGATATAGTGTGGAAAACCACCCTTTTACAAATATCTTAAGGTGTGGGGGTGTGCTAGTTACGTAAAGCAGCAAGTGGGAGATAAATTGGATATAAGATCCAGTTTATGTAGGTTTGTGGGGTATCCAAAGGAATCCATTGGACATTACTTCTACAACCACTCAGAACAAAAGGTGTTTGTTTCAAGGAATGCCACCTTTTTAGAAGAGGAGTTTCTATTGGATAGAAATGGCGAAGTCTAGAACTTGAAGAAATTTAAGAACTATAGAGTCTTCCAACAGATGCAGTAACGAACCAATCAGCTGTGGTTGGGCCTTCAGACACACAATCTCCTAGGAGATCCTATAGGATCTCAAATCTACCTAAGAGGTATGGCTTTTTGTTAGAGAACAACGAGGAGAATCTTCCCTTAAACAGTGATCTAAGGACTTATGGAGAGGTGATGTCAGACATCAACTTGGGAAGATGGCAAGAAGCCATGCAATCTGAGATGAACTCCATGTACTCTAACTAAGTATGGGCCTTAATGGAGCCACCATAGAGAATAGTTTCCATTGGCTACAAATGGGTCTACAAGCGGAAGCTTGGAGTAAATGGATAGGTAGCAACCTATAAAGCATGACTAGTCACAAAAGGTTTTACTCAGAAGCAAGGAATTGATTATGATGAGACTTTTTCACCAGTAGCGATGCTTAAATCCATCCAGATACTGCTAGCTATTTCAGCGTATTATGACTATGAGATATGGTAGATGGATGTGAAGACCGCTTTTCTTAATGGAATTATTGAGAAAGAGATCTATATGAAGCAGCCAGAAGGCTTCATATCCAAAGGGAGTGAGCAAAAGTTTGCAAACTCCAGAGATCCATTTATGGACTCAAGCATGATTCCCAAAGCTGGAACATCCAATTTGATAAGGTAATCAATTCATTTAATTTTCATAAGAACTCGAATTTACCCTGTGTATATAAGAAGGTTAGTGGGAATGTAGTGACATTTATTATGCTATATGTTGACAACATCCTACTCATTGGGAATAATAAAAGGGGATGCTGCAGTCAACTAAGACTTGGTTATTTAATTAGTTCTCCATGAACGATTTGGGAGAAGTATCATTTATTCTTGGAATAAAGATCTGTATAGACAAGTTAAGAAGGATGATCAGACTATCCCAATCTATGTATATAGATAAAATGCAAAAAAGGTTTAGCATGGAGGAATCCAAGCAAGGATTATTGCCAATGAGTTGTGGAGTTTCTCTCTCAAGGGCAATGTCAGCTAAGACTCTTGAGGAGAGGGAAAGGATGACCCGCATACCTTATGCATCTACCATAGGAAGCATAATATATGGTATGCTATGTACAAGGCCTGATGTCGCATATCCTTTGATTGTCACGAGCAAATATCAATCCAATCCAGGTAAGGAACATTGGAAGGCCATAAAAGTGATCCTAAAGTACATGAGAAGGACTAAGGATATCTTTCTTGTATACGGCTCTTGAGAATTGAAACTAGAAGGCTATATTGATTCTAGTTTTCAGTTCGATATAGACAACTCAAAGTCAATATCTAGATACGTATTCACCTTCAATGGTGGTGCGGTCAGCTAGAAGAGTTCCAAGCAGGAGACGATCGTAGATTTTACCACCAAGGCTACATATATTATTGCATTTGATGCAGCAAAAGAAGCTATTTGAATAAGAAACTTCATCCAAAAGTTGGGTTAGGTTTCGTTCATTATTGATCCTGTATTGATATACTGTGATAACAATGGAGCTATTACACAAGAAAAATAGCTAAGATATCATCAAAGATCCAAGCATATTATGAGGAGATACCATCTGATCAGAGAGATCATTGGTAAAAGCAACATTTTAGTGGATAGAGTCACTTTGATAGAAAATATGGCAGAACCGCTGACCAAACCTCTAGCACAGAAGGTATTCACTGGACATCTTGAGAAGATGGGCCTAAAGTATATGGACAATTGGTGCTAGGGTAAGTGGGAGATTGTTAGAGTAGTGCCTGACGTGCCAAATAGATTGTGCATCCTTTATACACTTGTATTTTTAAAAATAATCTTTTTTAAATTATATTAATAAAATAGGCAAATTTCTTTATCTTTAATTCCATATTGTAATTAGATAAAGTTTTTAGATCAAATTTAGCTATGGGGCATGCTCACGCATTTGATGGTGATAATGAAATATGCCTTTATAACTTTGGTCTTAAATTAGTTTCGAGACAAGGGTTTTTCAAGATGGGACATTGAATAACCCAACTGACTCGTGCATGCTCGTGTGAGGAGAATGTCTCACTCCATGGACATTGGCGTAGTGACGCTAATGCATGTATGCAAATACTTGTTATGTAACAAGTACACTAAACATGTAATACCCACTACTCAACAACTAGATATATAGTATAATTTAATATGATAGAGCTTGTGTATACGTGCGATATTTTTTTTTGTAACATTTTAAGAAAAGATAAATTACTTCTTACATGCATAACCTTGTTTAAAATACTTTTTCACACATGTCGTGTATATAGCAGGATCAATATTTATATAAAAGCGCAACACCCACAACGACCATAATATTTACATACTTATTTATAGTAAAGTTTTAAAAGCAAAATATAGTACAAGTCTAAAAATATAATACAACAGACTCAAAATATAACAAGCTAACAAAATAGCCCAACAGGTCGACATCCATGTACACACTCCCTCAGACACCTGCACGAGCTCCAACAACCGTCCAGCCAGTAAAAAATGCTTCAAGCATTGTCGTACTCACCTACAATGCATAAACTATATAAGCTAATGCTCAGCAAGTAAAGATTATGAATGTCAAAGAATAATCCATAATATCAAGTCATGCATCTGAAAATGCTATGCCCACAATGCAATTTTATGCATCAAAATATTTCTCTCAAAATTATTTCTTTCTTGGGCCCCTGACAATGCCACTATCCCATGCACTGGAAAAGAGCTCTGTACACCGCCATAATCCAATGGCCAATAATCTAATACTCATATGCATGCAAATCCATGCACACGAACCTGCAAATCCATGCATGCTTCGGTACACTAGTAGTGGTCAACAAAATATTTTCCTTTCTCAGAATCATATCGTGCAATGCAAGATTTATCACAATGCTCGTATATGATGCATGAACATGACAATGACAATGCCTATGTATGTATGCTCAATGGGGAGCCCTCTACTATGCACATATAATTTATGATATTATATATATAATTCACACATCTACTATGTCTATGCATTGTGGTTGCAAATGAATCTTTACTTACCTTTCACTTGGTTGGTGGCTTAGTCTAAATTTGTTTAGTATTCCTCTCCAACCTTAGATGTAAAATAGCCTATAATATTACCCAACATCAAGCACCATTCCCAATTTGGCAAGTTGAAAGCATAAAATCGCTTACTAAGACATTAAACACCAAGTTATCTAGGTAACAATCAAACTTTCATAAACTAGAACCTAATATAGTCCCTCAAATACCTTAATTTCTCATCTTAAATACGTGTAAATATCATGTAATTGAAGTATTATCACTCTAATAGCATGTACTTAATTGTTAGAACTCAATAGTAACATGTTTAGGTTGAAACATACTAAGTTATAAAATGGGACAGATTCACATTTTCATATTTTCCTTCTGTCCAATCTAGTTGCATGCTAAATTGATTATTAAGCACATCTAATCACTCCCAAATTTTTATAATTTCTTAAAATTACTAATTTACCTCAGTAAAACCAGCCTATTTATCACAGCACAAAAATTGTAAGTTCTATCATGACAATTTTGAGTGTTTCTTCAAATATCAAACCATATTTTCATTTATGATCTCTCCAAACTTATATACATCACCTAAACTCATATATAAACACATATATGGTGAAATATAAAGGTTTTAATCAAGTTATTATATATATATATAAAGCTTTATAAATAAAAATCAAAAAGTATACAACTTCTGTCTCTATTTATTTCTATTGCGATTTTGCAACTAAAAATTATAAGACCATAGATAACATCCTAACATGATTATAAACAATAATAGAATCTTTAAAAATCATAAAACCTCAAACAATTTAAGAATTGAAATCAAAACATAAGTTAAGCTCACCTATGTATAATTTTAAGTCTGTACTTGCTCCTCCTTACTTTCCTTTGCTTTCTTCACTTTTTCTTCACTTGGAACTCACTTGGGAGCAACTTCTAAAATTTCATATGGAGGTTTTGGAGTTGAAATACTCATAATATAGTTTTTGGTCGTGGTTCAAGGATAGAAATGAAGAAAGATTGAGGTGGTAGTTTGGTATGGCAAAGCTTGAGCTGGCAAAGTTTGAGGTGTCAAGTGGTAGTTCAAATCTGATATTACACACATCTTATACAAATGTAATCTAGTGTTTCTCATTATTGATTTATCTATTTACAACCTATTTTAATTTCTGTATGATAGGATAATAAATTCTATCCTAATTTCTTAACTATTCATTTGATCTCTAAACCGATTGACATCCAATTCTTAAATGCTTGTCATGTTTGCATTTCTAAAATCATATGCACATATGGACCTTGTAATATGACACTTAAATCATATTATATCATGTCCAATATCCTAAGTATGTTAATTTACAAATATATACTATTGAAATAACTTGATCAAATCAAATTAAACCGTATAAACTTACTAGTAACACTTTTAACACTTCTAAAAATTATAACGTGTAACCTAGTAATATTAATCATACTGATACCTAATTTTCTTCTTATCCCAATTTATAATTGACCATTTAAGTTAGGGGATTCGATAATCAATACCGTGCGAAAGCTTCAAAATTAAGTTTAATGATTAAGAACGACGTATAAAATAAAATAGATTATATGATGTCAATTTAAATGCAAATAACACGTAATTAATATGTAATGCATGAATCATATTTGGCCATGTGAGTAGTAAGAGGCTCGGGTATCACAGAACAGGCCCACTAGAAATTCTTAATTAGAAACTTATTTGTCGAAATAAGAATTTTCATGTTACGATAGTACACAATTAGTCCTTTGACTTGAAGCACTATGGAAGCCTTGTGCATGTCATGTTTCATTTTTTATATATTTTATGATTGCCTGACAATCAAAAAGGGGATACGTTGGATGTTGATTTAATATGTATGGAAATTAATAAGTGGTCAACAAAGGATCCATCACTTGTTTGATAGAATAAGTGAATTTTCTATGTTTTCATAGTTCATGACTTATAAGTCCTTGGCCAAGGTAAGAAGAATAGGGCTTTTCTAATGATTCATCACGAGTTATTGAAACTTGAAATATGATCATAGTTATTAAGCAATTAGGGTTTTGACTATAAGTTCATGCCCTATATTCAATCAAGAGATTAGTTGATGGAAGGATCTTACGTGTATGATACTTGTAATTGAAATAGATCACTTGCTATTTCACCTAAGTTTAGGTAGTCATGATACACTTGCAATGTATTTTCCATAACTTGTGAGGTTCTTGAAATTAAAGAGTTAGTTTCAAGTAGATTAATTAATTGGATTAATTAATCAGAACAATTATTATTATTCATAAGTTGGTAATATTGTAAGTCCACTGCTAGCTTAGTTGTGAATCTAAAGGGTCACACACAATTTGAGATGAAATATTTCTAATTTAGGAATTGATCCAAGGGGTCGAATCCAATTAATTAATAGAGATTAATTAATTGGGGCGTAAATTAATTCAAAGAGTTGAATTAATTATTTAATTAAATAATTGAATTATTTAATTGGACCTAATAAGATTAGAAAATCAAATTGGAGTGAAATAATTATTTGATTGGATCAAATCACTTGTGTAGTCCGTAAATTAATTTAATTAACTTACTTAATTAAATAATTAAATTATTTAATTGGGTCTAATTTGATTAGGTAGGTTAGATGAAATTAATTAATTGAATTTGGATTAAAATAAATAATTAGATTAATTGTAGGATTTAATTTTGAGTATAAGCCCAATTGATAAAGGTCTATTAGGAGAGGTCCATGAAGATAGTTAAAAAATGATGAAAAGTCAAGAGTTTAGAATTATTGGAAAACCATAAATATCTTTAGAAGATATAAAGGAGAAACCAAAATATCATTCAACCAATCAAAATGAGACACAAAATACCAAGAGTGAGACTATTGGAATTTTGAGTTCCCTGTTTAAACATCATGACCGAAAATTATAGTAAGAATTTTTATCCCTCTAATTTTCCGCCACATAGAAAGAGATAGAAGAAAAATTGTTTCTACATTCATCCTTTTTCCCACCAAAAATTCCATCTTTTATTTTAAGTATTAATTTTTTTTTTATCACAAGTTGATTATAAGAATTAATATTCTCTATACACACTCCATAAAATAGGTTAGAAAAGAAATCAGAATTACTAGTGGAATATTAACTTTGTATTTTTTCTCAAAGTGTGGACCACTTTAGATGGGAGACCATGGATCCCTATGAACTAAATTCAAAAAAGTGGCTAGCAATTGATTACTTCATACCCTATGACAGTCAAAGTGCTTAGAATATTAATTATTTTACTACAATCGTTGGAAATTGCGAAATCATTAGAAATCGCATCAGATCCGAGGTATTGCTATAATTATTATGTTGTGATGTTTCTAAAAAATTTAATTTTTCGCTCCGCATACCCTGAGATCACACAAACCCAACATATTTGCCATTATTAGGATAGTGAACACTAAATAAACAAGATAAAAAAAAAGATGAATCTTGCCTAATTTAATCTAAGACCCTTACTTGAAAATGTTTATAGTTAAAGAACCTTGTTGATTCGAAATCAAGCATAAGTGGGCAATATTGAGTGGGACTCATGTTAGAGTAGTGCCTGACGTGTTAATTAAATTGAGCGTCTTTTATACTCTTGTGTTTATAAAATAATCATTTTCAAATCATATTAATAAAATAGGCATTTGCTTTATCTATAATTGCACATTATAACTAGATAAAGTCCCTAAATCAAAATTAACTAATGGGCATGGTCGCACATATGATGGCGATCATAGAATATACAACTTGAAAGCTTTAGTCTTAAATAAGTTTTGGGTCGAGAGCTTTAGAGATGGGACATTGAATGGCCCAATAAGATTCACACGTATGATGCATGCTCGCATGAGGATGATGTCTCACTCTATAGGCATCGGTATAGTGACTCTAGTGCATATATACGAGTGTCTGTTAGAGAATAAGTACATTGAACTGGCCTGCTGGAAATTCTTAGTTAGAGATATTGTATGTTGAAATAAAAAATTCCATGTTATGATAGTACACGACTAGTCCTTAGACTTAAGGCACTATGATAACCTTATGCATATCGTGCTCTATCTTGATGTATCTTCTGATTACCTGACAATCACAAAGGGGATACGTTGGATGTTGTATTGGCATGTATGAAAGTTAATGAATAGCCAATAAAAGATCCATCACTTGTCTAGTAGAACAAGTGAATCTCCTATGTTCATACTTCATGACTCTGAAGTCCCTGGCTAAGGTAGGATGAACGATAGATGGGGGTTTTCTAATGATTCATCATGAGTCATTGAAACTTAAAATAGAATCATAGTTATTGAATTATTTAGGGTTTTGACTTATAATTTACACCAGAGACTCAATCGGGAGATTAGATGATGAAATAACCATAAGTGTATGGTACTCATAATTGAAATAGGTTCTCTCACTATTTCACCTAAGATTAGGTAGTCATAATACACTTGGTAGGTCTTTCCCATAACTTGTGAGGTTCTTTGAATTAAGGAATTAATTCCAAGTTGATTAATTAATTAGTCTAATTAATCCTAATAATTATTATTCATAAATTACAAGTGTTACAAACCAACTAATATCTTAGTTGTGAACCTAAAGGGTCACACACATTTTGGGATGTAATATTTCTAATTTAGAAAATGATCTAAAGAGTTGGATCTAATTAATTAATAGAGATTAATTAATTGGGGCTTTATTTATTTTGGACTTAACAAGATTATGGAGCCCAATTAGAATGAAACAATTAACTGATTGCATCAATTAATTGAGTTAACCATAAATTAATTTAATTATTATTTACTTAATTAAATAATTAGATTATTTAATTGGGCCTAATTTGATTAGTTGGTCTTGATCGAATGAAATTAATTAATTAAATTAATTAGTGGATTTAAATTAAAGTCTAATCCCATATCAAATGGCCCATTAGGAGAGGCCCACAAGAGTTATTGGAAGAAGATGGAGTCCCAAAAATTTAATATTCTTGGAAATATCTAATTAGATTAGATAAGATTATCTCGTAATATCTTGTGAAAATATAAGGGATAAAGTCAGAGATTTTTAGGAGATATTGTGATCAACCAAAATCCTCCTACAATAACAGAAGAGGCAAAAAATTCCAAGAGTTGGACTATTGGATTTTCGGCCACTATTACATAAATAGGGGGCCAATATTTGAGAGGACTGTCCGAATTTTCGGCCACTTCAAGAGAAAGAGAGAAAAAAAATTATTTTTCTCCATCTTCATCTTCTTACTTCCAACAATCAAAATTCCATCTTTTGATTGAATAATATTTAATTATTAAGACCACCTGTTGGTTTAAGAATTAATACTTACTAAATTATACTCCAAAATCTAAGTTAGAAAAGGAATTAGAATTGCTAGCAGAATTCTAATTATGTGCTCTTGCCCATTGTGTGGACTACTTTTGAGAGGAAATGTTTGGATCCTTGTGAACCAATTTCAAAAAAGGAGCTAGCAATTGATTGCTTCCAATCCTACATTAATTGGAGTGCTTAAAGGTATAAATTGAATCCCTTTTCATTTGAGTTAAGACAATTAGAATGTGAAGTCGATAAAATCACATCAAACCAATGGTGGTGTTAAAGTAGTGCCCGACATGCTAATTAGATTGTGCATCCTTTATACTCTTGTATTTTTTTCAAATCATATTAATAAAATAGGCAAAGTTCTTTTCTTTAATTATTTTATGTAATTAGATAAAGTTCCCAGACCAAACTGAGCTACGGGGGCAGGATCACGCATTTGATGGTGATCATAGAATATGCCTCTGTAGTTTTTGTCTTAAATTAGTTTCAATTTGAAGGCTTTTTGAGATGGGACATTGAATAGCCTAATAGACCCGTGCATATAATGTCTTGCTCAAAGGATATTGGCATAGTAACGCTAGTGTATGTATGCGGGTGATTGTGAGGAAACAAGTACACTGAACAGGCCCACTGAAATTTCTTAATTGGAAACTTATTTGTTGAAATAAGAAATTTTATGTTACGATAGTATACGATTATCATTTTGACTTGAGACACCATAGTAACTTTATGCATATCGTATTTCATTTTGATGCATCTTCTAATTGCCTGACAATCATAAATGGGATACATTGAATGTTGTATTGATATGTATGGAGGTTAATAAGTGGTCAACAAATGATCCATCATTTATCTGATAGAACAAGTTAATACCTTATGTTTTCATAGTTCATGACTCAGAAGTCCTTGGTCAAGGCAGGATGAATATTAGACGAAGGTTTTCTAACGATTCGTCATGAGTCATTAAAACTTGAAATGGAATCATAGTTATTGAACAATTAGGATTTCAACTATCGATCCATGCCCTATACTCAATCAAGAGATTAGTTGATGGTAAGACGTTACATGTATGACACTCGAAATTGAAATAGGTTCACTCGCTATTTCACCTAAGTGTAGGTAGTCATGATATACTTGTTAGGTATTTTCCATGACTTATGAGATTCTTGAAATAAAGAATTAATTTCAAGCAGACTAATTAAATGGATTAATTAATCAAAATGATTATTATTATTCATAAGTAGAAATGTTGCAAGCCTACTACAAGCTTAGTTGTGAACCTAAAGGGTCACATACAATTTAAGATAGAACATTTCTAATTTAGGAATTGATCCAAATGGTTGGATCCAATTAATTAACAGTTATTAAATAATTTGGGCTTAAATTAATTTAATGAGTTGAATTAATTATTCAATTAAATAATTAAATTATTTAATTGGACATAATAAGATTAAGGAGCCAATTAGAGTAAACCAATTATTTGATTAGACCAAATTAATTATGTAGTCCATAAATTAATTTAATTGTTAAATTGATTTACTTAATTAAATAATTAGATTATTTAATTGGGTCTAATTTGATTACATGAGCTAGATGGTATTAATTAATTTGGATAAGACAATAATTGAATTAATTTTCAGTCTAAGCCAAATTAGGGAAGGCCCATGAAGGTGATTGAAAAAGGATGGAAAGTCAAGAGTTTGGAATTCTTGGGTAATCTTGAATATCTTTGGAAGATATGAAAGTGATAAATTAGAAGAAGTGTGGATAAACTAAATTATCTTCCAACCAATCAAAAGGAGATACAAAATACCAAGAGTAGGACTCTTGAAATTTTATGCCCCATATATATACACCATAGCTGAAAATTTAAGGATGAATAATCATCCTCTAATTTTCGGCCATATAGAAATAATAGAAGAAAAATTATTTTCTTCATCCATCATTTTTCTCCAAAAATCCCATATTTAAGTGTTAATTCTTTTATCACAAGTTGATAACAAGAATTAATATTTTTTTATGCACACTCCATAAACTAGATTAGAAAAGAAATCATAATTGCAAGCGAAATTTTGATTTTGTATTCTTGCACAAAGTGTGGACTACTTTAGAGGGGAGACGTCTGGATCCTTGTAAACCAAATTCAGAAAAAGTGCTAGCAATTGATTGCTTCATACTTTATGACAATTGGAGTGTATAGAAATGTATAAATCAAAACTTTAGTTATTTTGTTATAGCCTTTGGAAATTGAGAGATCGTCAGAAATCGCATCGGATCCAAGATATTGCTATAATTGTTATGGTATGATGTTTTTTAAAAATTTTAATTTTTTGCTGTGCATACCCCGATCACGCTAATCCAACAGGAGGAGCCATATATGATATGGCTTGTTTAGTTTAATGTTATAATATTTCCATTGTACTACCCCGCGGTTAAGTGAACCCAATAGTGGTATTAAAGCTACAGTTTATGCAATTTCAATTATTTTTTGTCTATGCTTGTTGAATTTAACTGTTAAATTTTGGATGTAATTATTATTTTTAATTGGGATGTCACTATTTTGCAATTTTAATTTGATTGTTAGATTGTGGACTCAATTCAAACGACACAACACCAACATCATTTTACAATAGCCGACATCGAACTAAGGGTAAGAAACATTGCTGGTTGAGCACACATACGGGTTGTTACCCGTGTCTGCTGATTACTAACATATATACCAGCTTAAGAATGATAGGTGGTGTCGTGACTGCCTAGGCCACACTTGTTGGCGCTGTCGAGTGCTCGCGCTGCCAGCGACCAGTTAGGACAAAGCCATTTCTATCTTTGACCGTGTTGCTAGGTTGGGCGGCACGCTGTTGCATGTTAGGCTATTGGACAACCCCGTCATGTCGAGTTGCAAAACTTGATTTTTTGAATTTTTAGTTAAATTGTTAATTTAGATTTATGAAAAAGGATTTTTTCATAAAAAATCAAAATTAATTGAATTTTTTTTAAGTTTGGTAAATTTACATGTTATGATGAATTCATGTGATGCATTTATGAGTATGTAAGGGATGATCATGGAATCATTGACCAATATGATTGAATTTTATTTTTTGATTTTTAAATAGGTCTGCATGTCTCTTATTCTATTTTATAGGTACTTTATATTTTTGAAATAAGAGTAATATAGAGTGAGGTTTTTCTTTTTATTTTTAGTGAACAAGGAGGAGGACCAAGGTGGAGATCAAGAGAAGACCCATGAATTTTTAGGATATATTCATGTAATGAAATAGTTCTTATTTTTATTTTATTACCCTTAAACATTTTTTTTGGCTCAAATGGATCATATAAGATTGACTCATCCATTTATATATATTTTAGATGCATGCGTAGGTTTTATTTAATGCCTTCAAATGATATGCTTGATATCAATTGAATACAAACCCAATAAATAAACAAAGATAAAATTGATGAGGTCTTGGTTAAAATACCCACTTGAATTAAAAATTAAGTAATGGAATTTTTCCAAAATTCTAATTTGAAGCAAAAATGGACAAAATTTGGGTTAGACCCAATAATTCATGCCTCCCATAAAAAATATATGACATGATGATGCTAACTTAGTTATTGGCCATGAGTCGTGGGATGACTTTGTGAAGAAAAGTTGTGATTTCTATTAAGTATAGCGATGCCCATGATATGGACTTGTCTCTACATTGGCCATGAGTCATGGAATATTTTGTTGCTTCATCTACATGGATATTTGATGGGTCACGCTTGACACTTATTAGCATACGGGCTCATAAATTGAGGTATATGGGAATAAGTGAGGCAAAATATTTGGAGGGTTGTATGGAAATACAATCATTAAAAATGAACCACCTATCAATATATTTTATAGGTTTATAAAATTGTGGCATACGACATATTGATTGAGCCTTAAGCCCACTAGAAAATATGATTTCTCAAATTTCCATTAGGGGTGATGGAATTCGAATTAAATTATGACATTTATTACTAAAGACCTTGTTATAAATGAATTTTTTTTTGAAAGAATTATCATTTTCTACCTCATTTTAATTTTTATAGGTTGCCTATAAAAATGGCCAAAAATCCACTTGCATCAATCTTGGACATTAATAAATTAATTATACCTAATTTTGTCGATTGGCTTATGAACCTCAAGATTATTTTTACAATCTAAGAAAAGATCCTACATCCTCGATACTCTTCTACTGGCAGGCTTGCCGGTAGATGGAACCAAGGAGGAGCTTACAAATATGATAGTATTCATGTGAAACGAGTTGTAAAGGAAACACAAGGTATATGCATATGTGCATGATATCTAAGTTCATGTACAAAAGTTGTAAGGTGAACACACTAGGCAGGCAAGATATTAAATCTCGAAAGAGCTTTTCATGACCTATATGATGGAGGGCTCTTTAGTTCATGATCATAGATTGAAGATGATAAGCTTGGTAGAAAAGCTCGAGTCCCTTGGAGTTTTTATGGATAATGAACTCTATATGATCTCATCCTGTAGTCTCTGCCTCCATTGTTTGACACCTTCATTGTTAACTTAAACATGTATAAGATGGAAACTAGCCTTGCTGAGCTGGTTAACATGTTGAAGATGGCTAAGTCTACTATGAAAAAGGACAAGTTGGTCATTCTTATGGATCATTTTCCAACTCGAAAGTTGCAAAGCCTAAGAAGAAGAAGGGGAAATGAAAGGGTTCCTTAAAGGCCAATAGGATGAAGGCAATTGGTGGGGTCTCGAATGGTTCCAACAAAGCCGATGACAAATGCCATTACTGTGGCAAACTTGGGCATTGGACTGCAAAGAGTACCTTGCGACTTGAAGGGTTTAGAAGTTAACTTATCATTTAAAGATGCTTCTTGGGTATTGGATACCAACTGTAGGTCTCATCTTTGTAATGATTTGTAGGTGATGATAAGAAGTAGGAAGCTAAATAGAGGAGAGACGGTCCTACGACTGGGGAATGGAGCAAAGATAGTTGCATTAGCTATAGGCACTATTAGCTTAGCTTTAGAAAATGTGTTTGTTTTGGTATTGAGTGATTGTCTTTATATTCTAGATTTGGTTAAAATTTTATCTCCATTTCTATTTTGGATGGAGAGGATATTATTTTTCAATTAAGGATGGAAGTGGTTCCATTTCTAAATGTTCTACCATGATTTATATTAGCATATTGATGAATGGTTTATATACTGTAACTCCCCATAACTCCATTTTTCATGTTCAACAAAATAAAAGGAAATTAGATAATCATAGTTCCAAATTTTTATGACATGCTAGATTAGATCACATCTCTAAGAAGAGAATCCATAAGTTGGCCCAATTACTCAATCTTTAGAATGAGCAAGGAAAACCAATATGTGAATCATTCCTCAAGGGAAAGATGATCAAATCATCATTTGTTAGACAAGTGAGTGAGCCAAAGATCTATTGGATTTGATCTATACTGATGTATGCGGGCCACTATGTGTTAATGCCTGAGGGAACTATCGTTACTTCATAACTTTTACTGATGATTATTCCAGGTATTGTTATGTGTATGTGATGAGGTATAAATCTAAAGCCTTATAAAAGTTCAAGGAATTCAGATGCAAAGTGGAGAAACAGACTACACTAAGTATCATAGCTATTCGATCAGATTGAGAAGGTGAATACTTGAGCACAGAGTTTCTTGATTATTTTAAAGAGAATGGGATTCTCTCTCAGTGGACTCCTCCTACTACTCCTCAACTCAATAGAGTTACAGAGCATAGGAATTGAACTCTATTAAACATGGTTCGATCGATGATGAGTTCATTAGACTTTTTCTTTTGTTCTAGGACTATGCCCTACAAATGGTAGCATATCTATTGAATACAATGCCAACAAAGTTATGAGATGTGGTGTGAGGAACCACCCTTCTACAAATACCTCAGGGTATAGGGTGTGTTGCTTACGTGAAGCAGCAAGTGGGAGATAAATTTGATATGAGGTCTAATTTGTGCAAGTTTATGACTCCTCGGAATAAAGGATGTTTATTTCAGGGAATGCCACCTTCTTAGATGAGAAATTTCTATTAGATAGAAATGGTGATTTCATGGAACTTGAAAAAGTTCAAGAACCACAAAACATCCCAACAGGCATAGTAATAGACCAACTAGCTAAGGCTGGGCCTTTTGATACATAACCTCTTATGAGATCCAAAAGCATCTCAAAGCCACTTGAGACGTATAACTTTTTATTAAAGAATAATGAAGAGGTTCTCCCCTTAGATAGTGATCTATAGACCTATGGAGTGGTGATGTCTGACATCAACTTGGAAAGTTGGCAAGATGCCCTGCAATCTGAGAGGGACTCCATGTACTCCAACAAGGTATAGACATTAGTGGACCTACCACATGATAGTTTCCATAGGCTACAAATGGGTCTACAAATGAAAGCTTAGAGTAAATGGAGAGTTGGTGATTTACAAAGCATGACTGGTCAGTAAGGTTATACTTAGAAGCAAGAAATTGATTATGAGGAAACTTTCTCACTAGTGGTGATGCTAAAATCCATAGCCATATTAGCATATTATGTGAATACGAGATATGACACATAGATGTGAAGATCATTTTTCTTAATGGAAATACTAAGGAAGAGATCCTTATGAGGCAACCTAAAGGCTTCGTATCCAAATGGAGAAAGAAAAAGGTTTGCAAGTTTCAAAAACTCATTTATGCACTGAAGTAGGCTTCCCGAAGTTGGACATCCAATTTGACAAGGCACTTTAATCGTTTGATTTTCATAAAAATCCAGATAAACCATGTATCTACAAGAAGGTTAGTAGGAATGCAGTGACATTTATTGTGTTGTATGTTGACAATATCCTACTCATTGGGAATGATGTAGGGATGCTAGAGTCAACTAAGACTTGATTGTCTAATCAGTTCTTCATGAAGGATGGAAGAAGCGTCCTTGATTATATGAATAAAGATCTATGGAGATAGATCAAAGAGGATGATTGGACTAAAGAGGTTTAGCAAGGAATGATCTAAATAAGGATTCTTGCTAATAAGTCATAGCGTCTCTATCTCGAAGTTTATGTCACCAAACACTCCTAAGGAGAGAGAAAACATGACCATATACCTTATGCATATGTTATTGGAAGCATAATGTATAGTATGTTATATACGAGGCCTGAGCACACATGCTCTAAGTATCACAAGCAGATATCAGTCTAATTTAGGAGATGAGCATTAGAAAGCTGTAAAGATGATCCTGAAGTACTTGAGAAGGACTAAGGATATCTTTCTTGTATATGGCTCTCGATAACTAAAACTAGAAGGTTATATTAATTCTAGTTTTCAGTACGATATAAATGACTCGAAGTCGATGTCTGAATACATATTCACCCTATACGGTGTTGTGGTTGGCTGTAAGAGTTCCAAGCAAGAGATGACCGTGGATTCCACCACTAAGGCTGAGTACATTACTGCATGTGATGCAACAAAGAAAGCTATTTGAATAAGGAACTTCATCTAAAGGCTAGGTGTAGTTTCATCTATTATTGATCTTGCATTAATATACTATGACAACAACAGAGCTATTGCACCAAAAGAATTAAGATCTCAACAAAGATCCAAGAACATTATGAGGGAATATCATTTGATCAGAGAGATCATTAGTCGAGGTAACATTGTAGAGGAAAGAGTTACTTCAGCAAAAAGTTTAGTAGACCCATTAATTAAACCCCTAGTATAGAAGGTACACGACAAACATCTTGAGAAGTTGGGTTTGAAGTACAAGGGCAATTAGCACTAGGGCAAGTGGGAGATTGTTAGAGTAGTGTCTTGCACATCAATTAGATTTGGCATCTTTTATACTCTTGTATTTATAAAATATTCTTTTTTCAAATCATATTAATAAAATAGGCATTTATTTGTAATTAGATAAAGTCCTTAGACCAAACTTAGCTACAGGGTATGGTTGTGCATATGATAGCGATCATTGAATATGCCTGTAAGGCTTTGGTCTTAAATAAGTTCTAGGTCAGAAGGTTTTTGAGATGGGACATCGAATAGCTTAATAAGACTGATGCATATGATGCATGATCGCATGTAGAGAATATCTCACTCCATAGACATCGGCATAGTAACACTAGTGCATGTATGCGGGTGCTTGTTGGAGAACAAATGCACTGAACTAGCCTGCTAGAAATACTTAGTTGGAGATGTTGTCTATCGAAGTAAGAATCCCCATGTTACGAAAATACATGACTAATCCTTAGACTTGAGGCACCAAGGTAGCCTTGTGCATATCGTGTTCCATCTTGATGTATCTTCTGATTGACTAACAATTACAAAAGGGAGACTTTGGATGTTACATTGGCATGTAAGGAAGTTAACAAGTTGCCAACAAATGATCAATCATTTATCTTGTAAAATAAGTGAATCTCCTATGTTTTCATAGTTCATGACTCAAACGTCTTTGGCTAATGCTAGATGAATGTTAAACTGGGGTTTTCTAACAATTAATCATGAGCCATTAGCCATTAGAGTTTGAAATGGAATTATAGTTATTGAGTCATTTAGGGTTTCAACTTATAATCCATACCCTAGACTAAATTAGGATATTAAATGATGGAAGGAACTTACATATATGTAACTTGTAATTGAAATAGGTTCTTGTTGGGTTCCCGATCCCAAGAAATGTATACGAAGTGGAATTTATTTATTTTTTAAAACAAAACAAACATTACATCATATGTAATTAAAAATGAATCCCGAAACCCTTTCGGAATTACTTAGTTGTGTATTTTCTGATACTTAAAGCAAGAAGGTTTTAGAAACCCATACCTTGATTTGCACTCCGGCTGATATAGGAATTGGAATGATTCAAATCGTTATCCCAACACAAATGAATCTCCAAGTTCTTCAATTCAAACCCCTTTAATTGAAATTGATTCACTTTTGGAATCTCAAATGTTATCCTCTAATGGTATCCACACCTTGGATGCACACTCGCAATTGACTCTTATGCTAGTAGTTGTTGATTTGATAATTCTATTGTAGAACGATTTTATTTAAAACAAGAATACACTAACAATTAGTGTTTTAGGTGTTTAATTTAATTCTTATTTCAGCAATTGAATCAATAATTAAAGTAGGTAAAAAGTTGGCGAACTTTTAGAGATTGAAGAGGAAAGAAGGGACGAATTTTAGAGATGAAGAAAACTATTTTTCTTCAAGAGAGTGTGGCTGTTTTTCCACATTTTTCAGTAAACATCTGCAGTAAAAATCCCCAAAAAATGTCCAAGAAAGTTTGCCAATAAAGGCTACCACAAGTCCTTTCCATGTAGGACTCTTCTTCCTTTCTTATCTCCAACTATTTTAGCAAGTTTTCTTATCTCATAAGGACTTCTTTTTTTTTTCCTTATTACCTCTTAGAAATTGAATTTCCAATTCAACTTTTTTTAGGAATTAGAATCTAATTTCCTAATGGGCTTCCTACAAGCCCACACCTATTGGGTTTAAGCCTAAGTAATCAATTAGGGCCTAGTTTAATTGATCTAATCAATTAAATTAATTAATCTAATTAATTAAGTACATCTTAATTAATTAATCCAATCAATTAATTAAATATTCCAATTGGACTTCCTAATCCAATTAGATCTAATCAATTAATTCAATTAATTAATTGAATTAATTACACACTTGAATTAATTTAAGCTCCATTAATTAATCACATTAATTAATTTAATCCAACACTTTGACTAATTTCTAGGCTAGAAATGGACTTGTCCAAGTTTTGTATGTAACCTTTTAGGTTCACTCTAAACTAACCGTGGGCTCACAACTCTTGTCACTTAGTTGAACAATTAATTGTTATGATTAATTAATCTAATTAATTAATTTTTTTGGAATTAACCCATTAATTTCAAGAACCTACAGGTCATGGGAAGCACCTAAAATTGCATCATGACTCATAGTCTTAGGTGAATGTGCGAACCTATTTCAATTACGAATAGCATGCAAATGTGGTCCTTTTGTCATCTAATCTCTCGATTGAGCCTAGAGCATGGATGATTAGTTGAAACCCCATTAGCTCAATAACTATGTTTCCATTCCTAGTAGTTTGACTCGATCATGAACAATTAGAAAAACCCATGTCTAATTTCCAACGACCTTGATCAAGAATTTTAGAGTCAAGTACAGTAAAATATATAGGAGATTCACCTATTCATCTAGATAGGTGACGGATCCTTTGTTGGCCACTTATTAATCTCCATACATGAAGATGTTACACCCAATGCAAACTCCACGTGATTATCATGCAATCGAAAAATACATCAAAGTACAACATGTCATGCACAAGATTACCATGGTACCTATAGTCCAAGGACTAAATCTTACACTATTATAACGAGGAAATTCCTATTTGATAATAAAATATTTTCAATTGGAAATTTTCAGGTGGGGTAGTTTAGTGTACTTGTTCCCAACAAACATCTGTATACATGCACTAGTGTCTCTACACTAATACACATGGAACGGGGCATCATCTTTTCGAGCATGCATCATATGCATAAGTCTCAGTGGAATCAATGATGTCCCATCTCATTGATCGTTAACTTGGACCATTTTTAGACCATAACCTTAGAGGTATATTTTACGATCGCCATCATATGCGCGATCATACTTTATAGTTATGTGTGATCTAAGGACTTTATCTAATTCTTATGATGAATTTAAGATAAATATTTCTACTTAAATGATATTAATATGAATAACAATGATTCGTAAGAGTATAAGAATGACCAGATCAATTATCTCGTCGGATATTACTCTAATAATCTCCCACTTGCCCTAGAGATAATTGCCCTCGTAATAATGCCCATCTTCCCCAAGATGTCCTTCAAATACTTATCTAAAGGTTAAATTAGTAGGTCTGCTTTGTTTTTTGCCAAGGTAAATCTTTCCATACTGATGTTGCTTCTACCAACGATTTTCAGAATCACAGTATTGCTAATCTATTTCTACTTGGATCCTTTGATGAGACATTTGCTTCTTTGCTTGTGCAATATTCCCCGTTGTTATCATAATACTTCAGTATGCAATCAATAATGGTTGGATATACATCCAACATTTGGATTAAGTTCCCTATCCAAATAGTCCATTTTTACATCATCGTATACCCCAATGTATTCAATCATGGGGGTGGAATCCACGGTTGTTACAAGCTTAGAACTCTTTCCAACTAATCATTCTACTATTTAGGATGAACAGAATCTAGACTTAGACTTCAAGTCATCTACTTTAGACTAAAAACTAGATAAAGCATCTTAGTTTTAGTTCTCCATATTCGTACTCCAAGAAGAAATCCTTAGTGCTTCATAAGTACTAAAGATCATCTTTACGGCTTCCAATACTTTTCTTTCATTGATATGATGGATATATGCTCGTGACACTCAGAGCATTTCTGATATCAAATCATGTACATAGATTTATATATTTTATGCTTTCTTTCAAGGATGCATAAAGTATGTGAATTATTATTTCTCTTTCTTTCAAAAGTTTTGGGGATGAGGACTTCGAAAGAGAAATCCCATGACTCAAAAACAAGAATCTCTCCTAGGATTCTTCCATGCTAAACCCTTTTAGCATCTAATCTATGAACTTGGATTTAGGATAGTCTAAGCATCATTTAAGATCTATCTCCATAAATCTCAATCCCCAATCCCTAGGATGCTTATCCCAAATCCCTCTTGGAGAACTTTCTAGAAAACAAGTCTCAGTTGACTACAACATTCCTACATCATCCCTATGAGTAAAATGTCATTAACGTAAAACATAACAATCATCACCATACTCCCACTAACACTTTTGTATACATATGGCTCATTCGTATTCCTAAAAAAATCAAACCATTTGATTGCTTTGGAGAATCAAATGTTCCATATTTGGAAAATTTATTTTAAGTCCTTAATGAATCTCTAAAGCTTGCAAACTTTTTGCTTGCTTATGTTTGATATGAAGACCTTAGGCCGCTTAACTTATATCCCATTCTCAATACCCCTATTGAGAAAGACGGTCTTCATATCCCTTTGTCATATTTAGTAGTCATAATATGTAGATATAACCAGCATAATTCGAATGGACTTTAGCATCACATCTGGTAAAAGGTACCCTCAATAGTCAATAGCCTAACTTTGAGCGTAACACTTTGATACCAGTCATGCTTTTATAGGTCACCACCTTTCCATGTTCTTCAATTTATACTTGTAGACCTGTTTGCAGCCAATGGGAACCATTCCCACTAATGGACCCACCAAGGCTAAACCTTGTTGGAGTATATAGAGTCCATTTCAGATTGCATGTCATTTTTCTATTTTTTGAATTGATGTCATACATCTTTACTCCTTAGATCAATATTAAAAAAGGAGATCCTCTTTGCTGCTTTCTAGCGAGAGGCTCTTATCGTATAAGTAGCCCTGAAATTCTTTCAGATCTCATTGGAAGTTGTGTACTAGAAGTTTTAGTAATTTTTTCATATACCATTTCCACTTGTGAGACAAGCTGTGGTTCTTGAATTGCTTCAAGTTTTATGATTTAGCCATTTTTGTAGAAACTCCTTCTTCTCAAGAAGGTGGTATCCCTAGAAAACAAACTCTATTGTTCTTAAGAACTATAGAAATGGTATTCTTTAGATTCCTTTGGATACCCCACAAATTTGTATAAGCTGGATTCACATCCATCTTATCTCCCACTAACCGCTTTAAAGAAACAGGCACCTTTATACCCTTAGGTATGTATGCGAGGGGTTTTTTACCACATCATATCTCATATGATGTTTTGGGCATCAACTTAGATGATATCCTTACTTGATAAGAATATCATCGATTCTAAGGTAAATTCCCAGAATGAAGGAGAAAATAGGTGAAACTCAACTTGAATTCACTTAACGTGAAAATCTAATTCTCCGTTAGATAATCAAGAACTTACCACCTTAGTATTATCTTGCTCAATCACATCGATGGATTTAATACTCTGGCCAATTTAATTCTCTATTTCATGGTCTAAATTCTTTGAACCCTTCAAAGGATCTTAGAATAATGAAGTAAAAATAGTTTGCTTGTGCACTAACATTTAGTGGACTGCTTACGTCCCTTTAGATCACATCTAAAGGTGTGGTCTGCTCCATTTGTCCCATAAATGGTGATTTGGTCATGTTTTCCTTCAGATAAGATTTACAAGTTGGCACCTCATGCAAGTCCAAAAGGTTAAGCAAATGTACCATCTTGTGAACTCTTTCTTTAGAGATATAACCTAATTTAGCTTACCACAAGTATGCACTGTTTTGATTATCTAATTCTTATATTATTTTGTTGATTATGTAGCATGAAATGTTGGGATTATAAAGTTCATTTATCAATATAGCAAAGACAAATAACTAATACTATCCTAATTCCATGCAGAGTTAAGTGGATCATTCCTATAGCCAATAAAGCAACATTTACTTTATTCTCAAGCTTAAGCATCGTCCTTTATCTTAGTCTCAATTTTCTTGTCATCCACTGCAACCTCTTGTAAAGATGGGATCATATCCGATACCCAACACCTAAGAAAAATTTATCAACCTTAACGATTGATATCAACAAAGTGTAAACTTGAATTAGAATTCCTTCTAATTCAACTAAAAAAGTCAATACTTGTGTTTCCTCTTTCTATGCCCTAAATATCCACAATGGTGACAAATATCTATATTGAACCGGTAAGTTTGTTTCTTTTTCTAGATTATCCTATGTGGAATTACTAGCGATAACCAATATTCTATGTGAGGTAAAAATTTAAGCATTCATTCAATTAATATCCATTTATGATATGGTCTTTAATCATAAATGTCTCCCATTATTTTATTTAAATCCCATCAACCTTTAGATGTAAATTTGGGAAATCCAATTTCCTAGTAGGCTTGAGATCTAACTAGCCTTGCCATACACCCCAATTTTATGAGTCCATACAACAAAACAAAAAGATAGCTAACAACATTAGCAATTTCATCCCTATGCAACCCTCAAGCTATTTTGCCTCACCTCTTCCCACACACTTTAATTTTATAAGTCCATATAGTACTAAGTGTTAAGCATTACCCATCAAACATCTATATAGATGGAGCATCTAAATGTCCCATGACTCATGGCCAATGGTAAAGACGAGTCCACCTCATTGGCATCTCAATGCTTAGTAATGGTCACAGCTTGCCAACACTTAGCACATTCCACGACTCATGGCCAACGGACTAAATGTGGTAGCGTATCAGTATGCCACTACTTTTGATGGAAGGCATAGATGATTGGGTCCCACCCAATATTGCCCATTCATGCTTGATATCGAACCAATAAAGGTTCTCAACTTGAAATATTTTCAATGAGGGTCATACTAGTTTTATTATACAAGGTCTAATCATTTTCTTTTCTTATTTATTTAATGCTCACTATCCTAACAATGTCAAGCATACTTCAAAAGGAAGCATTAAATAAACACAACATGTATCATATACATACTAAAATAAATTAATGATTATGAGCCTTTAATCCTATGTGATCCACTCGAACCAAAGTGGATCAAGGTCAATTTAAGGGTGATAATTAAAATGCAAATAGATATATCTATTATATAAATATATCTAATACATTCTTGGGCCATGATTCCTCACTTTTCCTCCATCTTCATTCAATCTTATGGTAATGTTTGCCAAATTACAAAAAAATTAACCTCACCGCCTAATTCTACTCTCATTACATTTGCTAAAACTACAAGAAACCTTGGAATAATTCCAAGGAAAGGTACATAGGAGGGAGTTAGAAGTACAACAAGAATAAAATAGAAAAAGGTGAGACTCACATGCCTCATTTTAATTAAAAACCTAAAAATAACCAATTATGCATAAAATTAAACCAATCACATTGGTCTAGGGTCCATGATCATCCAACTAGCATGCTTAACATAAATCATCACATGATAATGAAAGTATATAAATATACCGATTATGATATATACAATTTCTTTCAAATTTGGGATTTTTATGAAAAATATATTTTCAAAAAATTAAAATTAATATTTAATTTTAAAATAAAAAATCATAAATTTCATGTAACAATTACGTAACGAGACATGATGGGACAGCAACTCAACAAGGCTACTGCCCATCGGGGATGGGCAGACACCAGTTGGGTGCCTGGGCGCCCACACGTTGGGCCAGTAGCCCACCCGACATCACACGTTAGGTGCCGATGGGTGACCTGACACCCACATGTCAGGTGCCAGCAACCCACCCAATGTCACACGTCAGGTTGTTGGCAACCCACACGTTGGGTGCTAACGGGTGACCCAGCTCCTACATGTCCCAATTTATAATTTTTTTGGTCCAAGAATTCAAGGTTTTCACAAAATCTAGATTTCTTAATTTCTTGATCTTATCAAGAAATGTTGAAAACTTGATCAAAAAACTAATTTTCTTATTCAATAAATAAATCTTTTTGATTTTTTATTTCTTGCCACATTTCAAGAAATTCAAGATTTCACAAATTTTAAAATTCTTGAATCAAGATATCCAATTTCTTAATTCATCTTGTTTTTTAAAATGTTTTAACATTCACATATATAGATATTTGATTCAAAATCAATCACGCATATAAATATTTAATTTATCACATATATTGAATAAACGTAATCAAAAAGTATAAAAAATATGCGAACCTTGCCTCTAATACCATAGTGCATGTATGCGGGTGCTTGTTGAAAAACAAATATACTGAACTATCTTGCTGGAAATACTTAGTTGGAGAAGTTGTCTGTCGAAGTAAGAATCCCCATGTTACAATAGTACACGACTAGTTCTTAGACTTGAGGTACTAAGGTAGCCTTGTGCATGTCGTGTTCTATCTTGATGTATCTTCTGATTGCCTAACAATCACAAAAAGGAGACTTTAGATGTTGCATTGGCATGCAAAGAAGTTAACAAGTAGCCAACAAATGATCCATCACTTATCTAGTGAAATAAGTGAATCTCCTATATTTTTATAGTTCATGACTCAAACGTCTTTGGCCAATGCAAGATGAATGTTAAACAAGGATTTTCTAACAATTAATCATGAGCCATTAGCCATTAAAGTGTGAAATGGAATTATAGTTGTTAAGTCATTTAGGATTTCAACTTATAATCCATACCCTATACTAATTTGTGATGTTAGATGATGGAAGGAACTTACATATATAGTACTTGTAATTGAAATAGGTTCTTGTTGGGTTCTCGATCCCGAGAAATGTATATGCAGTAGAATTTAATTTTTTTAAAAGCAAAACAAACATTACATCACATGTAATTAAAAATAAATCCTGGAATCTTTTCGCGATTACTCAGTCGTGCGTTTTTTGATACAAAGCAAGAAAGTTTCAAAAATCCGTACATTGATTTGCATTCTGACTGATGTAGGAATTGAAACGATTTAAATTATTATCCCAACATGAATGTCATAACCTCCAACGATATGTATAAATATATATATAAACAACCCGTCTAACATAATTTGTTCACGTATGCATGTGTATAACTTATTTTTTTTTCTACTCAATTCAACAAAATATTGATAAAGGTAAAGTGCTTTCATATCCTATAATACTATATATATATAGGTAGTTATTAAACATTAACCAAGTCTATCAAAACCATCACAAACCCAATCTCTGTATCACAAAGGAGTTTTGAAAGTGATATACAAGATAAAGTCACTAATATAATACAATAACTGTAAAATAAAAAAACATAGCCCACAAAATAGCCCACTAGGTCGTCATCCAAGTACATTGATCTTTGAAAGCCTGTAGGAGCTCCACTGCCAGCCAGTAAACTAGAGGTCTCAAATCTCACCATGTTTACCTACAATATATGAACTACATGAGCTAACGCTCAATAAGTAAATATCATACATGATAAGAGTATGATATAAAATCTCATGTAACCCAACTCTAAGATATGATGCTATAAATGTGTCAGATTGAGTACTCATAAATCAAAGAGTTTTTATTAAAAATCACGTCATTTAGTGGGCCCTTGGCCCACCTACTATGAACTGGATAGAACTTTGACTCGGTCTAAGGGCCACCTCCTGGGATCACCAGAGGTCCAGCACCTGCCTTCCCTTATGATCCTCCAGAAGTCTTCCCACTGGCGGAGTCAATAAGGGCACAGTCAAGTAGTCCACCTTCTCATGACCACCAGAGGCACACCCCTTGTCAACCCTTGTGATCCTCCGAGAAGTAACACTCGCGACACCCCAAAACATCATATAAGCATGCCTCGCATGCCTTAGTACACTAGTAGTGGCCAACTAAAATATTTTCTTTCTGAAAACCAAGTCTCAAATCATATCGTGCATGCAAGAACCTCCACTATACTTATATGCCGTGCATGCACATGTAAATGCTCATGAATGGTATGTTCAATATGAAATACAAGTCATCTTGCTCTCGACATGTTTCAAGAATCATAAGACTCTTAGTCAAATTTAATATCATCAAAACATTAGGTAAAATGCTTCAAGACATACTATATTCATACATTGAAGTTGCAAATGGATCTTTACTTACCTTTCACTTGGTTGGTGGCTTAGTCTAGATTTTTTTATTGTTCCTCTCCAATCATAGATGTAAAATACCATGTAATATTACCCAACATCAAGCGCCATTCCCAATTTGGCAAGTTGAAAACATAAAATATCATACTAAGACCTTAAACACCAAGCTATCTAGGTAACAATCATACTTTCACAAACTAGAAGTCAATCTAGTCCCTCAAATGTCTTAATTTCTCATTTTAGATACATGTAAACATCATATAATTGAAGTAATATAACTCTAATATTATGTACCTAATTGTTACCACTCAATAGTAACATGTCTGGGTGCTAAGTTATAAAATGGGACAAATTCACATTTTCGTATTTTCTTGCTGTCCAATTTAGTTGCATAATAATTTTGACATCCCTAAGTATATCCAATCACTTCCAAATTTTTACCACTCTTAGATAACATGTATATCAATGTAACCATATCATATAATTTCTAAAAATCATGGATATAGCTTCCCAAGTTCAGCTCTCTTCACGACACACTGAAACAGATTATTTTCCTACTTTGACAGTTTTGCACACTTCATGACATTAATGGTTTTGGCGCCCTTAAGTATATTTTATCACTCAAAAATTTTCACCATACTTAGATAACATATATAAGGAGACAACCAGGTCAAATTACTACCAAAACTAATGGATTTAATGATATAAAACCAGCACCATTCACATAGGATAGAATCTGAATTTCAAAGAAGACAGTTTTGATCACCTCTTTAATTATCTCACTATATTACAATTTATAACCTCTCTAAACTTACATAAATCACCTAGAATCATATATAAACACATATATGGTGAGATACACAGGTTTTAATCAAGTTATTTTGCATATATAAAGCTTAAATATCAAAAATCAGCAAGTAAACAATTTCTGCCCCTAGTGATTTTTATTATGATTTTGCAATTAAAAATCCTTCTTTTGTGAATTATAAGACCACAAATAACATCCTAACTTGATTATAATCAATAATATAATCTTTAAAAATCATAATCCTCAAACAATTCAAGAACTTAAATAAAAAACATGAGTTAATGCTCACATATGCACAGATTTTAGCTTCAACTTGCTCCTCCTTACTTCCCTTTGCTTCCTTCACTTTTTTCTTTACTTGGAATTACTTGAGAGCAATTTATAAAATTCCTTATGAAGGTTTGGGATGTGAAATAGCTCAAAAAATGGTTTATGGTCATGTTCAATGATAGAAATGAAGAAATATTGAGGTGGAAGCTTGAGGCGGCAAAGCTTGAGGTGGCAAGGTTGAGGTGTCAAGTGGTGGTTCAAATTTAATATTTTTCACACCTTATACCACCCTAATATAGTGTTTCTCATTACTTATTTATCTATGTACAACCTACTTTAATCTCCATATGATCGGGTAACACATTATGCCCTAATTTCTTAATCGGTCATTCGATCTCCAAACCGATCCACATCCAATTCTTAAATGATTGTTTAGTTTTCATTTTCTAAAATCACATGCACATATGAACCTTGTATTATAACACTTAAATCACATTATATCATGTCCGATATCCAAAGTATATTAATGTATGGATGTATACCTTTGAAACACCTTAATCTAATTGAATCGAATCATATAAGCTTAGTAGTGACACCTTTAACACTTCCAAAATTATAACATATAACTTATGAATATCCAATATATTTAGTTAGGTTATAGGATCTTAATCATTAATATCAAGTAATAGCATTAGAGGTATAATGATTAAGAATGCTGTATAAGGTGCCATGTAGATGTAAATGCAAATTAGCATATAAGTAGCATGTAGTACATGAATCATATTGGCTAAGTGAGTAGTGTGAGACTTGCGTATTACAATGAATGAATTTCCAATTTTTTCAATTCAAACACCTTTGATTGAAAACTGATTTGCTTCTAGGATCTCAAATGTTATCCCTCTAATGGTATCCACACCTTGGATGTCCACTCGCAACTGAATCCTATGCTAGTAGTTTTCTATTCGATAATTCTATCCTAAGACCATTTTATTTGGAACAAGAACACACTAAAAATTAGTGTTTTACGTGTTTAATTTAATTTTTAATTCAACAATTGAATCTAGAATTGAAGTAGGTAAAAGGTTGGTGAACTTCTGGAGATTGAAGATTTTAGAGATGAAGAAAATCATTTTTCTTCAAGAGAGATGGGCTGTTTTTTCACCTTTTTTCAGCAAAAATATGCAGTAAAAATCCCCCAAAAAATGTCCAAAAAGTTTGCCAATAAAGGCTACCACAAGTCCTTTCCATGTAGGACTCTTCTTCATTTTTTTATCTCTAACTCTTTTAGTAAGTCTCCTTATCTCATAAGGACTTTTCTTTTTTCCTTATTACCTCTTATAAATTAAATTCCCAATTCAACTTCATCTAGGAATCGGATTCCTAATCCAATTTTCTAATGGGCTTTCTACAAGCCCACACTTAATGGGCCTAGGTCTAAGTAATCAAGACTCTAGTTTAATTGATCCAATCAATTAAATTAATTAATCTAATTAATTAAGGTCATCTTAATTAATTGATCTAATCAATTAAATAAATGTTCCAATAGGGCTCCCTAATCCAATTAGATGCAATCAATTAATCCAATTAATTAATTAAATTAATTCCACACTTAAATTAATTTAAGCCTCATTAATTAATCATATTAATTAATTTAATCTAACACTTGAATTAATTTCTAGGCTAGAAATGGACTTATTCATGTTTTGTGTATGACCCCTTAGGTTCACTCTAAACTAGCCGTGGGCTCACAACTCTTGTAACTTAGTTGAACAATTTATTGTTATGATTAATTAATCCAATTAATTAATTCTCTTGGAATTAACCCTTTAATTCCAAGAACCTACTAGTTATGGGAAACACCTAACAACGCATCATGACTCATACGCTTAGGTGAATGTGCAAACCTATTCCAATTATTAATACCATGCAAGTACAATCCTTCCGTCATCTAATTTCCCAATTGAGCCTAGAGCATGGATGATTAGTCAAAACCCCATTAGCTCCATAATTATGTTTCCATTTCTAGTAGCTTGACTCGATCATGAACAATTAGAAAAACCCATGTCTAATTTCCACCGATCTTGGCCAATGATTTTAAAGTTAAGTACAGTAGAACATATAGGAGATTCACCTATTCATCTAGATAGGTGACGAATCCTTTGTTGACTACTCATTAATCTCAATAAATAAAGATGTTACACCCAATACAAACCCCTTGTGATTGTCATGTAATCGGAAAATACATCAAAGTGCAACATATCATACACAAGGTTACCATGGTGCCTATAGTCCAATGACTAAATCTTACACTATTGTAATGAGAAAATTCCCATTCGATAATAAAATATGTCCAATTGAAAATTTTCATGTTGGGTAGTTCAGTGTATTTATTCCTAATAAGTACCTGCATACATGCACTAGTATTTCTACACTAATACACATGGAATGAGGCATCCTTCTTTTAAGTATGCATCGTATGCATAAGTTTCAATGGGATCAATGATGTCCCATCTCATTGATCATTGACTTGGATTATTTTAAGACCACAACCTTAGAGGCATATTCTACGATCGTCATCATATACACAACTATACCCCATAGCTATGTGTGATTTATGGACTTCATCTAATTCTTATGATGACTTTAAGATAAAAATTATCACTTAAATAATATTAATATGAATAAGAATGATTCACAAGTGTATAAGAACGACCAAATTAATTGACTCGTTGGACACTACTCTAGCAGTTCTTTCACTATTTTACCGAAAATTTAGTCATGATACACTTGCTATATGTTTTCCATGACTTGTGAGGTTCTTGAAATTAAGGAGTTAATTCCTAGCAGATTAATTAATTGAATTAATTAATCAGAATAATTGTTATTCATAAGTTGCAAGTATTTCAAGCCCACTATTAGCTTAGTTGTGAACCTAAAGGGTCACACACAATTTGGGATGAAATATTTCTAATTTAGAAAATAATCCAATAAGTTGAATCTAATTAATTAATAGAGATTAATTAATCTGGGCTTTATTTAATTTAAGAAATTAAATTAATTATATAATTAAATAATTAAATTATTTAATTGGACCTAATGAGATTAAATAGCCCAATTAGAATGAAATAATTAATTAATTGGATTAATTAATTGAGTTAGCCATAAATTAATTTAATTATTAAATTAATTTGCTCAATTAAATAAATGAATTATTTAATTGGCCTAATTTGATTAGATGGTCTTGATAGAATTAAATTAATTGAATTTTGGCCTAATAAATTAATTGGTTGATTTAATTTAAAGTCCAAGCCCAATTCAAGTGGCCCACTAGGATAGGCCTACAAGAGTTGTTGGAAGAAGATGGAGTCTCAAGAATTTGATATTCTTAAAAAATTTAATTCGATTTGATAAGATTATCTCTTAATGACTTGTGACGATATGAGAGATAGAGTTGGAGATTTTTGGGAGATCTTATGATCAACCAAAATTCTCCAACCAATAAAAGAAAAGGCAAAAATTTCCAAGAGTTAACTCTTCTGTTTTTTGGCCACTACTACATAAATAGGGGTGTCGGATCATGCTGGTTATATTTACGTATTGTGACTATGAGATATGGCAAAGGGATATGAAAACCACGTTTCTCAACAGAGGTATTAGAAATGAGATCTAAGTTAAGCGGCCTGAGGTCTTCATATCAATAGAGGCAATCAAAACATTTGTGAGCTTTAGAGATCTATTTATAGACTCAATATAAATTTTTAGAAAGTGGAACATTTGATTCGCTAAATAATCAAATGATTTGATTTTCTTAGGAATGCGGATGAGCTAAGTGTGTACAAGAGGGTTAGTGGGGAATGGTAATATTTGTTTTATTTTACGTTGAAGATATTCTACTCACACAGATGATGTAGGAATATTGTAGTCAACTTAGAATTATCATCTACGAAGTTCTTGATGAGGGATTTGGGAGAAGCATCCTAGGGATTGAGGATCAAGATCTACGGACATAGATCTAAAAGGATGGTTGGACTATCTTAAATTCTACTACATAGATTAGATACTAAAAGGGTTTATCATGGAATAATCTAAGTAGAGATCATTTGAGTCATGGTGTTTCTCTTTCAAAGTCCATGTCCCCAAGGACTTTTGAGAAAAAGAGAAAAAATGACTCATATAATTTATGCATCCCAGATTAGAAATATAAAATATGCAAATCTATGTATGTGATATGAGAGTGATAAGCAAATATCAATCAATTCGATGTGACAAGCATTGGAAGCCATAAAGATAATCATTAGTACTTGAGAAGCACTAAGGATCTCTTCTTAGAGTACGATTAAGGAGAACTGAAACTAACAAGCTTTATCTAGTTTTTAGTCTAAAGTAAATGACTTGAAATCTACGTAATGGTAGGACGATTAGCTAGAAAGAGTTACCATTGAGGTTGTATACATTGTGGCATGTGATGCTGCAAAAAGAAACTGTTTGGATGGGGAACTTCATTCAAGTGTTGGATACAGTCGCAGTTGTTGTTAATCGAGTACCAAAGTACTACAATAATAAGGGGTTGTTGGGCAAGCAAAGAAGTCAAGGTCTCGTCAAAGGATCCAAGCAGTAATAGATTAGCAATACCATAATTTTGAAAATTGTTGGTAGAGGAAACATCATCATGGAAAGATTTACCTTGGTAGAAAATATTGCATACCCATTGATTTAACCCTTGAGATAAATATTTGAAGGGCATCTTGGGAAAGATGGGCGTTAATACTAGGGTAATTATCTTTAAGATAAGTAAGAGATTGTTAGATAGTGTTCGACGAGCCAATTGATTGGGTCATCTTTATACTCTTATGGAATTAATCTTATTCATATTATTATCATCAAATGACAATCTTCATATTAAATTCATTGAAATAATTAGATGAAGTCCTCATATCACATACAACTATGGGGTGTGATCGCGAATATGTTAGAGTGTTAGAGTAGTATCCGGTGCATCCGGTGCACCAATTAGATTAGACATTATTTATACTCTTGTATTTGTAGAACTAATATTTTTCAAATTATATTAATAAAATAGAAAACATTATTTATCTTTAATTACATATGGTAATTAAATAAAGTCCATAGACCAAACTTAGCTACAGGGTATGGTCACGCATTTGATGATAATCATGGAATATGTGGCTTTGGTCTTAAATTAGTTCTCAGTCGAGGCCATTTTGAGATGGGACATTGAATAGCCTAATAGACTCGTGCATATGATGCATACTCATATGAGGAGGATGTCTCGCTCCATGGACAATGGCATAGTGATATTAGTACGTGTATGCGGGTGCTTGTTAGGAAACAAGTACACTGAACAGGCTCAGTAAAAATTCTTAATTGAAAACTTTTTGTCGAAATAAGAATTTTCATATTACAATAGTACATGATTAGTCCTTACACTTGAGGCACTAGGTATCCTAATGCATGTCGTGTTTTATTTTTATGTATCTTCTAATTATCTGACAATCACAAAAAGGGTACATTGGATATTACATTGATATGTATAGAGGTTAACTAGTGACCAATGAAGGATTCATCACTTGTCTAGTAGAGCAATTGAATCTCATATGTTTTCATAGTTCGAGACTCAGAAGTCCTTAACCAAGGCGGGATGAATATTAGATGAGGGTTTTCTAATAATTCGTCATGAGTCATTGAAACTTGAAAAAGAATCTTAGTTATTGAGCAATTAGGGTTTTAACTATTAATCCATGTTGTAGACTTAATCGAGAGATTAGTTGATGGAAGGACCTTACGTGTATAGTATTCATAATAGAAATAGGTTCGCTCGCTATTTCATTTAAGTCTAGGTAGTCATGATACACTTGTTAGGTGTTTCCCATGACTTGTAATGTTCTTGAAATTAAGGATTTATTTTCAAGCGAATTAATTAATTAGATTAATTAATAGAAATAATTATTATTCTTAAGTTGCAAATATTACAAGCCCACTGCTAATTTAGTTGTAAACGTAAAGAGTCACACATAATTTGAGATGAAACATTTCTAACTTAATAATTGATCTCATGAGTTGGATCCAATTAATTAATAGAAATTAATTAATTAGGGCTTAAATTAATTTAATGAGTTAAAATAATTATTTAATTAAATAATTAAATTATTTAATTGAATCTAATAAGATTAGGAAGCCCAATTGGAGTAAAATCATTATTTGATTGGATCAAATTAATTGTGTAGTCCATAAATTAATTTACTCAATTAAATAATTTGATTATTTATTAGGCCTAATTTGATTAAGTGGGCTAGATGAAATTAATTAATTAAATTTGCTAAAATAATTAATTGGATTAATTTTGGAATTTATTTTAAAGTGCAAGTCCAATTCAAAGAGGACTATGAAGGTTGTTGAAAAAGGATCGAAACTCTAGAGTTTGAAATTCTTGACAGACTTTAATTATCTTTGGAAGATATGAAGGGATAGAGTTGGAGAATTCTGAGACAACTAAATATCTTCCAACCAATGAAAAGAAGATAAAAAATGTGAAGAGTATGAGGACTCTTGTAGTATCCACACGATGAGGCCGAAAATTAGAAGAGAATAATAATCCTCAAATTTTCAGCCATAGTGAAAAATAAAAGAAGAAAATTTATTTTCTTGCTTCATTTTTTTTAACCAAAATTCCATCCTTTGTAAAAATATTAATTCTTTTATCACTTGTTAATAGTTAGAATTAATATTCACTATATTCATTCTGAAATTAGGCTAGTAAAATAATCAGAATTGCTAGCGGAATTCTGATTTTGTATTTCTACTCAAAGTTTAGACTACTTTAGAGGGGGCATTCATGGATCCCTATGAACCAGAATTCAAAAAGGGGCTCACAATCTATTTCTTCAATCCTTATGTCAATAAGAGTGCATCGAAAGGTATAAATCAAAATTATTTTAGTTTTTAATTATTACACTATTGGAAATTACAAAATTGTTAAAATCGCATCGGATCAAGGGTACTGTTATAATTGTTATGGCATGATGTTTTTAAATTTTTAATTTTACACTATGCATAACCCAGATCACGCATCCGCCAGTGGTATTAGAGCTACAGTTTGTGTAATTCTAATCAAATTCAATTTATGCCTTTGAATTTAATTGTTAAATTTTGACTGATTTATTGTATTTTTGATTGGGATAAAATAATTTTTTTATGAATTTAATTGTTAAACAGAACATGTATGATTAAATTCAATTTAATCAGAAGAGGGAAAATACATAGCATGACAATGTACGGTAACGAGCTGTGCACACGTTTACACTTTGTGTGTATCGGTAGCGCGCTGCATGGGTGGTTGAACATCCTAATCGTGTTAATTGTAGAATTTGATTTTTTAATTTTTTAATTAAAGTGTTAATGTGTTTCTTGAAAAATTGAGATTTTATCCTAGGTCATGAAATTACAATTTAAATAGATGATAATTTTACATGCTTTAATAAATTAATAATATACTTTTATTGGCATGAATGGAATGATCATGGAGCCTTTCGAACCAATATGATTGAATTTATTTATCTTCAACCAGTCCTCTGCAGCGGTAAGATCAATAGCATTCTCAAATGTTGGGGGATCCAGCCTCCTAAATTATTCTCCCACCATATATATATAGTCCACCTGCTGTTAGTTTACCTCCACCCACGGTTGCTCACCATTATCTCTCTACCGAATTAATTGTTGAATCTATTCGGACTGTCGTTCAATCAACTCTGTTAACCGATTAATCATGGTATCTCGATTATTAACCAGAGTGGGTGTCTCAATCCTCTGCGCTCTAGCGCCACCACTGCTCTCACCACGAGTTCTCACCATAGTAAGGTTTTAAAAGCAAAATATAGTTCCAGTGTAAAAGAATAATACAACAGACTCAAAATATAACAAGCCAACAAAATAGCCTAATAGTTCGTCATCCATGTACACACTCCCTCAGATACCTGCAGGAGCTCCAACAGCCCCCCAGCCAGTAAAAGATGTTTCAAGCATTGTCGTGCTCACCTACAATGTATAAACTATATGAGCTAACGCCCAATAAGTAAAGATTATGCATGTCAAAGAATAATCTACAATATCAAGTCATGCATCTCAAAATCCTATGCTCACAATACAATTCTATGCATTAAAATATTTCTCTCAAAATCATTCCTTTCTTGGGCTCCTAACCAATGCTACTATCCCATGCACCGAAAAAGAGATCTGTACATCGTCATAATCCAATGACCAATAATCATATAAGTATGCAAATCCATGTATTTTCATACGAATGCAAATTCATGCGCGCAAACCTATAAATCCATGCATACAACTATGCAAATTCATGCATGTTTCGGTGAACTAGTAATGGTCAACAAAATATTTTTCTTTCTTAGAATCATGCCGCGCAATGCAAGATTTATCACAATGCCCGTAAATGAAGCATGCACGTGCCAATGCCCATGTATGTATGCTCAATGGAGAGCCCTCTACTATGCACATATGATTTATGATATTACATATAAATCATACATCTACTATGTCTATGTATTGTAGTTGCAAATGAATTTTTACTTACCTCTCACTTGGTTGGTGGCTTAGTGTAATTTTGTTTAGTATTCCTCTCCAACCTTAGAGGTAAAATCGACTATAATATTACCCAACATCGAACACCATTCCCAATTTCGCAAGTTAAAAGCACAAAATCTCATACTAAGACCTTAAACACCAAGCTATCTATATAACAATCAGGCTTTCACAAACTAGAACCCAATATAGTTCCTCAAATACCTTAATTTCTCATCTTAAATATATGTAAACATCATGTAATTGAAGTATTATCACTCTAATAGCATGTACCTAATTGTTAGAACTCAATAGCAACATGTTTAGGCTGAAACAAACTAAGTTATTAAATGGGACAGATTTTCACCTCTAATTTCCTTACTGCCACATTAGATTTCATAGACATTTTGACATCCTGAGGAATATTTATTCACTCTAAAATTTTACCACACTTAGATAACATGTAGAAAAATATCACCATGCCATAAAGTTTCCAAAACACATGGGTCTAGGTCCTGTAATTCAATCCTCTTCACAACACACCAGAACAGATATTCTTACTTTGACAGTTTTGAGTGTTTTCTTCAATATCATGCCTAATTTTAATTTCTAACCAATGAAAATTTATTCCAATACTCTTAACCCCATATATAAACATGTATATGATGATAATTACAAGTTTTATTCAACATACTATACACTTTTGAAGTCTAAAACATAAGAATATAGCAAGGTGATAATTTCTAGCACAAGTATTTTCTATCAAGTATTTGCAACCAAAAACCCTTTCTTTGTGCACCAACGCCTATCTAATAACATAATAACACATTTATAAATAATATTCAAAGCATAATAAGCCAATAAACTTCAAAATAAATTTGAAAGTCATGCCAAACCCGTAGGTTAAGCTCACCTTACATAGTTTTCTACTTAAACTTGCTTATTTCTCATTCCCTTTGCTTATTTTGCCTCCTTTTTTGGTTGGAATCACATAGGACCTATTTAAACTAAAAAAAAAAACAACTTCATGCCGATAATTTCAAGTGCAAAACAAAAAAAGACAAAACTATTAAATCAACTAAACAAACAATAAGAACCAAGTAGTAAGCGAATATGTGAGAATGTTTTACTATGCAATCTCTGAATTCTTTCGTTCAACTACATGAAACTGGATTAAATCAATAACATTTTAGACAAGTTCTCATAGCCAAACTAAAAAAAAATCAAGTTCATACCGATAATTTCAAGTGCAAAACAAAAAAATACGAAACTATTAAATCAACTAAACAAACAATAAGAACCAAGTAGTAAGCGAATATGTGAGAATGTTTTACTATACGATCTCTGAATTCTTTCATTCAACTACTTCAAACTGGATTAAAATCAATAATATTTTAGACAAGTCCTTATAAGTAAACTAAAAAAAAAAACAAGTTAATACCGATAATTTAATGTGCAAAACAAAAAAATGCGAAACTATTAAATCAACTACGCAAACAATAAGGACCAAGTAGTAAGCGAAGGTGTGTGAATGTTTTACTATACGATCTCTGAATTCTTTCGTTCAACTACAAGAAACTAGATTAAAATCAATAACATTTTGGACAAGTTCTCATAGCTACACTAAAAAAAAATCAAGTTCATACCGATAATTTCAAGTGCAAAATAAAAAAATACGAAACTATTAAATCAACTAAACAAACAATAAGAATCAAGTAGTAAGCGAATATGTGAGAATGTTTTGATATACGATCTCTGAATTCTTTCGTTCAACTACTTGTAACTGGATAAAAATCAATAATATTTTAGACAAGTTCTTATAACTAAACTAAAAAAAACCAAGTTAATACCGGTAATTTAAAATGCAAAACAAAAAAATACAAAACTATTAAATCAACTAAACAAACAATAAGAACCAAGTAGTAAGCGAATATGTGAGAATGTTTTACTATGCGATCTCTGAATTCTTTCGTTCAACTACTTGAAACTGGATTAAAATTAATAACATTTTAGACAAGTCCTTATAACTAAAGTAAAACAACCAAATTAATACCGATAATTTAATGTGCAAAACAAAAAAATGCGAAACTATTAAATTAACTACGCAAACAATAAGGACCAAGTAGTAAGCGAAGATGTGTGAATGTTTTACTATACAATCTATGAATTCTCTCGTTCAATTACAAGAAACTGGATTAAATTCAATAACATTTTGGACAAGTTCTCATAGCTAAACTAAAAAAAAATCAAGTTCATACCGATAATTTCAAGTGCAAAACAAAAAAGTACGAAACTATTAAATCAACTAAACAAACAATAAGAACCAAGTAGTAAGCGAATATGTGAGAATGTTTTACTATGCGATCTCTGAATTCTTTCGTTCAACTACTTGAAACTGGATTAAAATTAATAACATTTTAGACAAGTCCTTATAAATAAACTAAAAAAAAACCAAGTTAATATCGATAATTTAATGTGCAAAACAAAAAAATGCGAAACTATTAAATCAACTACGCAAACAATAAGGATCAAGTAGTAAGCGAAGATGTGTGAATGTTTTACTATACGATCGCTTAATTCTTTCGCTCAACTACAAGAAACTGGATTAAAATCAATAACATTTTAAACAAGTTCATGTAGCTAAACTAAAAGAAAACCAAGTCCATACCGATAATTTCAAGTGCAAAACAAAAAAATGCGAAACTATTAAATCAACTACGCAAACAATAAGGACCAAGTAGTAAGCGAAGATGTGTGAATGTTTTACTATACGATCTATGAATTCTTTCGTTCAACTACAAGAAACTGGATTAAAATCAATAACATTTTAAACAAGTTCTTATAGCTAAACTAAAAAAAACAACAACTTCATGCCGATAATTTCAAGTGCAAAACAAAAAAAGACAAAACTATTAAATCAACTAAACAAACAATAAGAATCAAGTAGTAAGCGAATATGTGAGAATGTTTTACTATGCAATCTCTGAATTCTTTCGTTCAACTACTTGAAACTGGATTAAAATCAATAATTTTAGACAAGTTCTTATAGCTAAACTAAAAAAAAACCAAGTTAATACCGGTAATTTAAAATGCAAAACAAAAAAATACAAAACTATTAAATCAACTAAACAAACAATAATGACCAAGTAGTAAGCGAATATGTGAGAATGTTTTACTATGCGATCTCTGAATTCTTTCGTTCAACTACTTGAAACTGGATTAAAATTAATAACATTTTAGACAAGTCCTTATAAATAAACTAAAAAAAAACCAAGTTAATATCGATAATTTAATGTGCAAAACAAAAAAATGCGAAACTATTAAATCAACTACGCAAACAATAAGGATCAAGTAGTAAGCGAAGATGTGTGAATGTTTACTATACGATCGCTTAATTCTTTCGTTCAACTACAAGAAACTGGATTAAAATCAATAACATTTTAAACAAGTTCATGTAGCTAAACTAAAAGAAAACCAAGTCCATACCGATAATTTCAAGTGCAAAACAAAAAAATGCGAAACTATTAAATCAACTACGCAAACAATAAGGACCAAGTAGTAAGCGAAGATGTGTGAATGTTTTACTATACGATCTATGAATTCTTTCGTTCAACTACAAGAAACTGGATTAAAATCAATAACATTTTAAACAAGTTCTTATAGCTAAACTAAAAAAAACAACAACTTCATGCCGATAATTTCAAGTGCAAAACAAAAAAAAATACAAAACTATTAAATCAACTACGCAAACAATAAGGATCAAGTAGTAAGCGAATATGTGAGAATGTTTTACTATGCAATCTCTGAATTCTTTCGTTCAACTACTTGAAACTGGATTAAAATCAATAACATTTTAGACAAGTTCTCATAGCCAAACTAAAAAAAAACCAAGTTAATACCCATAATTTAAAGTGCAAAATAAAAAAATACGAAACTATTAAATCAACTAAATAAACAATAAGAACCAAGACGTAAGCGAATATATGTGAATGTTTTACTATGCGATCTCTGAATTCTTTCGTTCAACTACTTGAAACTAGATTAAAATCAATAACATTTTGGACACGTTCTCATAGCTAAACTAAAAAAAAATCAAGTTCATACCGATAATTTCAAGTGCAAGACAAAAATATACGAAACTATTAAATCAACTAAACAAACAATAAGAACCAAGTAGTAAGCGAATATGTGAGAATGTTTTAAGATACGATCTCTGAATTGTTTCGTTCAACTACTTGAAACTGGATTAAAATTAATAATATTTTAGACAAGTTCTTATAACTAAACTAAAAAAAAACCAAGTTAATACCGATAATTTAAAGTGCAAAACAAAAAAATACGAAACTATTAAATCAACTAAACAAACAATAAGAACCAAGTAGTAAGCGAATATGTGAGAATGTTTTACTATGCGATCTCTGAATTCTTTCGTTCAACTATAAGAAATTGGATTAAAATCAATAACATTTTAAACAAGTTCATGTAGCTAAACTAAAAGAAAACCAAGTCCATTCCGATAATTTCAAGTGCAAAACAAAAAAATACGAAACTATTAAATCAACTAAACAAACATAAGAACCAAGTAGTAAGCGAATATGTGAGAATGTTTTACTATGCGATCTATGTATTCTTTCCTTCAATTACTTGAAATTGGATTAAAATTAATAATATTTTAGACAACTTCTTATAACTAAACTAAAAAAAAATCAAATTAATACCGACAATTTAATGTGCAAAAAAAAAAAATGCGAAACTATTAAATCAACTACGCAAACAATAAGGACCAAGTAGTAAGCGAAGATGTGTGAATGTTTTACTATACGATCTTTGAATTCTTTCGTTCAACTACAAGAAACTGGATTAAAATCAATAACATTTTAAACAAGTTCTTATAGCTAAACTTAAAAAAAAAAAATTCATGCCGATAATTTCAAGTGCAAAACAAAAAAATACAAAACTATTAAATCAACTAAACAAACAATAAGAACCATGTAGTAACCGAATATGTGACAATGTTTTTCTATGCAATCTCTGAATTCTTTCGTTCAACTACATGAAACTAGATTAAAATCAATAACATTTTAGACAAGTTCTCATATCCAAACTAAAAAAAAGCCAAGTTAATACCGATAATTTCAAGTGCAAAACAAAAAAATACAAAACTATTAAATCAACTAAACAAACAATAAGAACCAAGACGTAAGCGAATATGTGTGAATGTTTTACTATGCGATCTCTGAATTCTTTCGCTCAACTACTTGAAAGTGGATTAAAATCAATAATATTTTAGACAAGCCCTTATAACTAAACTAAAAAAAAACCAAGTTAATACCGACAATTTAATGTGCAAAACAAAAAAATGCAAAACTATTAAATCAACTACGCAAACAATAAGGACCAAGTAGTAAGCGAAGGTGTGTGAATGTTTTACTATACGATCTCTGAATTCTTTCGTTCAACTACAAGAAATTAGATTAAAATCAATAACATTTTGGACAAGTTCTCATAGCTAAACTAAAAAAAAATCAAGTTCATACCGATAATTTCAAGTGCAAAACAAAACTATACGAAACTATTAAATCAACTAAACAAACAATAAGAACCAAGTAGTAAGCGAATATGTGAGAATTTTTACTATACGATCACTGAATTCTTTCGTTCAACTACTTGAAACTAGATTAAAATCAATAATATTTCAGACAAGTTCTTATAAGTAAACTAAAAAAAAACAAGTTAATACCGATAATTTAATGTGCAAAACAAAAAAATGTGAACTATTAAATCAACTACGCAAACAATAAGAACCAAGTAGTAAGCGAAGGTGTGTGAATGTTTTACTATACGAATTCTGAATTCTTTCGTTCAACTACAAGAAACTAGATAAAAATCAATAACATTTTGGACACGTTCTCATAGCTGAACTAAAAAAAAATCAAGTTATACCGATAATTTCAAGTGCAAAACAAAAAAATACGAAACTATTAAATCAACTAAATAAACAATAAGAACCAAGCAGTAAGCGAATATGTGAGAATGTTTTACTATACGATCTCTGAATTCTTTCGTTCAACTACTTGAAACTGCATTAAAATCAAAAATATTTTAGACAAGTCCTTATAACTAAACTAAAAAAAACCAAGTTAATACCGATAATTTAATGTGCAAAACAAAAAAATGCAAACTATTAAATCAACTACGCAAACAATAAGGACCAAGTAGTAAGCGAAGATGTGTGAATGTTTTACTATATGATTTTTGAATTCTTTCGTTCAACTACAAGAAACTGGATTAAAATCAATAACATTTTAAACAAGTTCTTATAGCTAAACTAAAAGAAAACCAAGTTCATACCGATAATTTCAAGTGCAAAACAAAAAAATACGAAACTATTAAATCAACTAAACAAACAATAAGAATCCAAGTCGTAAGCGAATATGTGAGAATGTTTTACTCTGCGATCTCTGTATTCTTTCTTTCAATTACTTGAAACTGGATTAAAATTAATAATATTTTAGATAAGTTTTATAACTAAACTAAAAAAAACCAAATTAATACCGGTAATTTAATGTGCAAAATAAAAAATGCGAAACTATTAAATCAACTACGCAAACAATAAGGACCAAGTAGTAAGCGAAGGTGTGTGAATGTTTTACTATACGATCTCGGAATTCTTTCGTTCAACTACAGAAACTAGATTAAAATCAATAACATTTTGGACACGTTCTCATAGCTAAACTAAAAAAAAATCAAGTTCATACCGATAATTTCAAGTGCAAAACAAAAATACGAAACTATTAAATCAACTAAACAAACAATAAGAACCAAGTAGTAAGCGAATATGTGAGAATGTTTTATTATACGATCTATGAATTCTTTCGTTCAACTACTTGAAACTGGATTAAAATCAATAATAATTTAGACAAGTTCTTATAAGTAAACTAAAAAAAAACAAGTTAATACCGATAATTTAATGTGCAAAACAAAAAAATGCGAAGCTATTTAATCAACTACGCAAACAATAAGGACCAAGTAGTAAGCGAAGGTGTGTGAATGTTTTACTATGCGAATTCTGAATTCTTTCGTTCAACTACAAGAAACTAGATAAAAATCAATAACATTTTAAACAAGTTCTCATAGCTAAACTAAAAAAAAATCAAGTTCATACCGATAATTTCAAGTGCAAAACAAAAAATACTAAACTATTAAATCAACTAAATAAACAATAAGAACCAAGTAGTAAGCGAATATGTGAGAATGTTTTACTATAGGATCTCTGAATTCTTTCGTTCAACTACTTGAAACTGCATTAAAATCAAGAATATTTTAAGACAAGTTCTTATAACTAAACT